>NC_069400.1:92238345-92273345 GCF_026875155.1 Cherax quadricarinatus
GTGTTGTGAGTCATGCATGGACGCTAGTGTTGTGAGTCCTACAGGTACGCTAGTGTTGTGAGTCCTGTAGGTACGCTAATGTTGTGAGTCCTGCAGGAACCCTAGTGTTGTGAGTCCTCCAGGTATGCTAATGTTGTGAGTCCTGCAGGAACCCTAGTGTTGTGAGTCCTGCAGGAACCCTAGTGTTGTGAGTCCTGCAGGGACCCTAGTGTTGTGAGTCCTGCAGGAACCGTAGTGTTGTGAGTCCTGCAGGGACCCTAGTGTTGTGAGTCCTGCAGGAACCCTAGTGTTGTGTGAGTCCTGCAGGGACGCTAGTGTTGTGAGTCCTGCAGGACCCTGTGTGTAGTCCGCAGGCCTTAGTGTTGTGAGTCCTGCAGGAACCCTAGTGTTGTGAGTCCTGCAGGAACCCTAGTGTTGTGTGAGTCCTGCAGGGACGCTAGTGTTGTGAGTCCTGCAGGAACCCTAGTGTTGTGAGTCCTGCAGGAACCCTAGTGTTGTGGATCTGCAGGGACCTAGTGTTGTGAGTCCTGCAGGAACCCTAGTGTTGTGAGTCCTGCAGGAACCCTAGTGTTGTGAGTCCTGCAGGGACCCTAGTGTTGTGAGTCCTGCAGGAACCCTAGTGTTGTGAGTCCTGCAGGAACCCTAGTGTTGTGAGTCCTGCAGGAACCCTAGTGTTGTGTGAGTCCTGCAGGGACGCTAGTGTTGTGAGTCCTGCAGGAACCCTAGTGTTGTGAGTCCTGCAGGAACCCTAGTGTTGTGAGTCCTGCAGGGACCCTAGTGTTATGAGTCCTGCAGGAACCCTAGTGTTGTGAGTCCTGCAGGAACCCTAGTGTTGTGAGTCCTGCAGGGACCCTAGTGTTGTGAGTCCTGCAGGGACGCTAGTGTTGTGAGTCCTTTAAGGACGCTAGTGTTGAAACTTGACCTGCATATCATGGGACGTCTCTCCCACGTAGCTCAACGCGCCAGTTTCATTAAATAATTAGTAATATTGACTTACTCTCAATAACTAAACAACGCCTCGTCTTATCTCCTTCAAAATATTAACACTGATGCATTCTATAAGAAAGATGCTCTAAGTTTAGAACTTTAGACTACGAGCAAACTTGAAATTTTAATGAAACTTGTAAAAAAAAACTTTGTATCGTTGAATTAATAGCAATTTCTGGAGAATGTGTTTGATAAGCTTCAAACTTTCAGTGTTGATGGGTCTAATTAAAAGAAAGTTTGTCTTTCACTTTGAATTATGATGACGTTTTTTAGATTGCCAACTTTATTAACTTAAGTTATTTATATTTAATACCTGGAGAATGCCCCATCTGGTAAGCTTCAAACGTTTCTTGTGGGTTCAGGCTGTGAAGGTGCAAATTTTGATGGATTCTGTTTATTAAAAGGAGAATGCCTCTTGAGGTCGGCTTCAAATTCATTTTTATTGCTGATGTGTTTCTCAAAAGAAGATTTATCATTATTTTAAGCTGAGCAAGTTTTACTGCACAGGTTTTATTAATCAAACCGGTTCTGTGAAATAATAATTTCTGATCAGAAATAAATCACAGTGTTTGACTTTATTAGTTTAACCCAGGTTAAATCTACGTAATGTACTTTTATAAGAACATAATGTACGTGTGGGACCTCAAGACCATTGTGAATAAAACTGGAACTTCACTTTTCTCAAGCCTTACATAAAACGTATTTAATTACTTACATGCATGATTAAATCTTAAAAGCTGGTCTGTCTTACATAGAGAAAAGTTTAGATTGATTATGTCCTGTGTAGGTTCCAGTTTACTTTTCTTTATGGAAGAAACTGGGAAAATTGAAACACAAGGTTTTATGCAAAAACGTCCGAGTGCCTCATCTGGGTAGTTTCACTCTTCAGTGCTGATAACTTGGTAATGCACATTTCGAGCGGCTTCAGACTTAATGTGCTGGTGAATTCTAGGGTATTAGTTCCTCTGAGATAACTTAGGAATGACTCTTGAGCTTGGATTCAAATCTGATGTTTTTAAGGGAAAATGTTAGAGTTAGTTTTGTGCTGTGTATGTCCTAATTTGATATTTCCATTGAATAAGCTGGAATATTAGTGTCCATGTGATAACTTGTGAATGCCTCCTCGTATTCTCTATAAATCTTCATCGTTAATTTTTAAATGGATAATAAACTTCCACTACACTCTGCACTATTCCTTTCGCTTGAAATTGAGAGACAGAGGACTGAGGTTATGGAATACTGGAATACCCTCCTCACATCGCACAGTCACCAGAATACATCTAGTAATTTTTAGATTTGGCTTTTATCATTTGGTAACAGTTGTAATACACAGTAAGCTAACTATCGTTTGGTTTAATATACAGGGTGTAGCAGTAAGTTAACTATGTTTTGGTTTAATATACAGGGTGTAACAGTAGGTTAACTATCTTATGGTTTAATATACAGGGTGTAATATAGAGTTAACTATTTTGTGGTTTAATATTCCGAGTGTAATCAGTGAGTTAAACTATCTTGTGGTTTAATATACTGGATGTAACAGTAAGTTTAAATATCTGTGGCTTATTACACTGTTTGCAACAGTAAGCTGACTAACATAGCGAGACTAACTAGATCGTAGCGAGTAATTAAAACGTTATGAATAATTAGGTCACAACGAGTAACTAGAGAATAACAAAACTAGAACATAACGAGTAACTTGTGTAACGAGAGTAACCAGAGCGTGACGAATATCGAGAGTAACGAGTAACTAGATAGTAACAAGAAGAATTAGAACATAAAGTGTAACTAGAGCTTAACGAATAGATTGAGCGTAAAGAGCGTAACTAACTAGATGGTAACGAAAATAACGAAACGTTTCTTGGTGACTGTTTGATCCCAGAGAGACACTGGGATCCAAACCTCGGTTCCTATCTTTCCAAAATACCATTCAAATTCAAATTCAAATTCAAAGTTTATTCTCTATAAAGGATTACAATGCTGAGTTACAGAAATTTGGTTATTGTTTGGTTTACATGTAGTAAAATTGTGATTACAGAGTGTACCACTAGAACGCTTAGCATGGCTAGGCATTTCGGGACATACTTAGTTTTATTATCTTAATTGTAAAATATTACAAATTATGAGGTAAGTTGGTCTTATGGCTAAGTGACTAAATACTAGTTTATGAGTTTAGCAATGTGAATGCTTTTGTTTGGCACAGTATATAGTTTCAGTATTGGAGTATCACAGGATTCATATTTTAAGACTGAGATTAATATTTCTGTTTATGGTCAAATGAGTGAGCGAGTGTAAGTGTGAACCACCAGGTGGTATTCGTTGTAGTTAGTTGACGGGGTGTATCAGGGAGATAAGATGTTTTCTAATGGTAGTTTTGAAGGTGATCAATGTGTCTGCAGTTCTAGAGTTCTCAGGTAGGGTATTCCAGATTTTAGGGCCTTTGACATACATTGAATTTTTGTAAAGGTTTAGTCGGACACGGGGAATGTCGTAGAGATGTTTGTGTCTGGTGTTATGCCTGTGGGTTCTGTCACAACTATCAGAAAGCGTTTTAGGTCAAGGTTGATATTAGGTTTAAGGCCCTGTAGATATAGATTGCACAGTAGTAAGTGTGGATGTACTGAATCGGGAGTAAGTTTAGATCTTTGAAGAGTGGGGGGGTGTGCTGCCAGGGATGGGATTTAGTGATTATTCTTACTGCAGCTTTTTGTTGGGTTATTATTGGCTTTAGGTGTGTTGCTGCAGTTGATCCCCAAGCACAAATAGCATAGGTGAGGTAAGGATAAATAAGTGAGTGGTATAGTGTGAGAAGGGCATTTTGTGGCACGTAGTATCGTATCTTGGAGAGGATCCCACCGTTTTGGATACTTTTTTGGCTATATGCTGGATATGGGTGCTGAAATTCAGGTTGTTGTCAAGGTATAAGCCTAGGAATTTCCCCCATTATTTCTGGTAATTAGAGTGTTGTCAATCTTAATGTTAATTTGTGCATCTCCTGCTCTGCTACCAAACTAATATAGTAGTTTTATCAGTGTTAAGCGTAAGTTTATTGGCTGCCATCCAAGTCGATATTTTAATCAGCTCCTCATTCACAATGGTGTGAGGGTGGCAAGATTAGGGTGAGAGATGACATAAGTTCGTGTCATCAGCAAAGAGAATGGGTTTCAGGTGTTGGGATAACGTTTGGAAGGTCATTGATGTATATGAGGAAGAGCAGGGGGACCAAGGACACTTCCCTGCGGAACTCCAGTATCAAGTGGCCGTTGTTTGTGCTGATGCTGTGTCTTTAATGGTGACGTACTGATACCTATTAGTAATGTAAGAGATTTGAAATAAGCAAGCGCATGGCCTCTTATACCGTAGTGGTCAAGTTTGTGGAGTAGGATTTGGTGGTTTACTGTGTCAAAAGCTTTTCTTAGGTCAATAAAAATTCCTAGTGGATATTCCTTATTTCCAATGCTGTGTAAAGCAGATCTAGCATTTTTATGATTGCATCATTAGTGCTTTTATTTTTCCTGAATCCAAACTGGCAGGGGTTGAGTATGTTTTGAGCCGTATAAATGATACAGTCTCTTGTACACGAGTTTCTCAAAGATTTTGGATAGCAATGGTAAGTTAGATATTGGCCTATAGTTGTTTAAGTCTGTAGGGTCACCACCTTTATGTATTGGTGTAACCCTTGCCATCTTGAGTATGTTTCGGGAAGGTGCTAGTCTCTATTGACTTCTTAAAAAGTAATGAAATAGCATGCGGAAGGACATGGGCCGCTCGCTTGTACAGTAATGGTGGGACTTGAGACAGATTCCCCGAGTTATTTTTAAGTGACTTTATGATCCCAATGACTTCCGTGGGCTCAGTTGGTGCAAGATAGAAGGAATTAGGGAAATTACCATCTAGGTAGTCCCGGCATGGGCATTGGTATGTGGGATTTTACTGGCGAGATTAGATCCTATGTTTGAGAAGAAGTCGTTTATCTTGTTAGCTGTGTCAGTGGGATGTAGTGGTGTTTTCATAGGTTTAGTTAGGACAATATCTTGGTTTTTCTCAGTTTGTGGGTCCCTAGAATCTGAGAGAGTGTTTTCCAGGTCTTTTTATATCTCCTCTAGTGTCTGTGAATCTACTGGAGTAGTATAGTTGTTTGGCTTTTTTTATTACTTTGGTGAGAGCTGATGAATAGTGTTTAAGAGTATCTTTGTGTATTAAGCCCTGTCTATATTGCTTTTCATATTGGTGTTTCTTGTCTATGGATTTCAGAATGGTGCTGGTTAGCCATGGACAATCAAGCCGTTTGTTTGTGATCTGTTTTGTTTTTATAGGACAATGTTTGTTGTATAGTCTAAGTAGTTTGTTAACAAAGATGTCTGTCCAGTCATCAATACCATTGTCCTTGGAGAATTCTGCAGGCCAATCAACAGTCTCTAGGTCAGCTGTGAACTTCCTTACTGAGGCCTCGTCATGGAGTCTAAATGAGACTTTGTTGTATTCAAGTGGTGGTTTACTAATGTTTGTCAGGAGGAAGGTCGGGTAGTGGTCTGTAGTGCTATCTGTGATTATCCCTGATTTAAGGGGGGCTAGTATATTGGTCCATATGTGGTCTATTATGGTTGCACTTGTCTCAGTGAGCCTGGTTGGTTTAGTTATTGTTGGTATGAGAAGTGTGTTGTTCATATTGTTGATGAATCAGTTACAGGCTGACATCTAGTAAGCCAAGGTTGATGTGAAGTCTCCAGCTAAGAGAAGGTGGTGCTTATTCATTTGTCTGTTGTTATTAGTGACTTTAATTTCTCACTGAAATTTGGGATGATGTTTGTGTGAGGTATACGGTAAATGGCACCGATTGTTATAGGCGTCTTAAGGTTTTTACAGTAAAATTAGCAAAAATGTATTCCCATATTCATCACTAAAGCAAGTGGTGCTAAGACAAGATAATTGGTTAGAGTAATAGATTGCAATACCACCCCAACTTGGTTTGTTCTGCAGTTGTGAATTGCTGTGTATCCTGGTAGAGGGTAGATATCTATTGTGTCCTGCTTAAGCAGGTCTCAGTAAGAATAATGCAGGAGAAGGGTGTCTTTAGTGATTCAAGGAGTGCTAGGAGGTCATCATAGTGTTTGCTTAAGGACCTGATGTTGTAGTTAAGTACTGATAGACTTTTAGCATTGTTTAGGATAGTGGTGGCTTGTGATGCTGTGTAATAAAGGCAGTTACTTTCCAATAGGTTTTGATTGGGTGTCAGATTATGGAGTTTAGATCTAGGTCAACGTGATCAATCATCTTCTAGGTTTAGAATTATGGTTATTTAATCCTGAGTTGTGTGTTGAGTTCTACTACTGATATCTGTAGTGGTTGGAAGTTTGGACAAGTATATAGCTAGAGTATTTTGGGTCATGTAGGGTATAGTCACTACTACACATAATGAAGTTGATGTTGTCTGTGTGTTGTGCTGGAATGAACTAAAGTACAACTAGGTATAAACTAGTAATATGAAAATACAAATTAAAAATAGAACAAGACTCTCACTTGTAATTGCACTAAGGTCTAATAATGACTTTTGTGGAGTCTATGTTTTGAGCTAGAGTGAGCTAAAGTACAATAGGTTTAATCTAATAATATAAAAGTACAAATTAAAAATAGCACTAGTCTCTCACTAGTAATTGCACTATGGTCTAATATAGTGAAATTGGTATTGACTATGTCTTGAGTAGAATGAGCTATGGTGCAACTGAATTTAATCTAATAATATAAAAATACAAATTAAAAGTAGCACCAGTCTCTCACTAGTAATTGCACTATGGTCTAATATAGTGAATTTGGTATTGACTATGTATTGAGCTAGAAGAGCTATAGTAACAACAACTTTAGTCTAATAATATAAAATACAATTACAAATAGCACCAGTCTCTCACTAGTAATTGCACTATGGTCTAGTATAGTGATTTGGTATTGACTATGTATTGAGCTAGAATGAGCTAGAGTAAAACTGTGATTAATCTAATAATATAATAAAGGAACAGACTCTCAATTGTAATTGCACTAAGGTCTTATATAAGTTGTTTACAAGAATTAGAGATAATTAGATTTAAATTTGACAGGATAAAATACACAAATTAAGGTAGCAAAATAATAAAAAAAAATTGATAAAAATAAAAATGGCAATGACTTGGTTATAATATGCTAGTAAGATGGTAGACAGGATGATATAAAAGTTGTAGTTGAAAATACTAGGTTAAAAAAGTATGGAATAAAAATGGTCAGTAAAAGAAGTTTACAATAAGTTTGATCAATATAGTTTAAAGTAAAATTGGGCAATAATAGGGATTTGGAATAAAATTGGGCAATTGAGTATTTTTTAAAGTGAGGTAGAATTATTGAAGACAAGTTATGGTTAGTTTATAAAAAAATAAGATGGAACAGTGATGTGGTAAGTTGTAAAAAAGGAGATAGATTCTGTACATATTTAATACAATTAAGACTATGAGGTAGAATGGTCGTTGAGTACAACAATGACAATTAAAAGTAGTTGGAGTATTAGAATTTTAGGGGGGCACAAATTTATGACAATATAACACTAACGGTGGACTGTGGGTATTATCTGCACTTTACTCTGATTCTGTTAGTCAGCCTCACTTAGGAATGTTTTAAGGTCATGTTCTGTGGAGATGAAGTATCTCTTTCCAGTGGGCTGTTTCCTAACTGCTATTTTTCCATCCCTCACAAAGCACTGGTGGATTTTTTTGGGCATAGCGCAGTTTTCTTAGCCGATAAAGAAGGTTTTGTCTCGTTTTGGTAAGGCACTCATTGACGTAACATCAGTTTTCATGAAATAGATGTATTTTAGTAGGTTGTTTCTTTGTAAGCTAGTTTGGAATTTTAACAGCACTGTTTTTTTACCTGCATGTATAGCCCATCATAGTTTGCAATCCTTTAATTCATCACTACGTATGTTAAGGCGAAGGTGGTCCTTGATAAGCTGCAGGGTTGTCTCCATGCAGGTCTCTTGGGTGACTGTGGGTGGGAGATGTTTGCTGTTAACTATAACAGCGTCAGATAGCTGCTGCATTAACAACAATACCAATAATGCAACAATATTAACAATGTAACAATACTGACAATACAATAATTCCAACAGTACAACAATGTGGCTTTTATGAAGTGGCAAAGATTCTTTCCAACTTGATTATATAACAAGTTATGTTGCATCAGTGTTGCCAGACGTAGTGCTGGAGGTGTGGTGCTGTAATGACTGGTACTGATGACTGGCACTGATGACTGGCACTGATGACTGGCACTGATGACTGACACTGATGACTGGCACTGATGACTGACACTGTTGACTAGCACTGATGACTGGCACTGATGACTGGCACTGATGACTGGCACTGATGACTGGCACTGATGACTGGCACTGATTGGCACTGATGACTAGCACTGATGACTGGCACTGATGACTGGCACTGATGACTGGCACTGATGACTGGCACTGATGACTGGTACTGATGACTGGCACTGATGACTGGTACTGATGACTGGCACTGATGACTGGTACTGATGACTGGCACTGATGACTGGCACTGATGACTGGCACTGATGACTGGCACTGATGACTGGCACTGATGACTGGCACTGATTACTGGCACTGATGACTGGCACTGTTGACTAGCACTGATGACTGGCACTGATGACTGGCACTGATGACTGGCACTGATGACTGGCACTGATGACTGGCACTGATGACTGGCACTGATGACTGGCACTGATGATTGGTACTGATGACTGGCACTGATGACTGGCACTGATGACTGGTACTGATGACTGGCACTGATGACTGGCACTGATGACTGGCACTGATGACTGGCACTGATGACTGGCACTGTTGACTAGCACTGATGATGGCACTGATGGACTGGCCATGATGACTGGCACTGATGACTGGCACTGATGACTGGCACTGTTGACTAGCACTGATGACTGGCACTGATGACTGGCACTGATGACTGGCACTGATGACTGGCACTGATGACTGGCACTGATGCTGACGCACTGATGACTGCACTGATGGACTGGTACTGATGACTGGCACTGATGACTGGCACTGATAACGGCACTGATGACTGGCACTGATGACTGGCACGAGACTGGTACTGATGACTGGCACTGATGACTGGTACTGATGACTGGTACTGATGACTGGCACTGATGACTGGCACTGATGACTGGCACTGGATGACTGGCACTGATTGACTGCACTGATGACTGGCACTGATGACTGGTACTGATGACTGGCACTGATGACTGGTACTGATGACTGGCACTGATGACTGGCACTGATGACTGGCACTGATGACTGGCACTGATGACTGGCACTGATGACTGGCACTGATGACTGGCACTGATTACTGGCACTGATGACTGGCACTGATGACTGGTACTGATGACTGGCACTGATGACTGGTAACTGATGACTGGCACTGATTGACTGGTACTGATGACTGGCACTGATGACTGGCAACTGATGACTGGCACTGATGACTGGCACTGATGACTGGCACTGATGACTGGCACTGATGACTGGCACTGATGACTGGCACTGTTGACTAGCACTGATGACTGGCACTGATGACTGGCACTGATGACTGGCACTGATGACTGGCACTGATGACTGGCACTGATGAACTGGCACTGATGACTGGCACTGATGACTAGCACTGTTGACTAGCACTGATGACTGGCACTGATGACTGGCACTGATGACTGGCACTGTGACTGGCACTGATGACTGGCACTGATGGACTGACACTGTTGACTAGCACTGATGACTGGCACTGATGGCAGCACCATGATGACTGGTACTGTTTATTAGCACTGATGACTGGCACTGATGACTGGCACTGTTGACTAGCACTGTTGACTGGCACTGATGACTGGCACTGATGACTGGCACTGATGACTGGCACTGATGACTGGCACTGATGACTGCACTAGATGACTCACTGATGACTGACACTGTTGACTAGCACTGATGACTGGCACTGATGACTGGCACTGATGACTGGCACTGATGACTGGCACTGATGACTGGCACTGATGACTGACACTGTTGACTAGCACTGATGACTGGCACTGATGACTGGCACTGATGGCTGACACTGATGACTGGCACTGATGACTGGCACTGATGACTGGCACTGATGACTGGCACTGATGACTGGCAATGATGACTGGCACTGATGACTGGCACTGATGACTGGTACTGATGACTGGCACTGATGACTGGCACTGATGACTGGTACTGATGACTGGCACTGATGACTGGCACTGATGACTGGCACTGATGACTGGCACTGATGACTGGTACTGATGACTGGCTCTGATGACTGGCACTGATGACTGGTACTGATGACTGGCACTGATGACTGGCACTGATGACTGGCACTGATGACTGGCACTGATGACTGGCACTGTTGACTAGCACTGATGACTGGCACTGATGACTGGCACTGATGACTGGCACTGATGACTGGCACTGATGACTGGCACTGATGACTGACACTGTTGACTAGCACTGATGACTGGCACTGATGACTGGCACTGATGACTGGCACTGATGACTGGCACTGATGACTGGCACTGATGACTGGTACTGATGACTGGCACTGATGACTGGCACTGATGACTGGCACTGATGACTGGCACTGATGACTGGCACTGATGACTGGTACTGATGACTGGCACTGATGACTGGTACTGATGACTGGCACTGATGACTGGTACTGATGACTGGCACTGATGACTGACACTGATGAATGGCACATGATGACTGGCACTGATGACTGGCACTGATGACTGGCACTGATGACTGGCACTGATGACTGGCACTGTTGACTAGCACTGATGACTGGCACTGATGACTGGCACTGATGACTGGCACTGATGACTGGCACTGATGACTGGCACTGATGACTGGCACTGATGACTGGCACTGTTGACTGGCACTGATGACTAGCTCTGATGACTGGCACTGATGAGCAGCACCACTGATGTCTGGTACTGTTTATTAGCACTGATGACTGGCACTGATGACTGGCACTGTTGACTAGCACTGTTGACTAGCACTGATGACTGGCACTGATGACTGGCACTGATGACTGACACTGATGACTGGCACCGATTACTGGCTCTGTTGACTGGCACTGATGACTGGCACTGATGACTGGCACTGATGACTGGCACTGATGACTGGCACTGATGACTGGCACTGATGACTGGCACTGTTGACTGGCAATGATGACTAGCACTGATGACTGGCACTGATGAGCAGCACCACTGATGACTGGTACTGTTTATTAGCACTGATGACTGGCACTGATGATTGGCACTGTTGACTAGCACTGTTGACTAGCACTGATGACTGGCACTGATGACTGGCACTGATGACTGGCACTGATGACTGGCACTGATGACTGGCACTGATGACTTGCACTGATGACTGGCACTGATGACTGACACTGTTCACTAGCACTGATGACTGGCACTGATGACTGGCACTGATGACTGGCACTGATGACTGGCACTGATGACTGGCACTGATGACTGACACTGTTGACTAGCACTGATGACTGGCACTGATGACTGGCACTGATGACTGGCACTGATGACTGGCACTGATGACTGGCACTGATGACTGGCACTGATGACTGGCACTGATGACTGGCACTGATGACTTGCACTGATGACTGGCACTGATGACTGACACTGTTGACTAGCACTGATGACTGGCACTGATGACTGGCACTGATGACTGGCACTGATGACTAGCACTGATGACTGGCACTGATGACTGGCACTGATGACTGACACTGTTGACTAGCACTGATGACTGGCACTGATGACTGGCACTGATGACTGACACTGTTGACTAGCACTGATGACTGGCACTGATGACTGGCACTGATGACTGACACTGCTGACTAGCACTGATGACTGGCACTGATGACTGGCACTGATGACTGACACTGTTGACTAGCACTGATGACTGGCACTGATGACTGGCACTGATGACTGGCACTGTTGACTAGCACTGTTGACTAGCACTGATGACTGGCACTGATGACTAGCACTGATGACTGGCACTGATGACTGACACTGTTGACTAGCACTGATGACTGGCACTGATGACTGGCACTGATGACTGGCGCCGAGATGAGCACATATAATCAGCAGGGAAACTTCAACACTGAAGCTACCCAGCCGTGAAGACAGCTTCAATGGATTGCACTAAACAAACATCATTAATATCTGGGACCATTAGCGGCTTGCCGGCTGGTCCACCTCACTCCTCCACTCTGAATTACTGTCCCTCTCTTTGTTTTTTACTTTTCCACTCTTTTTTATTCTCTGAAGTATTTAAGTAACTTCGAACGGGTCAGTGCATACGTAATAAAGGACGCTCACGAAATAGAACGAAAGGAGCAAGTTAAGGACCACGGAGCACTAATGTCAACTGATTTTTTTAAAGAACTTGATGAAGCAAATGTCACAATGATTAAGAAAATGACGTAGTGGATAATGAGAACTTGCAAAGTAAAGGAATTAGAGACACTCGTTTGCGCTGTCTCTCGCCTAGGATATTGTTCGTTTAAATACTGTGAACGCCTCAAAATCCTAAATATATACTCATTGGAAAAGAGTGGAAGAGAAAGATACAGATTAATACAAGGTACTTAAAGAACTAGCCCCAAATCTGCGCACTGCCATAACACACCGGAGTGAAAAAGTGTAGAATATACCCAGTGAGAGGAAGACTGTATCAACATCCGTGTTCCAAGACGTTTTAACATCTTACCAGAAGATATCAGAAACACTGCTAAAATCAGTAAGAAAGATTTCAAGAGGAAACTCAACGAATTCCTTCGCCAAGTATTGGATTAGTCAGGCTGCGATGGATATGTGCGCCAGAAGGCCGCCAGTAGTAACAGCTTGGATGACCAGGCAAGTACCAAACTAGCTTGGTACTTGCCTGGTGCTAGCCTTGGTACTAGCAAGTACCAAACTAGCTCACCTTTGGTGAGTTTAGAGAGTTTTTCCTGCCCCCAAGACATACGGGCAAGTCTCATTACATCTGCTGTCCCTGTTCACCCAGCAATAAATACTTACCTCTTGTGAGTCACATCTTTGGGAAGGGGAAGACAGGGGCGGAGTCGGTGGAAATAGTTAACATTATAATTCATGGGTGAAGTTTGAATTCGGCGGAGGTTGGTACAAAGATCTTATCCTGTAAATCGAACTGTGACATAATGCACCAAAGTTTGAAAAACAAATGTTACTAGGCCACAACTGTTATCGCATCTCAGCATATTTCCAAGGCGGGTTCTGCTTCTCCCGTGTGTTCTCCTGTCACCTGACTGACACAGTGCTGTCGCGCTGCGTGGACACACACGCACCAGCGTGGTTTATTAACTAACAACGGGGACAGGGCCAACAAACTTACAAGACGGTGTAAATACCAGTAAAACAGAACAAGACTTTACTCTTAGTTCAATCTGAGTCAATCCTGAGCGAAACATCGTCTAAAATTAGGGTTTGAGGTAAATTTCGAGTCCTTATACCCAGCATCTTTATACCTGGCGTCTTTATAACAGGCGCGTGGAATCAAAAACCAAGCTTAACTTCACTGTTGCATTAACTCCGCGAATATTGCAAAAAATAATAAATTTTACATTAATATATTTTGCAGGATTCTTCATCCAAAAGTGAAGGGTCTTTCATCCAAAGGTGAATGTTTTTTCATCCAAAGGTGAAGGATTCTTTATCTATAAGTGCTAAAAACTCCATCCAAAGGTAAAGTTTTTTTTTTAAACATAGATGAAGTTTTCTTTCGTCCAAATGTGAAGTGCTCTACATCCAAAAACTTGGCACTACCTCTCCCCTCCTCGTATCAAAGCTGATTAAGTACAAGCAAGTTTCAGATGGCCTAACATAGATAGCTTGGGTAGAAATTAGCTAAATAATATTAAGTTCAACAGAGTTTTTGCAAAGTTAGGTAAGGTTGCAAAGTAAGGTGAGATTGCAAAGTTAGGTGAGATTGCAAGGTTAGATGAGGTTACAAAGTTAGGTGAGATTGCAAGGTTAGATGAGGTTACAAAGTTAGGTGAGATTGCAAGGTTAGATGAGGTTACAAAGTTAGGTGAGATTGCAAAGTTAGATGAGGTTGCAAAGTTGGGTGAGATTGCAAAGTTAGGTGAGATTGTAAGGTTAGGTGAGGTTGCAAAGTTAGGTCAGGTTGCAAAGTTAGGTGAGGTTGCAAGGTTAGGTCAGGTTGCAAAGTTAGGTGAGGTTGCAAAGTTAGGTGAGATTACTAAGTGAGGTTGCAAGGTTAAGTCAGTTTGCAAAGTTAGGTGAGGTTGCAAAGTTAGGTGAGGTTGCAAAGTTAGGTGAGGTTGCAAGGTAAGGTGAGGTTGCAAAGTTATGTAAGGTTGCAAAGTTAGGTCAGGTTGCAAAGTTAGGTGAGGTTGCAAGGTTAGGTCAGGTTGCAAAGTTAGGTGAGGTTGCAAAGTTAGGTGAGGTTGCAAAGTTAGGTGAGGTTGCAAAGTTAGGTGAGACTGCAAAGTTAAGTGAGGTTACAAAGTTAGGTGAGGTTGCAAAGTTAGGTCAGGTTGCAAAGTCAGGTCAGGTTGCAAAGTTAGGTGAGGTTGCAAACTTAGGTGAGGTTGCAAAGTTAGGTGAGGTTGCAAGGTTAGGTCAGGTTGCAAGGTTAGGTCAGGTTGCAAAGTTAGGTGAGGTTGCAAGGTTAGGTGAGGTTGCAAGGTTATGTGAAGTTGCAAAGTTAGGTGAGGTTGCAAAGTTAGGTGAGGTTGCAAAGTTAGGTGAGATTGCAAAGTTAGGTGAGGTTACAAAGTTAGGTGAGGTTGCAAAGTTAGGTGAGGTTGCAAAGTCAGGTCAAATTGCAAAGTTAGGTGAGGTTGCAAAGTTAGATCAGGTTGTCAGCATAGTTGCTGATCCCCCTTACATGTGTTGTACAGCTTATCTGAGTATCATAGTACCATCCATATGTTTTATATATGTGATCCCTTACTAGGCCTAGTGTCTGTTTGTGTGACGCCACGTGATGCGCATGTGTCTGCGAGTACCTCTGTAACTTCCTCAGTCCACGCTTAGACCTACCAGGCAGCTACAGGCAGGCTGGGCTCCCTTACCACAGTCTGACAATATATAGTGTTACCATCCAACAAGTGTGTATATGAAAATAAATGGTATAAAATACCGACACAATGTAAACACAAACACATATGCAGTTTAATGTGATCCTTTATTGACAACGTTTCGCCCACACAGTGGGCTTTTTCAAGTCACAAACAGATCTACATGGGGTGGAAGGTACGTGAGTATTTATACTCAGGTTCAGAATGTTGAGGTCAGGTGGAGAATGCTGCATCTGATGAACTACCGGGTGTGGTTATAGAGTCTAAAATCTTGGGTAGCTTGGCAGGGGTATTGGATAAGTTGTGAGCACACCTTCTGCAGTGTTCTATGTTCTTATGTGAGATATCGATGAAGAAGTTTCTTGGCAAGTGGTTCAGCTATGGTATAGAAGCCATTGTTTTGGTTGAAATTGTTGGTTATAGAGATAAGCGATGATTCCAGGATTCTTCGATATTGAGTGTTGTCTTCTGTGGTGATAAGTCTTGAGTTTCTGTAGTTAATTAAATGGTTGTGTGAATTGCGATGTTGTACACAGGCATTCCTTGTATCGTCAGTCCTGCTTGCGTCACTTCATCAGAGACTGCAGACGGCGGGCATTAAACATCCTCAACGCACCCAGAGAAGACACTGCCGAGAAGAGATACATAGTCCTCCCAACCAACTTCATTGCCAAACATGTTTCCAACATCTTTTCCAATACCTCATTCCAAGTATCTACCTCCACAACCACGACCATCAAGGACATCACCAGTAGTAGACAGGACAAACTTCCATCCTCTGCAGGGGTATACATAATCCCTTGTAATGACTGCAACAAATTATACGTGGGCGAAACATCAAGAGACCTCCAAACACGTATTTCAGAACACCAATACGCAAGCAGGACTGACGATACAAGGAATGCCTGTGTACAACATCGCAATTCACACAACCATTTAATTAACTACAGAAACTCAAGACTTATCGCCACATAAGACAGCACTCAATATCGAATAATCCTGGAATCATCGCTTATCTCTATAACCAACAATTTCAACCAGAACAATGGCTTCTATAACATAGCTGAACCACTTGCCAAGAAACTTCTTCATCGCTATCCCACATAAGAACATAGAACATTGCAGAAGGTCTGCTCACTACTTATCCAATACCCCTGCCAAGCTACCCAAGATTTTAGACTCTATAACCACACCCGGTAGTTCATCAGATGCAGCATTCTCCACCTGACCTCAACATTCTGAACCTGAGTATAAATACTCACGTACCTTCCACCCCATGTAGATCTGTTTGTGACTTGAAAAAGCCCACTGTGTGGGCGAAACGTTGTCAATAAAACATCACATTAAACTGCATATGTGTTTATGTTTACAAGTGTGTATATCTTCAACCATCATATCTCCTTTTGAACCCCCACGACAATTGGTGGCAGCTGTGGGATTGAACTCTTGGATAGTCAAGGTCCATCTGGCTAACATTCCAGTAGGTTGTTTGTTCTGGAATAATGGTATCAGAGGTGTATGGTCTGTCAAGACATGAACAGGGTACTGGTAAATAATGTCTCGGAAGTGCTTTAAAGACCATACTATTGCTAAAGCTTCTTGCTCCATTACTGTATAATTATGTTCAGCCTTCGTAAGGACTCTACTAGCAAATGCAACTGCGTTGTACTTGCCATCAGTCTTCTGAGCTAGTATGGCACCTGTGCCAATTGAACTAGCATCAGTTGTCAGATAGAAGGGCTTAGAAAAATCTGGGAATTTCAAAACGGGAGCGGATGTTAGCTTTTCTTTTAGTGTCTGGAATGCTCTTTCTTGACGGAAGGTCCAAACAAAAGGAGCATCTTTCTTAAGCAATTCAGTTAGAGGAGCTGCTATTGAAGAAAAATTAGCAATGAAAGATCTATAGAAACCTGCTAGACCCACAAAGGATCTTACAGCATCAGCAGTTTTGGGGGATGGGAAATTTAATGCTGCCGTTACTTTACTTTGATCAGTCGTAACCCCTTTAGGAGTGACTACGTGACCAAGAAACTTAATTTCTGATCTGAAAAATTGACATTTAGACAGTTTGATCTTTAAATTGGATTCTTCAAGCTTACCAAGTACTATATCAAGTCTTTTCAGATGTGTATTCACGTCTTCGGACATGACGATTACGTCATCTAAGTACACCATAAGCACTTTACCTATGAGACCTCTAAAGATATTGGTCATGAGTCTAGAGAATGTGATAGGAGAGGATCATAATCCAAAAGCCATTTGAAGGAAGTGATAATGACCTGTGGGAGTGGAGAATGCAGTTAACTCTTGGCTGTCCTCGTGAAGAGGGACTTGCCAAAACCCTTGTAACAAGTCCAGGGTCGAGAAGACTTTGTTATCTCCGATGTTACATAAAAGATCACCAAGTACAGGAAGTGGGAAGCGATCTGGAATAGTTTTCACATTTAACTTCCTAAAGTCAATCACCGGGCGCCAAGTACCGTCCTTCTTAGGCACTAGGATTAAGGGCGCATTCCAGGGCGAATTGCTAGGTGCAATAACTCCATCATCGAGCATTTGATTTATCAATTCTTCTGCGACAGCAACTTGGGAATGAGGCATTCTGTACACAGGTATATAGATAGGTCTAGTACCAGGTTCAAGTGGAATACGATGGGACAATAAGTTCGTTATACCCATCTTCTCACCTGGTAAGGCAATGGCTTTACGACGTTTGTTCAACAGAGTCAAGAAACGCTTGACTTCGTCTGGGAAGTCAGTGGAAGCTAAGTCTTTCTCCTCAACTGGTGGAATGGATTGATCCAGTGGAGTGGATGAGGTCTCCCCTGTTGAAATAACACCGACCCACTGGTCAGGTGGCACGTCATCCTGTACTTGAACAGGGTAAGGATAGTGAACCAGGTCAATGAGATTGGTATTTGCTCTGAGACGAACACTGTGACCTGAAGTGTTAGCAAGGAATAAATGGATCTTACTGTCTCTTACAACATGTAAGGAAGGTTCAACAAATAAACCCTTGACCTTGCAGGAATCACTGTCAACTAGGACGTTATCACCATCTGGAACGCTAGGAACAACAACAGACACTCTAGTGAGAGCACTAGCTGCAACAGAGACATCTTTCTGCAGACGTCATGTGACATCAACAAGAGATGGCATTACTAGTTTCAAGTAATCGTTTTCCGACAAGGCATCTCCTGTGGAGAAACTACTACTTGGACTAGCAGACATTGCAGGGATAGGCTGAGCACTCAAGGCAGTCTGGGCATCCTCGGACACTTGAGGCAATACACTATCCTGCATGTCTGAAGGTGTAGGTGGAACACAGATGGTAGTGACGGAGCTACTAGTGCCTGACCGCTTGGGTACGCTACTGGAAAATGCATTGGCTTGTAAGGACTTAATCTGAACGTCGTACTCTGCGGCAGTATGGCATATCTCGGGTCCAAGCTGGTAACCCCAAAATGGAACGATCAAGTCGTCAATTTGGTAAGGGTCAAGCACAATACGTAAGTCTCTCATGGAAGCAAATCCCAGTAGAAGGTCACCAGGGATAGAAAAGGTGAGTGAAGTCTGACCTCGGACACGCAGAAGGGAACCAGCTACTCCACTAAGGGAGGTTACATTAGTTGGTTCAACAAGGAGGACACGTCGTAACTGCTTCTCTTTAAAGAAACTAGACCTGATGATATTAACTTGTGCACCAGAGTCCATGAACACATGAACGTGTGCATTATGAATAGAAGCTTGCACTATAGGACCTATCGTTTCATTGGGAGTTATGTGCAAACAGAAGGGTGGGCTGTCATCGGAGAAGGCATGTTCCACTTCATCCCCAAATTCATCTACGTCAGGGACGTGTGAAGCAACATCAACAGCGGGATTGTCATTCTCAAGACTGCTTAAGGCTTCAAAGGAGTTGCAAACAGGGGTGGTGTACTCATTATCACCTACTGTCACGACTGGACGAGTAGACTGGGGAGCTCGGATTCCCCCGAATTGGAAAAATGAGGCTGGTTCTGGTTATTATGAGAACCCCAACCTCTATTTCCTCTCCTGGCTCTGCGGCTGGAACGGCCACAGAAAGATCTAGAGTACTGGTCAGTACAAAGAGTCACATTTAGATCATATGAAATTAGTATGCGATGTTGATGATATTGCTACCCAGACTAATGTGACAGTTGCTGACAATCCTCTTGACTCTGTACCCTCTACCTCAAATACTCAGTCAGATAATCAACCTGAATGTCGTTATTCTTTGTGTACTCGACAAGTAATGAGAAACCCACATGTATCTTTTGTAGATACTCGTTCAGATTGTCCTCAGTCAAGGCATGTATTAGCCACTGCAGAAGAATTCGATCCACCCAAAGATGATAACCATTCTGCATATGTAAACCTTACCCTCGCAGAATTGGGTTTAAATGTACATAGTCTGTATAATTAAATGTCCAAGATGAATGAAGTTCTCAACTGTGTGTTTTGTTATCAGCAGATCAGTTTTCAAATTTTCTTTTTTCGTGTTCACGTTCCCTCCGACTTCTGAGAATTTAACAGTAATGATCTGTGTGCACCAGATTTGCCTTTACTGTTAATTTCACCTTGTATATACATTTATTCTTCCTCAGAATCTGTAGAGTGCATCAATACAAATCGATTGATCAATTCCATCCTTTATTATAATATGAATTGTACTTATAATTTGTAATGCATTACGTTAAAACTCATTACGTTAACACCCATTACGTTAAAACTCATTATGTTAACATCCATTATGATACCATCCATTAGTTCTAAGTTACATATGTCTTTGTTATTGTATAGAATCAGCCCAGAACCACCTGCCTGTTCAGCCTATAGCATAGTATTGTATGTCGAGACGACATACATAACATGACCGAGCTGTCAGCATAGTTGATGATCCCCCTTACATGTGCTGTATAGCTTATCTATCATAGTACCATCCATATGTTTTATATATGTGATCCCTTACTAGGCCTAGTGACTGTTTGTGTGACGTCACGTGATGCGCATGTGTGCGCGAGTACCTCTGTAACTTCCTCAGTCCACGCTTAGACCTACCAGGCAGCTACAGTCAGGCAGGGCTCCCTTACTACAGTCTGACAATATATATATATACAATATATACAAGTGTGTATATCTTCAACCATCATATCTCCTTTTGAACCCCCACGACAAGGTTGCAAAGTTAGGTGAGGTTGCAAGGTTAGGTCAGGTTGCAAAGTTAGGCCAGGTTGCAAAGTTAGGTCAGGTTGCAAGGTTAGGTCAGGTTGCAAAGTTAGGTCAGGTTGCAAGGTTAGGTCAGGTTGCAAAGTTAGGCCAGGTTGCAAAGTTAGGTCAGGTTGCAAGGTTAGGTCAGGTTGCAAAGTTAGGTGAGGTTGCAAGGTTAGGTCAGGTTGCAAAGTTAGGTCAGGTTGCAAAGTTAAGTCAGGTTGCAAGGTTAGGTCAGGTTGCAAAGTTAGGTGAGGTTGCAAAGTTAGGTCAGGTTGTAAAATTAGGTCAGGTTGCAAAGTTAGGTGAGGTTGCAAAGTTAGGTGAGGTTGCAAAATTAGGTGAGGTTGCTCAGTTAGGTCAGGTTGCAAGGTTAGGTCAGGTTGCAAAGTTAGGTGAGGTTGCAAGGTTAGGTGGTGGTTGCAAATTAGGTGAGGTTGCAAAGTTAGGTCAGGCTGTAAAATTAGGTCAGGTTGCAAAGTTAGGTGAGGTTGCAAAGTTAGGTGAGGTTGCAAAGTTAGGTGAGGTTGCAAGATTAGGTGGTGGTTGCAAATTAGGTGAGGTTGCAAAGTTAGGTCAGGTTGTAAAATTAGGTCAGGTTGCAAAGTTAGGTGAGGTTGCAAAGTTAGGTGAGGTTGCAAAGTTAGGTGAGGTTGCAAAGTTAGGTGAGGTTGCAAAGTTAGGTGAGGTTGCAAAGTCGGGTGAGGTTGCAAGGTTAGGTCAGGTTGCAAGGTTAGTTGAGGTTACAAGGTTAGGTGGCGGTTGCAAAGTTAGGTCAGGTTGCAAAGTTAGGTCAGGTTGCAAAGTTAATTTTAGTCAAAATAAAAGGAATACATGCCATTAAATTTCTCCAAAATACAATTTGTGCTAACTGATTCATTTTAATATTTATTTCAATGTCTATGTAAATAATAATGGATATAATTTTATTACTTGCTATACTCCTAAAAAAAAAGTAATGATTTACATAGTTTATATATTTAAGGGCGCGTTCATGCACATTTTTCATATATATTTTGCACCCACTAAAATATTTATTGACCCGAAGCAAATAACTTTGCTTTCTTTTGTCGCATTATTATCAATATTATTATTATTATTATTATTATTATATTATATTATTATTATTATTATTATTATTATTATTATTATTATTATTATTATTATATTATCATATTATTATTATTATTATATTATTATTATTATTATTATTATTATTATTATTATTATTATTATTTATTATTATTTTATTATTATTATTATTATTATATCGTAATTATTGTTATTGTAATTATTATTATTATTATTACTATTATTATTATTATTATTATTATTATTATTATTATTATTATCATTATTATTATTATTATTATTATTATTATTATTATTATTATTATTATTATTATTATTATTATTATTATTATTATTATTCCTGTAAGGAACTCGTTTGCCATGCTAAAGGTCCTGTCTTCAGAAATTAAATTGTTACCTGCCTCTGACAGCACAAACTTCTTTTTGACGTGCAATAAAACTTGCTGAGCTCAATAAGTTGGCAGTTTTTCCGGGGAGGTTAAATGTGGAGTTGAGAGCACGGCCTTGTGTAGGTAGTGGAGTGTTGCAGAACACCACCTTCTGTGGTAGTGGAGTGCTGCAGAACACCACCTTCTGTGGGTAGTAGAGTGATGCAGAACACGACCTTCTGTGGTAGTGGAGTGCTGCAGATCACGACCTTCTGTGGGTAGTAGAGTGCTGCAGATTACGACCTTCGGTGGGTAGTAGAGTGCTGCAGAACACGACCTTCTGTGTGTAGTGGATTGCTGCAGAACACGACCTTCTGTGGTAGTGGAGTGTTACAGAACACGACCCTCTGTGGGTAGTGGAGTGCTGCAGAACACGACCTTCTGTGGGTAGTAGAGTACTGCAGAACACGACCTTCTGTGGGTAGTGGATTGCTGCAGAACACGACCTTCTGTGGTAGTGGAGTGTTACAGAACACGACCCTCTGTGGGTAGTGGAGTGCTGCAGAACACAACCTTCTGTGGGTAGTAGAGAACTGCAGAACACGACCTTCTGTGGATAGTAGAGTGCTGCAGAACCCGACCTTCTGTGGGTACTGGAGTGCTGCAGAACACGACCTTCTGTGGGTAGTGGATTGCTGCAGAACACGACCTTCTGTGGGTAGTGGATTGCTGCAGAACACGACCTATTGTGGGTAGTGGATTGCTGCAGAACACGACCTTCTGTGGTAGTGGAGTGTTACAGAACACGACCCTCTGTGGGCAGTGGAGTGCTGCAGAACACGACCTTCTGTGGGTAGTGGAGTGCTGCAGAGCACGACCTTCTGTGGGTAGTGGAGTGCTGCAGAACACGACCTTCAGTGGTAGTGGAGTGCTGCAGAACACGACCTTCTGAGGTAGTGGAGTGCTGCAGAACACGACCTTCTGTGGGTAGTGGAGTGCTGCAGAAAACGACCCTCTGTGGGTAGTGGAGTGCTGTAGAACACGACCTTCTGTGGTAGTGGAGTGCCGCAGAACACGACCTTCTGTGGTAGTGGAGTGCTGCAGAACACCGCCTTCTGTGGTAGTTGAATGCTGCAGAACACGACCTTCTGTGGGTAGTGGAGTGCTGCAGAACACGACCTTCTGTGAGTAGTGGAGTGCTGCAGAGCACGACCTTCTGTGGGTAGTGGAGTGCTGCAGAACACGACCTTCTGTGGGTAGTGGAGTGCTGCAGAACACCACCTTCTGCGGGTAGTGGAGTGCTACAGAACACCACCTTCTGTGGGTAGTGGAGTGCTGCAGAACACCACCTTCTGTGGGTAGTGGAGTGCTGCAGAGCACGACCTTCTGTGGGTAGTGGAGTGCTGCAGAGCACGACCTTCTGTGGGTAGTGGAGTGCTGCAGAGCACGACCTTCTGTGGGTAGTGGAGTGCTGCAGAACACCACCTTCTGTGGGTAGTGGAGTGCTGCAGAGCACGACCTTCTGTGGGTAGTGGAGTGCTGCAGAGCACGACCTTCTGTGGGTAGTGGAGTGCTGCAGAGCACGACCTTCTGTGGGTAGTGGAGTGCTGCAGAGCACCACCTTCTGTGGGTAGTGGAGTGCTGCAGAGCACGACCTTCTCTGGGTAGTGGAGTGCTGCAGATCACGACCTTCTGTGGGTAGTGGAGTGCTACAGAACACCACCTTCTGTAGGTAGTGGAGTGCTGCAGAACACGACCTTCTGTGGGTAGTGGAGTGCTGCAGAACACCACCTTCTGTGAATAGTGGAGTGCTACAGAACACCACCTTCTGTGGGTAGTGGAGTGCTGCAGAACACCACCTTCTGTGGGTAGTGGAGTGCTGCAAAACACCACCTTCTGTGAATAGTGGAGTGCTACAGAACACCACCTTCTGTGGGTAGTGGAGTGCTGCAGAACACCACCTTCTGTGGGTAGTGGAGTGCTGCAGAACACGACCTTCTGTGGGTAGTGGAGTGCTACAGAACACCACCTTCTGTGGGTAGTGGAGTGCTGCAGAACACCACCTTCTGTAGGTAGTGGAGTGCTGCAGAACACCACCTTCTGTGAATAGTGGAGTGCTACAGAACACCACCTTCTGTGGGTAGTGGAGTGCTGCAGAACACCACCTTCTGTGGGTAGTGGAGTGCTGCAGAACACCACCTTCTGTGGGTAGTGGAGTGCTGCAGAACACCACCTTCTGTGGGTAGTGGAGTGCTACAGAACACCACCTTCTGTGGGTAGTGGAGTGCTGCAGAACACCACCTTCTGTGGTAGTGGAGTGCTGCAGAACACCACCTTCTGTGGTAGTGGAGTGCTGCAGAACACCACCTTCTGTGGGTAGTGGAGTGCTACAGAACACCACCTTCTGTGGGTAGTGGAGTGCTGCAGAACACCACCTTCTGTGGTAGTGGAGTGCTGCAGAACACCACCTTCTGTGGTAGTGGAGTGCTGCAGAACACCACCTTCTGCGGGTAGTGGAGTGCTGCAGAACACCACCTTCTGTGGTAGTGGAGTGCTGCAGAACACCACCTTCTGCGGGTAGTGGAGTGCTGCAGAACACCACCTTCTGCGGGTAGTGGAGTGCTGCAGAACACCACCTTCTGTGGGTAGTGGAGTGCTGCAGAACACCACCTTCTGTGGTAGTGGAGTGCTGCAGAACACCACCTTCTGTGGTAGTGGAGTGCTGCAGAACACCACCTTCTGTGGGTAGTGGAGTGCTGCAGAACACCACCTTCTGTGGGTAGTGGAGTGCTACAGAACACCACCTTCTGTGGGTAGTGGAGTGCTGCAGAACACCACCTTCTGTGGGTAGTGGAGTGCTGCAGAACACCACCTTCTGTGGGTAGTGGAGTGCTGCAGAACACCACCTTCTGTGGGTAGTGGAGTGCTGCAGAACACCACCTTCTGTGGGTAGTGGAGTGCTGCAGAACACCACCTTCTGTGGGTAGTGGTAGTGCTGCAGAACACACCTTCTGTGGGTAGTGGAGTGCTGCAGAACACCACCTTCTGTGGGTAGTGGAGTGCTGCAGAACACCACCTTCTGTGGGTAGTGGAGTGCTGCAGAACACGATCTTGTGTGCAAACTAAATTTGGTGATAATAAATCAGAAGGTTTAAACAATGTTCTGTCAAAGGTTATTTTCTGTCCAGTAGCAGTGTGGTAAATATTTCCATCTTTCCTGGAATAAAAGACTCTTCCAGACCTTCCAGAACAATACAGTGAAGATTGAAATTTACCCATGGAAAACGTAGAGGGGAAAATACCTAAATAACGCGCACATAGGAGAGAAGCTTATGACGACGTTTCGGTCATACTTGGACCATTCACAAAGTCACACTGGTAGATAAGACACATAGGCAACATTTAGGCAACTTTATTCCGAAACGTTTCGCCTACACAGTAGGTTTCTTCAGTCGAGTACAGAAAGTAGGCAGGAACAATAGAGATGTGAAGACGATGTAATCAGTCCATCACCCTTGAAGTCGTAGATTTGAGGTTGTCAGTCCCTCAGCCTGGAGAAGTTCTGTTCCAAAGTCTGGAACTAACTGAAGATCAAGAGACAGTGTTGAGACTTAAATACTGTCGGAAGGAGAGGTGCAGAGTAGTAGTAGTGAGAAAGTAGCCACTGAGAGGTGGCTAAACGTAGGCGAAACGTTTCGGAATAAAGTTGCCCAAATGTTGCCTATGTGTCTTATCTACCAACCTGTCGGTATTGTATACCATTTGATAATCACTCTGTCAGACACTGCAACACAATGGCATCTTGGTACAGAAGAGAAAACACCTTGGACAACTTTTTCAAGTGAGAATTGTTTGATTTGAGAGGGACATGACCTCTCAGTGGCTACTTTCTCACTACTACTACTCTGCACCTCTCCTTCCGACAGTATTTAAGTCTCAACACTGTCTCTTGATCTTCAGTTAGTTCCAGACTTTGGAACAGAACTTCTCCAGGCTGAGGGACTGACAACCTCAAATCTACGACCTCAAGGGTGATGGACTGATTACATCGTCTTCACATCTCTACTGCTCCTGCCTACTTTCTGTGCTGGACTGAAGAAGCCTACTGCGTAGGCGAAACGTTTCGGAATAAAGTTGCGTAAATTTTGTCTATGTGTCTTATCTACCAACCTGTCGGTATTGTATACCGTTTGATAATCACAAAGTCACACTGTCTAATTCGGACAGAAACGTCGTCATAAGCTTATCTCTCCTATGTGCGGGTTATTTGTGTACTGTTCCAGTCACGGTATTGTGCCTTTTTTATTCTTTGTGGAGAGAAATATGAAGAGGAACAGTGATGAATGGATCCAAGCGACATGACCGAAGAAACAGAGCAAGCTGAGAAAACGTTTCGCCCTACGTAGAACCTTAATGAGTCGTAGTTTGATAAAACTCTAACAGAGCCAAACGTTGCAGTCAAAGTATTTCCGCAACGTGTTACCGCTGTATATTTACAAAACTTTGGTAGGCAACGCCAGGACGACTGGAGAAGCTGGGGATAAGAAGGGGACAGGTTGGACTGGTTTTTATTTCCTTCGTTACAATGACCCATCAGGAAGGAATGACGTCATGATGAATGGAAGCTACTTCCGCTTCCTTGTCTCACACCTCACTGTCTTCCATTCAGAGATTGATGATGATAATGATGATGATGATAATAATAATAAGACAACACAAGGCTGAGAATAAGACAACACAAGGTTGAGAATAAGACAACACAAGGTTGAGAGTAAGACAACACAAGGTTGAGAGTAAGACAACACAAGGTTGAGAATAAGACAACACAAGGTTGAGAATAAGACAACACAAGGTTGAGAGTAAGACAACACAAGGTTGAGAATAAGACAACACAAGGTTGAGAGTAAGACAACACAAGGTTGAGAATAAGACAACACAAGGTTGAGA
Organism: Cherax quadricarinatus; assembly: GCF_026875155.1. Lineage (NCBI taxonomy): Eukaryota > Metazoa > Arthropoda > Malacostraca > Decapoda > Parastacidae > Cherax > Cherax quadricarinatus. The sequence goes on from NC_069400.1 coordinate 92,265,167, forward strand.
ATAAGACAACACAAGGTTGAGAGTAAGACAACACAAGGTTGAGAATAAGACAACACAAGGTTGAGAATAAGACAACACAAGGTTGAGAGTAAGACAACACAAGGTTGAGAATAAGACAACACAAGGCTGAGAATAAGGCAACACTAGGTTGAGAGTAAGACAACACAAGGCTGAGAATAAGACAACACAAGGTTGAGAGTAAGACAACACAAGGTTGAGAATAAGACAACACAAGGTTGAGAATAAGACAACACAAGGCTGAGAATAAGGCAACACAAGGTTGAGAGTAAGACAACACAAGGTTGAGAATAAGACAACACAACGTTGAGAATAAGACAACACAAGGTTGAGAATAAGACAACACAAGGTTGAGAATAAGACAACACAAGATTGAGAGTAAGACAACACAAGGTTGAGAATAAGACAACACAAGGTTGAGAATAAGACAACACAAGGTTGAGAGTAAGACAACACGAGACTGAGAATAAGGCAACACAAGGTTGAGAGTAAGACAACACAAGGTTGAGAATAAGACAACACAAGGTTGAGAGTAAGACAACACGAGACTGAGAATAAGACAACACAAAGTTGAGAGTAAGACAACACAAGGCTGAGAATAAGACAACACAAAGTTGAGAGTAAGACAACACAAGGTTGAGAATAAGACAACACAAGGCTGAGAATAAGACAACACAAGGTTGAGAGTAAGACAACACAAGGCTGAGAATAAGACAACACAAGGCTGAGAATAAGACAACACAAGGCTGAGAATAAGACAACACAAGGCTGAGAATAAGACAATACAATTCTGAGAATAAGACAACACAAGGCTGAGAATAAGACAACACAAAGTTGAGAATAAGACAATACAATTCTGAGAATAAGACAACACAAAGTTGAGAATAAGACAACACAAAGTTGAGAATAAGACAACACAGGCTGAGAATAAGACAACACAAGGCTGAGAATAAGGCAACACAAGTCTATGAATAAGACAATGCAAGTCTGAGAATAAGACAACACAAGGCTGAGAATAAGACAACACAAGACTGAGAATAAGACAACACAAGTCTATGAATAAGACAATGCAAGTCTGAGAATAAGACAACACAAGGCTGAGAATAAGACAACACAAGGCTGAGAATAAGACAACACAAGGCTGAGAATAAGACAACACAAGGCTGAGAATAAGACAACACAAGTCTATGAATAAGACAATGCAAGTCTGAGAATAAGACAACACAAGGCTGAGAACAAGACAACACAAGGCTGAGAATAAGACAATGCAAGTCTGAGAATAAAACAACACAAGGCTGAGAACAAGACAACACAAGGCTGAGAATAAGACAACACAAGTCTATGAATAAGACAATGCAAGTCTGAGAATAAGACAACACAAGGCTGAGAACAAGACAACACAAGGCTGAGAATAAGACAACACAAGTCTATGAATAAGACAATGCAAGTCTGAGAATAAGACAACACAAGGCTGAGAACAAGACAACACAAGGCTGAGAATAAGACAACACAAGTCTATGAATAAGACAATGCAAGTCTGAGAATAAGACAACACAAGGCTGAGAACAAGACAACACAAGGCTGAGAATAAGACAACACAAGTCTATGAATAAGACAATGCAAGTCTGAGAATAAGACAACACAAGGCTGAGAACAAGACAACACAAGGCTGAGAATAAGACAATGCAAGTCTGAGAATAAGACAACACAAGGCTGAGAACAAGACAACACAAGGCTGAGAATAAGACAACACAAGTCTATGAATAAGACAATGCAAGTCTGAGAATAAGACAACACAAGGCTGAGAACAAGACAACACAAGGCTGAGAATAAGACAATGCAAGTCTGAGAATAAGACAACACAAGACCGAGAGTAAGACTACAGGAAGACACTACATTTTCCTGACGAGCTGCTCTAGATGTTAAAAGGGGGAAACACATCCTTGGAAAACACTTCCTGCAGAAACACTTCCTGGGGAAACATTTCCTTGGAAAATACTTCCTGGGGAAACACTTCCTGGAAACACTTCCTGGGGAAACATTTCCTTGGAAAATACTTCCTGGGGAAACACTTCCTGGGGAAACACTTCCTGGGGAAACATTTCCTTGGAAAATACTTCCTGGGGAAACACTTCCTGGAAACACTTCCTGGGGAAACATTTCCTTGGAAAATACTTCCTGGGGAAACACTTCCTGGGGAAACACTTCCTGGCAAAACACTTCCTGGGGAAACACTTCCTGGAGAAACACTTCCTGGGGAAACATTTCCTTCGAAAACACTTCCTGGGGAAACACTTCCTGGGAAAACACTTCCTGGAGAAACACTTCCTGAAGAAACACTTTCTGGGGACACACTTCCTCGGAAAACACTTCCTGCGGAAACACTTCCTGGGAAAACACTTCCTGGAAAACACTTCCTGGAGAAACACTTCCTGGGGAAACATTTCCTTGGAAAACACATCCTGGGGAAACACTTCCTGGGGAAACACTTCCTGGGGAAACATTTCCTGGGGAAACACTTCCTGGGGAAACACTTCCTGGAAACACTTCCTGGGGAAACACTTCCTGGGGAAACATTTCCTGGGGAAACACTTCCTGGGGAAACACTTCCTGGGGAAACACTTCCTGGGAAAACACTTCCTGGGGAAACACTTCGTGGGGAAACACTTCCTGGGGAAACATTTCCTGGGGAAACACTTCCTGGGAAAACACTTCCTTGGAAAACACTTCCTGGGGAAACACTTCCTTGGAAAACACTTCCTGGGGAAACACTTCCTGGGAGAACACTTCCTGGAGAAACACTTCCTGAAGAAACACTTTCTGGGGACACACTTCCTCGGAAAACACTTCCTGCGGAAACACTTCCTGGGAAAACACTTCCTGGAAAACACTTCCTGGAGAAACACTTCCTGGGGAAACATTTCCTTGGAAAACACATCCTGGGGAAACACTTCCTGGGGAAACACTTCCTGGGGAAACATTTCCTGGGGAAACACTTCTTGGGGAAACACTTCCTGGGAAAACACTTCCTGGGGAAACACTTCGTGGGGAAACACTTCCTGGGGAAACATTTCCTGGGGAAACACTTCCTGGGAAACATTTCCTGGGGAAACACTTCCTGGTGAAACATTTCCTGGGAAAACACTTCCCGGGGAAACATTTCCTGGGGAAACACTTCCTGGTGAAACATTTCCTGGGAAAACACTTCCCGGGGAAACATTTCCTGGGGAAACACCTGCTGTAGAAACACTTCCTGGGGGAATAATTCCTATGACAACGCTTCCTGGAGAGATACTTTCTGAGGGTACATTTCCTGGGAAACACTTCCTGGGCAAACACTTCTTGGTGGACACATTTCCTGATTAAACACTTCCTGTTTAGACACTTCCTGAGGAAACACTTCCTGAGGAGACACTTCCTGGGGAGACACTTTCTGAGGTAACTCTTCCTGGGGAGACACTTTCTGAGGAAATACTTCCTGGGGAGACACTTCCTGGGAAGACACTTCCTGAGGAGACACTTCCTGGAGAGACGCTTCCTGAGGAAACACTTCCTGGGGAGACATTTCCGGAGATACTTCCTGGAAAGACGCTTCCAGGAGACACTTCCTGAAGAAACACTTCCTGGGGAAAAACTTCCTAAAAAACACGCTTCCTTGGGAGACACTTCCTGAAGAAACACTTCATTAGGAAACACTTGATGGTGTAACACTTCCTGGGGAGACACTTCCTGAGGAGACACTTCCTGAGAACACACTTCCTGAAGAAACACTTCCTGGCGCAACACTTCTTGGGGAGACACTTCCTGAGGCAACACTTCCTGGGGAGACACTTCCTGGGGAGACACTTCCTGAAGAGACACTTCCTTGGGAGACACTTCCTGAGGAAACATTTCCTGGGGAGACATTTCCAGAGGAGACTCTTCCTGGGGAGACATTTCCGGAGACACTTCCTGGAAAGACGCTTGCAGGAGACACTTCCTGAAGAAAGACTTCCTGGTGTAACACTTCCTCGGGAAACACTTCCTGAGAAGACACTTCCTGGGGAAACAATTTCTGAAGAAACACTTCCTGGTGTAACACTTCCTGGGAAAAACTTCCTGAGAACACGCTTCCTGGGGAGATACTTCCTGAAGAAACACTTCATTAGGAAACACTTCATGGTGTAACACTTCCTGGGCAGACACTTCCTGAGGAGACACTTCCTAGGAAGACACTTCCTGAAGAAACACTTCCTGGTGTAACACTTACTGGGGAAATACTTCCTAAGAAAACACTTCTTGGGGAGTCACTTCCTGAAGAAATACTTTCTAAGGAAACACTTGCTGGATAGACACTTCCTGGGTAGACACTTTCTAAAGAAACACTTCCTTGTTTAACACTTCTGGGGAAACACTTCCTGGAAAGATACTTCTGAAGAAACATTTCCTGGTATAACACTTCTCAGGGAGACACTTCCTGGGAAGACACTTCCTAAGGAGAAACTTCCCGAAAAAACACTTCCTGGGAAACACTTCACGGGGAGACACTTCCTGCTAACTCCATGATATATCTTCAACATTAACCTTTAACTTATATTTTGTATCGCCTGTGTAACTGTTTGTCTGGAGTGACTGATGAGGAACCTCTGCCCTGACTCGACGTGCAATTACTGTACTGTTGCACTCGTCTGACACAGCAACACTGAAGGAAGGTTATACGCTTAGAATAGAGGTTTCTGCGCTTACAGTACATGTCCATACTTGCAATAGAAGTCTCTGCGTTTAGAACAGATACTTGCAACAGAAGTTTCTACGCTTAGAACAGAAAGCAATACTTGCAGCAGAAGTTTCTGCCTGTGAATAGAGGTCTATGTTTACAGAAGTATCTCTGCGCCCTTGATGAAAGAAGTCCATTACTTACTGCAAACAGAAGTTCTGCTGCTGGGAAGAACAGGTCCATGGGGTTGCAACAGAATCTCTGCGCTAGAATAGAAGTCCATACTCGCAATAAAAGTCTCTGTGCTAAGAAGAGAAGTCCATGCTTGCAACAGAAGTCTCTTCGCTTAAAATAGAAGGCCATACTTGCAACAGAAGCTCTGCACCTAGAACAGAAGCGTTTGCACCTAGATTACTAGCAATATCCCTTTTACTAGGCAGATGTAAGAGTTGTTACGATCGTGGCTGGACCACCACGTGTGTTATGAGAGAGAGAGAGAGAGAGAGAGAGAGAGAGAGAGAGAGAGAGAGAGAGAGAGAGAAGAGAGAGAGGAGAGAGAGAGAGAGAGAGAGAGGAGAGAGAGAGAGAGAGAAGAGAGAGAGAGAGAGAGAGAGAGAGAGAGAGAGAGAGAGAGAGAGAGAGACAGACAGACAGACAGACAGACAGACAGACAGAGACAGAGACAGAGAGAGACAGAGACAGACAGACAGACAGACAGACAGACAGGCAGACAGACAGTCAGACAGAAACAGAGAGAGACAGAGACAGAGACAGAGACAGACAGACAGAGAGACAGTCAGACAGACAGGAGACCTTGACTCTCAAGAACTCTCTGCGTCGTATCGGAGCTAGCCTGAGTATCACTGCTCTGCAACAAAGCAAGTATCTCTGCAAGCAAGTAAGCTTCACGAAACACATTTTATGAACCAGTATTATAAAAAATAAAATATTACTGGCGTAACACCACATACTGGCCCAGTATTATGAAGTGCACATGACAGTCATGCAACACAGCTAGAAATGTATATACGCATGACTAAAATATGTTAAGCAGTTATTTCAGGTTTAAATATAACACAGGTGCCGGAGTATTATAATAAATACTGAGCGAATGCAACGCAAGGATTAACGTTGGCAGTTATGTCTGTCCTGGATACAGTGGTGCGCTTGAGTAAAATAGTCTAATGATTATGCAACATATATGAATGTAAATATATTTAAGTTACAGCCGATTGATCAGGCTTTGATTCCTTAAGAGACCTGGTCCGGAACCTGGCCGGGGAGGCACTGACCCCTGAAACGTCTTTAAAGTATATGTATATGTATATTTTTTTATTAACACATCGGTCGTTTCCCACCAAGGCAGGGTGGCCCGAGAAAGATAAACTTTCATCATTGTTCACTCCATCACTGTCTTGCCAGAGGTGTGCTTACACTAGAGTTATAAAACTGCAACATTAACACCCCTCCTTCAGAGTGTAGACACTGTACTTCCCATCTCCAGGACTCAAGTCCGGCCTGCCGGTTTCCCTGAATCCCTTCAAAAATGTTACCTTGCTCACACTCCAACAGCACGTCAAGTCCTAGAAATCATTTGTCTCTATTCGCTCCTACATAATACGCTCTTGCATGCTTGCTGGAAGTTCAAGCCCCTCGCATACAAAACCACCTTTACCCCCCTCCCTCCAACCTTTCTTAGGCCGACACCTACCATGTATTCCCTCCACTACAGATTTATAGTTTCGAGGTCATTCTGTTTCGTTCCATCCTCGCTACATGTCGGAACCCCTCCAGGGAGGTTCCTTGACTCTTGTGAGGGGCTCTTGATCTGGAGAATTGGAGCTGTGCTTCAGTTCCCTGAATTAAGCCTGAATAACTTCCATTCTCCCACCCACAGGCGCTGTATAATCCTGCGGGTTTAACGCTTCCCCATGATTATATAATAATAATAATAATAATAATACATATCCGAACCCCCTCAACAACCCCTCCTCAGCCTTCTGGATAATAGTTTTGGTAATCCCGCACCTCCTCTTAATTTCCAAACTACGGATTCCCTGCATTATATTCACACCACACATTGCCCTCAGATGTGACATCTCCACAGCCTCGAGCCTTCTTGTTGCCACATATACTACCCATGTTTCACGCCCATATAAGGGCGTTTGTATAACTATGCTCTCATACATTCCCATCCTTGCTTCCATGAATAATTTTCTTTGTCTCCATAGACTCCTCAGTGAACCACTCACCTTTTTCCCCTCGTTAATTCTATGACTCACTTCAGCTTTCATAGACCCATCTGCTGACACGTCCATTCCCAAATATCTGAATACATTCACCTCCTCCATACTCTCTCCCTCCATTCTGATATCCACTCTTTCGTTATCTAAATTTTTTCCTATCCTCATCACCTTACTCTTTCCTATACTCACTTTTAATTTCCTTCTTTTACATACCCTACCAAACTTATCCTCCAACCTCTGCAACTTCTCTCCAGAATCTCCCTAAAACACAGTGTCATCAGCAAAGACCAACTGTAACACCTCCCACTTTGTGTTAAATTCCTTATCTTTTAACCCCACACCTCTTGACAACACCAGAGCATTCACTTCTTTTACAACCCTATTTATAAATATATTGAACATACATGGTAACATCACACATTCCTGCCTAAGGCCTACTTTTGCTGGGAAATAATCTCTCTCTCTCCTACATACCCTAACCTGAGCCACACTATCCTCGTAAAATCTCTTCACTGCTTTCAGTGACCTACTTCCTATTCCATACATATACAACATCTGCCACGTTGCCCCCCCCTATCCACCCTATCATACGCCTTTTCCAAATCCATAAATGCCACTAAAACGCCTTTACCCTTATCTAAATACTGTTCACCTATATGTTTTACTGTAAACACTTGATCTACACACCCCTACCCTTTCTAAAGCCTTCTGCTCTCCGTCTTACTCTTAATTCTTCAATAATAACTTTATCATACACTTTATCAAGTATACTCAACAAACTTATCCTCTTATAATTCTTATACACTCTTATGTCCCCTTTGCCTTTATACAAAGGAACTATGCATGCTCTTTGCCAATCCCTAGGTATCTTACCCTCTTCCATACATTTATTAAATAAAAGTACTAACCACTCCAAAACTATATCCCCACCTGCTTTTAACATTTCTATATTTATTCCATCAATCCCAGCTGCTTTAACCCCTCTCATTCTACCCACTGTCTCACGAACTCACCCCCACACTCACAACTGGTTCTTCTTCACTCCTACAGGATGGTATTCCTTCTTGCCCTATACACGAAATCACAGCTTCCCTATCTTCATCAATATTTAGCAATTCCTTAAAATATTCCCTCCATCTTCCTACTTCTCCATTTAACAACTTTCCTCTCCTATTTTTAACCATTAAATTCATTTGCTCCCTAGGCTTTCTCAGTTCCA
>NC_069400.1:92278345-92318345 GCF_026875155.1 Cherax quadricarinatus
TTTAATGTAAACATATATCTAAAGTTTTTTTCCGTAAATATATAAACATAAATATTTTCTAGTAAATATTAGACATAAATGTAGCACAAAAATCTACGACGTAAATCTTTGACGTAAAGCTGAGTACATAAACATATGAAGTAAACGTAGTTACGCTCTCGGCGAATAATATCGGATCTTAATGTTAGTTGCTTAATATATTATTATATTCCCTGAGAACATTCAATAATCTACGTATTCCATTATAACTGTGTAACGAAAAAGTTGGAACATTAAATTAATAAATGATTTTGCTCTTTCATCATATGCAATATTTGCGGCTTCCACAGAGACCCACATAAAGGATCACTTGGACAACGAAATATGGATCCCAGGTTAACAGGCAAAAGGGGAGGGGGGGGGGGTTGGCCTGTATATCGCAGAGTCACTTGTTTGCACAGAACTGCTTAATGCCTCAAATGATGTAGTGGAAGTTTTAGCAGTGAAGATCGAGAACCAAAACCTTGTCATTGTGGTAGTCTACAAGCCTCCGGATGCAACATCCCAGCAATTCCAAGAACAGCTGTCAAAAATTGACCACTGTCTGAAAAATCTGCCAGCTCGTGCCCCAAACATCTTGCTCCTGGGGGATTTCAACTTGAGGCGCCTAAAAAGGAGGAATATAGCAAATAATGTTGTTGCAGTGATAACACCAGGAGGCAGCTCTGACGAGAACTCACACACACACGAGCTTTTAAATCTCTGCACAAAATTCAACTTAAACCAGCAAATAATAGAGCCTACTAGACTGGAGAATACACTTGACCTCATCTACACTACCAATGATGATCTGATACGAAATGTCACCATATCAAAATCAATATACTCAGATCACAACATAATCGAGGTTCAGACATGTATGCGCGGAGCCCCAGACTGACATAATAAGAGTAGTCACGAGGGAGCATTCACCAAATTCAACTTCAATAACAAGAACATAAAGTGGGATCAAGTAAATCAAGTCCTAAACGATATAAGCTGGGAAGATAGACTAAGCAACACAGACCCCAACTTATGCCTAGAACAGATTAACTCGGTGGCACTCGATGTATGCTCAAGGCTTATTCCTTTAAGAAAAAGGAGGAGTAGATGTAAAATAAAGAGACAGGCGCTCCCTTTACAGGCGACGGAAAAGAATAACAGAGCGGCTAAAAGAGGCCAATATATCTGAAATGCGTAGGGAGTCACTGGTCAGAGAAATAGCAAACATCGAACTTAAGCATTAAGCTAAAGGAATCTTATAGGAGTCAGGAATCGCGGGAAAGAGCTAAAAGCCATAAATGAAATCGAAAGAAACCCAAAGTATTTCTTTTCTCATGCCAAATCAAAATCGAGAACAACATCCAGTATTGGGCCCCTACTTAAACAAGATGGGTCCTACACAGATAACAGCAAGGAAATGAGTGAGCTACTCAAGTCCCAATATGACTCAGTTTTTAGCAAGCCGCTAACCAGACTGAGAGTCGAAGATCAAAATTATTTTTTTATGAGAGAGCCACAGAATTTGGTTAACACAAGCTTATCTGATGTTATCCTGATGCCAAATGACTTTGAACAGGCGATAAATGGCATGCCCATGCACTCTGTCCCAGGGCCAGACTCATGGAACTCCGTGTTCATCAAGAACTGCAAGAAGCCCCTATCAGGAGCTTTTACCATCCTATGGAGAGGGAGCATGGACACGGGGGTCGTCCCACAGTTACTAAAAACAACAGACATAGCCCCACTCCACAAAGGGGGCAGTAAAGCAATAGCAAAGAACTACAGACCGATAGCACTAACATCCCATATCATAAAAATCTTTGAAAGGGTCCTAAGAAGCAAGATCGCCACCCACCTAGATACCCATCAATTACACAACCCAGGGCAACATGGGTTTAGAGCAGGTCGCTCCTGTCTGTCTCAGCTACTGGGTCACTACGACAAGGTCCTAGATGCACTAGAAGACAAAAAGAATGCAGATGTAATATGTACAGACTTTGCAAAAGCCTTCGACAAGTGTGACCATGGCGTAACAGCGCACAAAATGCGTGCTAAAGGAATAACAGGAAAAGTTGGTAGATGGATCTATAATTTCCTCACAAACAGAACACAAAGAGTAGTAGTCAACAGAGTAAAGTCTGAGGCGGCTACGGTGAAAAGCTCTGTTCCACAAGGCACAGTACTCGCTCCCATCTTGTTTCTCATCCTCATATGTCACATAGACAAGGATGTCAGCCACAGCACCGTGTCTTCCATTGCAGATGACACCCGAATCTGCATGACAGTGTCTTCCATTGTAGACACTGCAAGTCTCCAGGCGAACATCAACCAAATCTTTCAGTGGGCTGCGGAAAACAATGTGAAGTTCAACGATGAGAAATTTCAATTACTCCGATATGGTAAACATGAGGAAACTAAAACTTCATCAGAGTACAAAACAAATTCCTTCCACAAAATAGAGCGAAAAACCAACGTCAAAGACCTGGGCGTGATCATGTCTGAGGCTTTCACCTTCAAGGACCATAACATTGTATCAATCGCATCTGCTAGAAAAATGACAGGATGAATAATGAGAACCTTCAAAACTAGGGATGCCAAGCCCATGATGACACTCTTCAGGTCGCTTGTTCAATCTAGGCTGGAATATTGCTGCACACTAACAGCACCTTTCAAGGCAAGTAAAATTGCTGACCTAGAAAATGTACAGAGAACCTTCACAGCGCGCATAACGAAGATAAAACACCTCAATCACTGGGAGCGCTTGAATTTCCTGAACCTGTACTCCCTGGAACGCAGGCGGGAGAGATACATGATTATATACACCTGGAAAATCCTAGAGGGACTAGTACCGAACTTGCACACGAAAATCACTCACAACGAAAGCAAAAGACTCGGCAGACGATGTAACATCCCCCCATTGAAAAGCAGGGGTGTCACTAGCACGTTAAGAGACAGTGTCAGGGGCCCGAGACTGTTCAACTGCCTCCCAGCATACATAAGGGGGATTACAACAGACCCCTGGCAGTCTTCAAGCAGGCACTGGACAAACACCTAAAGTCGGTACCTGACCAGCCGGGCTGTGGCTCGTACGTTGGATTGCGTGCAGCCAGCAGTAACAGCCTGGTTGATCAGACTCTGATCCACCAGGAGGCCTGATCACAGACTGGGCCGCGGGGGTGTTGACCCCCGGAACTCTCTCCAGGTGAACTCCAGGTATATTACACTTTAAAAGTTAGCTGTAAAGTATGTATTGTGTTTCATGTGAGTTTACTGACCCAGTGGTTTAACAGTGTCATCATTGCAGGTAAAATGATATATATGTATGTAATTAGTCTCCCCGATATAATGCGTCAGCTAATTACTTTAGCCGTCTTTAAGAGCAACATTAATATGCTACAGTTGCGAATATACTCATCTTGTTATAAAATACGTGTACTAGTGGTAGACTTTCTCAGCCTGATATTATCATTACCAAGTTCCTAATGTCCAAATCAGTTATTCACATTAAGTAATTCACATTAATTATTAACATTAAGTAATATCTAAAAAAAACAGATCATTAGCCATAAATCATAGCATATTTAGACATAAGAGAAAATATCCCCATCATTAATGCAGAAAGAGATGCTGGGGTCTCAGGTGAAAATCCTGTGAGAAAGTGGCACACCTGGAGAAAGGAACAATCTACTTGGATTCCCAGAGACTTATAATCATAAAGTCAATATTCTTTGAACACTGTCAAAAACAAACTGATGTGGTTGACTTCAGGAATTGTCAGAGAAATAACTGTTGAAATACAATAGCAGCAAATGAAAGTAAGAAGACTGGATGTAACGTGTCACATGCTGTAAGATCACATCACAAAAATAAAAACAAAATCAAAAGTATAAGCAAACCTAACACCTTACTTAATACACAAAGCTCAAACTCCAGACCTAAAACACAAAGCTCAAACTCCAGACCTAAAACGCAAAGCTCAAACTCCAGACCTAATACACAAAGCTCAAACTCCAGACCTAAAACGCAAAGCTCAAACTCCAGACCTAATACACAAAGCTCAAACTCCAGACCTAAAACACAAAGCTCAAACTCCAGACCTAAAAACACAAAGCTCAAACTCCAGACCTAAAAACACAAAGCTAAAACTCCAGACTAAAACACAAAGCTCAAACTCCAGATCTAAAACACAAAGCTCAAACTCCAGACCTAAAACACAAAGCTCAAACTCCAGACCTAAAAACCCCAAAGCTCAAACTCCAGACCTAATACACAAAGCTCAAACTCCAGACCTAAAACACAAAGCTCAAACTCCAGACCTAAATCACAAAGCTCAAACTCCAGACCTAATACACAAAGCTCAAACTCCAGACCTAAAACACAAAGCTCAAACTCCAGACCTAAAACACAAAGCTCAAACTCCAGACCTAATACACAAAGCTCAAACTCCCCGACCTAATACACAAAGCTCAAACTCCAGACCTAATACACAAAGCTCAAACTCCAGACCTAAAACACAAAGCTCAAACTCCAGACCTAATACACAAAGTTCAAACTCCAGACCTAATACACAAAGCTCAAACTCCAGACCTAATACAAAAAGCTCAAACTCCAGACCTAATACACAATGCTCAAACTCCAGACCTAATACACAATGCTCAAACTCCAGACCTAATACACAAAGCTCAAATTCAGACCTAATACACAAAGCTCAAACTCCAGACCTAATACACAAAGCTCAAACTTCAGACCTAATACACAAAGCTCAAATTCAGACCTAATACATAAAGCTCAAACTCCAGACCTAATACACAATGCTCAAACTCCAGACCTAATACACAATGCTCAAACTCCAGACCTAATACACAAAGCTCAAATTCAGACCTAATACACAAAGCTCAAACTCCAGACCTAATACACAATGCTCAAACTCCAGACCTAATACACAAAGCTCAAACTCCAGACCTAATACACAATGCTCAAACTCCAGACCTAATACACAATGCTCAAACTCCAGACCTAATACACAAAGCTCAAACTCCAGACCTAATACACAAAGCTCAAACTCCAGACCTAATACACAAAGCTCAAACTTCAGACCTAATACACAAAGCTCAAACTCTATGACCGCGGGTTCTATCCCCGCCCGTGTATGGTTTGTTTACAATCGTGTCATTACGATTTCGTGAGTCATAAGCTCAAATAAAATGAACAGTGTTGTCAGTGAAGGACAAGATAACTCATTGAGAGAGCAAAGTAAGGAATCCTGTAGAGTAATTTTTTGCAACATATGTCCAAGCAATCCTCAGATAAACCGCACCATCATGGAACCCTCGCTTAACAAAATACAACGAAAATTCAGAATGTTTCGTACAAACGATGAGGAACAAAAGTTGGCAGAAAGAATAGATCAGAAAAAGAAACAGTACGTGATTACGACATATAATATTCTCAGACAGGGACAAGGTAGACACAAGCAGTGCGTAGCTCAAGAGGTAACAGAACAAGGAACACGAATATGGAACACCATGCAGAGATGAAAGTTAAAACTTCTCCGTCAGTCGTGTATGGAAAGATTGAAATGACTTGAGAACAATATAGTGCATGCAAAACAATCATTTATGAATTTTATATCAATATATAATAAAGAGAAATCGCGTCAACAAATTCATCGTTAAGAGACGAACCCAAGAACTGGAGCCAAAACCTGCCGTCATTTATCACCTAAGACAGGGTAATTACACTCATTAAAATCCCACCTTTCTTTCTGACCATCTCTCAGGCAGTCAAGCTTCAAATATAGATGCTTTCTCGAACAATTATTTTTTCTTACCAGTGACCCCAGATGTGTGATAGTGACTAGACCTGTGTGCCAGTGACTAGACCTGTGTGCCAGTGACTAGACCTGTGTGCCAGTGGCTAGACCTGTGTGCCAGTGACTAGACCTGTGTGCCAGCGACTAGACCTGTGTGCCAGTGACTAGACCTGTGTGCCAGTGACTAGACCTGTGTGCCAGTGACTAGACCTGTGTGCCATGACACCACATGTGTGATATGACTAGACCTCTGTGCCAGTGACACCAGATGTGTGTCAGTGACTAGACCTGTGTGACAGTAATCCCAGATCTATGGGTTTACAGCTCAGTCACGTACAAATCACGTGACAAATATTGAGAGGTATGGTGGGTGAAACACAACCCTCACCGGAGTATCCTGGGAGTAGGTCAGGTCAAAGAAGACAACTTGTCTTTCACTCTCAACACAGTTATCGAGGAAGAACATAAACTATATAAACTTTCTCTCCTTGTGGCGACGAGAGACAAGGTAAACTATGAACGCAGTGTGTGGGTGCGTGCGTGCGAGTACGCGCGTTCATGCGCTCAGCTAGAACTGTTTATGAGGATATTTTTGTGTCGGAGTGCGGATGTGTAGGTAGGGCAGGGGAAGGGGGGGAGGACTGTTATGAACGTGACAATATACACGTTATTATTGCCACAAACTCTGCAGGAGCAACACTTATAAAAATGTTGACAAACTTTCAGTTGTCAAGAACCTCTACTCCCTTCAACTCTTAGTTATCAACGACTTCTCCATTCTTCGACTAATTAATTATCAACAACCTGTCCTCTCAACTGTCAGTTATTAACAACCTGTCCTCTCAACTGTCAGTTATCAACAATCTTTCCTTTCTTTCAACTGTTACTTATCAACGACCTCTTCTCTCTTTGAACTCTCATTGATCATCAACCTGTCATCTCTTCAACTGTCAGTTATCAACAACCTCTCCTCTCTCGTCTTTTAGTTGGCCAAAACTATCACTCCCTGGGTACTTTTTATCATGCGCAAATCCGTCTCTCTCAGGACTTCATCTGATACCTGTAAGATACTTAGTCTTGACGTTGAGTCCCTCTTCACTAATGTCCCTCTTGATGATGTTCTTAATTTTCTCAGAATGATAGCCAATGAAGGGTTACTTCATCTCCCTCTACCTACTGATGTCCTTTCAAGGTAAATTTTATTCTCTAACCTTTGGTGTCGCTTTGGGGCTCTCCTCTGTCCCGTGTTCTTGCTAGCCTTTATATGGAATACTTCGAAACTCTTCTTATTATTGGTGTGTTCTCTTCTCTCTCGTCCCGCTTTGTAGATGACATCTTTGCTCTTTAGCCCCACGATTCCCATAACAATAAAGATTCTTCCATCAAGTTTAAAAAATGAATGGGTATCCAACTCTTGCTTGATGTACAGTTGCGGAAAGTTTCTATACTCTCTTTGCTGGGGAGAAGTAACATCTGGCAATTCAGACGTAGAAAACATAACAATAAACACTATTTTCATGAATAAATTAACCCGGCTTGTAACAACGATGATAGCTGGTCGACAAAATTGATTGCCGGTACTGTCTGTGAATCTATACAAAAGAAGATTTATGAATTAAGAAATGAATTAATTACCTTTAGATATTATATCCAATATTATAAAATCAAAAAGGTAACCGAATATGTGGAAAGAGAAGTGTTATGATGGCAGGTCCATTATCATTATACATCAGTCACATCTACTCAGGTGAAGGATAATTTTGATGGACGAGTTTGATGATGTGTGAGGCTGCGTCTTCATAATGTCTAGCACAATGTTGGTAATTTGTAATAATTTTCCCAAATCAAGGGAACATTTTTTTATTGTCTTTTAAAGCAAATAATGAAACTGCGACACACACATACACCACACACCCCCAACCTCACACCACCACACTCCACACACACCACCCCCATACTGGAGTTGCAGCCCAGTTTGGAATCCCACCTAGTCAAGCACGTCAAGAAATTAGAAAAAGTGCAAAGGTTTGAAAAAAGATTGCCAGATACGGGATTGCCTACGAAGAAAGGTTGAGGAATCGGCCTGACGAACTGGAGGACGGGGGTCAGGGGGAGACATGATAAGACATAAAAAAATACTGCGCGGAATAGAAAAGGTGGAAAAGACGGGAGTTCCAGAGAAGGGACACAGACACAAAGGTCAAATTGGAAAGTTGAAGACTCAATAAATAAAAGGGGATGTTAGAATATTTTTTCATCTGAGTAGTAGGCCGTGGAATAGCCTAGAAAGTGAAGTAGGGAGGCGGGAACCCTAATAGTTTTAAGGCAGGATGTGAGCTCATGGGGCAGGGAGGGAAAAGGACCAGTCAAAACGCGAAGAGGCGGGGCCAGGGCTGTGATCGACCCTGCAACCCAAATGGGAGTACCACCACCACACACCCCAAAAACTCACACACACACACACACAACACACACACACCAAACAACCCCAACACACACCACCACACACAACACACACCCCATCACCAAACGTTAAGGACACTACCGAGTGAAGGGGAGGGTGAACCAGAAAATTGACCTTGTGTTACCCTGGGGGCTCAGATATTGAGGACATCAAGTATGAGAGTCCCCAGGAGCTAGCGACCCGTGGGGGCTGTGCTTTGAATACATAGTAGGCTAAGTGGGGAGAATAAAAAGGGTTGAATCGGAAAAAACCCTATTAAAAGAGGGGGGCTACATAGGGTTTAAGAACTTCCTGCGGGGGTCAGTGGGCAGAGAACTGGCAGGAAGCCAGTAAAAGAAAAGTGGAAATTTTTAACCAAAAAATGAAGGAGGGGGAGTGGAAAAGGGATTCCCAAGGGAAAAATAACAACGGGAGACCAGAACGAGCCCCTGGTTTTCCCACGGTGTAAGGAGGCAAAAACTGCAATAGGAAGGAAAAAAATACAGAAAAGGGAGAGAACACACGAAAATAGGGAGATCAGTCGCAGTGCCCGGAAAGATCGCCCAGGTAAGGGGGGGCCCCGGACAGTATGAAAATGAATAGCATCGAGAATCAAACTGCCCGAAACTGTTTTATAGCCCCATAGGAGGAAGGCAACATCAAAGACCCGGTGACAATTAAGGAAAAGGTGGAGAACCACAAAAAAAGATCAGGAGGTATGTGAGGAGCTGAACAAGATTAAGAAAGTTTTTACAGAGAGACAGGAAGGGCTGTGGAAAAGACAGAAAAGGGGGAAAATCAAAAGGGGTATACCAACAAGTTTGGATCATACGAAAAAAACTGAGGAGGAGGTGAAGAACTCTTAAGTGACCCTTTACCCTCAAAGGCATGGGGCCGACAAAATTCCCCATGGGTCCTTAGGAAGGGGCAGAGTTCGGCGTGCCTCAACCACAACTTTAAACATCCCTTGAAACTGGGCAACTACCTGAGAAATGGAAAAACAGCTAATGTAGTCCCCTTTTAAGAAAGGAAACAGAAAAAGAGGCAAAACATAGACCCGTGTCTCTGACATGTATTGTGTGCAAAGTCATGGAGAAGATTTTAGGAGGGAGTGGTCGAACACCTGAAAGGAACAAGATTATAAAAAGAAAACCAGCATGGGTTCATGGAAAAGGGAAATCTTGTATCACAACCTCCTGGAGTTTTATACAAGTAACGAAGTAAGACACAGAGAAGAGGGGTGGGTAGATTGCGTTTTTCCCAAATGCAAAAAGGCCTTTAAAAGGGTTTCCCCACAAGAGATTAGTGCAAAGTGGAGGATCGGCGCACGTAAAAGGGAGGGCACTCCAAGGAAAAAGAGAATACCTGACAGGGGGAGCAACGAGTCATGGTACGTGAAGGGGTTTCCAGTGGGCGCCTTTTCGAGCGAGGCCCCACAGGGTCAGTTCTAGACCAGGCTATTTTTGATATAGTGAACGAATGATGGAAGGAATAGACTCTGAAGGTCCCTTTTTGCAGAGACGGAAGTTGTGGAAGAATTAAAAATCGGAAGGATGGGGCGGGACGCAAAGGACCTGGACAGGCTGGACATGTGGTCGCAACTGGCTTCTCGAATTAAAATCCAGTCAAAGAAAAGTCATAAGTTTGGGAGAGGGAAAAGAAGCCGCAGACGAGTATAGGCGGGTGGACAAAGAACAGACCCACTCAGGGAGAAAGCCTTGGGGGACCAAACCCCGGCCATCACCGGAGGCACACATCAACCAAAATAACCGCTGCGCTTGGGGGCGCCGGGCAAACCTGGAATAGGTTCCGATACCATAGAAAGGGAAATCGTTCAAAACACGTACACTGTGTCGTTAGGCCCATACTGGGTTCACACCGTCTGGAACCCCCACCTGGGCAAGCACGTCAAAAAGTTAGAGAAAGTACAAAGGTTTGAACAAGGTAGTCCCCGAGCTCAAGGGAATGTGACGGGAAAAGGTTAAGGGAAATCGGACTGCGACACTGGGGGACAGAAGGGTCAGGGGGGACATGATAACGCATACAAAATACTGCGGGGAATAGACAAGGTGGACAGGATGGATGTTCCAGAGAGGGGACACAGGGCAAGGGGTCAAACTGGAAGCTGAAACTTTTAGACGAGTACGGGGCGTTGGAAGTATTTCTTGTCATAGAGTTTTCAGCAAGTGGGAAAGCCTAGCAAATGAAGTGTGGGGCAGGAACCTACAAGTTTTAAGAAGAGGTATGACAAAGCCGGAAACAGAGAAGAGAGGATCAGTAGGATCGTGAAGAGGCGGGGCCAGGGGCTGAGTCTCGACCCCTGCAACCAAAGGTGAGTACATTAGGTGATACCACACACCACCACACCCCACACACACATACCACACACACCAACCAAAAAAACCCACACCACACCACCACAAACCAAAACACAACCCCAAAAAACAAACACAACACACACACACACACACACACACACACACACAACCAAAACACCACACAAACAGACACACACAACAAAAACACTCACACACACCCACACACACACACCACACCACACACACACACACACACACGCCCAAAAACGAGTAGCACAGATAAGGAGGGGGGCCCCCGCGCAGTATAAAAGACATAGCATCGAAAATCAAATTGACCCAAATGCTGTAAGCCCATAGGAGGAAGACAAAAGTCAAGGACCAGGTGATAAGGGTGAGGAAAGAAGGGGGGGAACTCACAAGAAAAGTCGTGGTTTTGGAGGAGCTCAACACGAGATTTAAGGAAATATTACGTGAGACAGGAAAAGGACTTTGGGGGGCAGACCCCGATGGGGACACACAAAGGGAAAACCCAACAAGTGTTGGCGACAACAACAGATGAGGAGGAGGGGAAACTGCTAAGGGACTCGATACTCAAAGGGCAATGGCCGGAAAAAATCCCCGGGGGTCCTTGGAGGGAGCAATATGCTGTGCGTGCCACTTCCACTCTTCAAACAGCCCCTGGAACTGGGCAACTACTGAGGTATGGAAGAGGCAAAGTGTTCCCTTTTTTAAAAAAGGAGCAGAAAAGAGCACTAAACTATGACCTTTCATTGACATGTTAGTAGAAAAAATTATGGAGAAGATTATCAGGAGGAGATGGTGGAGCCCTGGAATGGAAAAAGAGTAAATCCAAACCCAGCACGGATTCAGGGAAAGGCAAACCCGTGTCCAAACCTTTTGGAGTTTTTTTGTAAAATAACAGAAATAAGACACGAGAGGAGGGGGGGGGTTTATTGATCTTCTTGGACTGCAGAAGGGGCCCTTTTACACAGTTCCCCACAAAAGATTAGGCAGAAGCTAGAGCATCAGCGCATATAAAGGAAGGGCATGCAAAAGGATCGAGAAAACTTTACGGGAGGCAACAACGAGTCAGGTACGTAATGATGTATCACAGTGGGGGACCTGTGAGGCGGGGTCCCCCAGGGGTCGGTTTTTGGACAGTGCTATTTTTGGTATATGTGAACGACATGATGAAGGGTTAGACCCGAAGTGTCCCTGTTTGCAGTGAGTGAAGTTAAAGAGGAAATTAAATCTGGAGGCCCACAGGACTTCAAAGAGACCGGGACAGACTGGACACCTGGTCCAGCAAATGGTTTTCTCGAATTTAATCCCCAAATGCAAAGTCGAAGATAGGGGAAGGGGGCACGGGGGAACAGAGTATGGCAAAGGTGGCCAAAACTGAAAACCCTCACTCAAGGAAAAAGATTTTTTGGGGGGTGAGTATAACACCGAGCAGTCCCCGGGCACAATCAATCGAAAACTGCTGCGCATAGGGGCGCCTGGCAAACCGAGAACAGCACGATCCTTAGTAAGGAACTTAAAACACTGTACACCGTGTATGCAGGCCATCTGGAGATGCAGCCCCTGTTTGGAACCCGCACTTGAAAAAGCCGAAAGATCTAGAGAAAGTACAAAGGTTTGCCAAAGGTTAGTTCCAGAGTAAGGGGAATGTCCCATAAGAAAGATTAAGGGGAAATCGGCCTGACGACACGGGGAAGGAGGGGGCAGGGGAGACATGATAACGACATATAAAAACGCCCGGGGAAAAGACAAGGTGGACAAAGACGGATGTTCCGGGAGGGGTACAGAAACAAAAGGGGCCCCATTGGAAGTTGAAGACCAAATGAGTCAGGAGATATTAGGAAGTATTTTTCAGTCATTTGAGTTTATGCAGTGGAAAACCTAGAAAATGACGTAGGGAGGCAGGAAAAATAACAGTTTTAAGCGAGGGTTTGTAAAGCTCATGGAGCGGGGAGAAGAGGGCCCGTGAACCGGGGAAAAGGCGAGGCCAGGAGTAGACTCGACCCCCGCAACCCCAAATAGGTGAGTCAAATAGGTGAGTATCAACCCCACACACACCACCACACTCAACAACTACACACACACCACGCACACCACACACACACACAACACACACACACAGTCTGGGGGGTACAGACTACAAACCTCACTCGGGGAAAAGATCTTGGGGGGGTATAACACCAGGCACATTTTCCTGAAGCGCACATAACCCAAAAAACTGCGCAGAATATGGGGCCTAGCAAACCCAAAACGCATTCCGACATTTTAATAAGGAACATTCAGGACCCTGTACCCCGTTTTACTTTAGGCCCCAAATTGGAGATGCGGCACCTTTTGGAACCCACACCTACCAAGCACGTGAAGAAACAGAGAAAGGCAAAGGTTTCAAAAAGAAGTCCAGAGCTAAGGGGTATGTCCTACGGGGAAAGGGTTAAAGGGAAACACCTGACGACACTGGAGGAAGGAGAGATAGGGGGGCATGATAACGACATAAAAAATCTGAGAGGAATTGAAAAGGGTGGACAAAACAAATGCCCAGAGATTGGACACATTTAAAAAGGGGACACATTTTGGAAAGCTAAGACAAGATGAATCACGGGGATTTAGGAAGTATTTCTTCAGCCACAGAGTAGTCAAAAAGGGGAATATTTTGGGAAGCGATGTAGGGGAGCGGATCCATAATAGCTTTAAACGAGGTTTTGATAAAGCCACGGCTCGGGAGAGTGACCTAGTAGCGATCAAAATGAAGAGGCGGGGGCCCGGAGTCGGACTCGACCCCGAAAACCCCAATAGGTGAGTACAACTGGTGAGTACACACACACACCATGCACACACAACACACACACACACCACACACACACACACCACCACACCACACCACCACACACAACACACACACACAACACAACACACACACAACACACGAATAAAAAGAGGAATGGCAAGAAAGAACAATGAGAAGCCCCCAGACATCATAGCAGTTACAAAACAAAACTCATGGAGACAATAAAAAGATGCAATTTTCCCCCGGGTCCCAGTCTGAGGAAAGATAGAAGGGGCAGGGGGGAGGTGGGGTTTGTTCCCTCGAAAAAAACAGATGGAAATTCGAAAAAAAGGGAAAGGAATAGATGAGACGGGAGAAAGAGACTACATAGAGGTAAAATTCAGTCGGGGAAAAACACAAAGTGGTCATTGCAGTGATGTAAAATCCACCGGGAAACGGGCAGGGGGCCCAAAGAGGGAATATAAAGAGAGCAACAGAGAATGGTGGACAACTTGCTGAGGTGGAAAGAAAGAGCTACTCCCAGCAGAGCAAAGTTGTTGGTTTTTGGGGGGTTTAACCACAGGGAGATTGACGGGGAAAAAACCTGGACCCACATGGGGGCCCCAAAACCCTTGGGGGGCCCCAGGAGGTTGGACGTGGTGCGGGGAAAACCTCAGCCCCAAACATTTTAAGGGGCTCCGGGAGTGAGGGGGAGGATAAAACCAGAAAGATTGGACCTTGTGTTCACCCTGGGCAGCTCAGCATTGAGGACATAAAGGTAGGGAGAGTCCCCTAGGAGTTTGGGGACCACGTGGTTCTGTGTTTTAAATACATAGTAGAGCTGCAAGGGGAAAGGAGAATAAAAAGGGGTTGGGAAGGGGAAAAGCCGACTATAAAAGGGGGGGACTACATGGGGTTTAAAGAACTTCCTGCGGCGTTTTTCCAGGGGGACGGGAGAATTTGGCGGGAAAAAGCCGTAAAAAAAATGAGGGAAAATATGTAGCAAACAAAATGCAAGGGGGCAGAAAAAAGGTTCTTTCCCGGGGGCAACAGAAACAACGGGAAGACCAGAACAACCCCGGGTTCACCCGGGGGTGTAAAGGAGGAAAAAAAACAAAGTAAAAAACAGAGAATGGAAAAAAAATACAGAAGGCAGAGAACAAAAAGAAAGTAGTCAACAGTCGCAGAGCCAGGAAAAGAGTTCGCACGGTAAGGAGGGGGGGCCCCGCGACAGTATAAAAAAGACATAAACATCGAGAATCAAAAATGACCCGAAACTGTTGTATTGCCCCCACAGGAGGAAGAAAAGGTGAAACAGAATTTAAAGGGGAAAAAGGGGGAGAAAAATACAAGGAAAAGTCAGGGGGTATTTTGAGGAGCCGAAAAGGGGGATTTAAGGAAATTTTTACAGTAGAGACAGGGAAAGGGGTGTGGGGGAAAACAGCCAGAAGGGGGAAAATCAAGAGGGGAATATACCAAAAAATTTTTGGTTTACATACGAAAAAAATGAGGAGGAGGGGAAAAAGTCTTAAATGACCTTGGGCACCTCAAAGGCGATGGGGGCCGGACAAAAAATTTTCCCCCCTGGGTCCTTAGAAAGGAGCAGAATTTCTGTTGGGGCCTCTAACCCCCAATCTTCAACACATCCCTTGAAACTGGGGAACTACCTGAGAAATGGAAGACAGTAAATTTTAGTTCCCCCTATTTTAAAAAAGGAACAGAAAACGAGGCACTTTAAAATATTTGGGCCCGTGTCCCCTGATTGTATTGTGGCAAATCATG
Source organism: Cherax quadricarinatus (assembly GCF_026875155.1). Lineage (NCBI taxonomy): Eukaryota > Metazoa > Arthropoda > Malacostraca > Decapoda > Parastacidae > Cherax > Cherax quadricarinatus. The sequence goes on from NC_069400.1 coordinate 92,293,507, forward strand.
GAGAAGTTATCAGGAGGGGAGTGGTCGAAAACCTGGAAAAAGGGCAAGATTTTAAAAGAAAAACCGGGAGGGTTCATGGAAGGCAAATTTGTATCACAAAACCCCTTTGGGGTTTTTGACCCGGTAACAGAAGTTGCACGAGGGGGAGAGGGTTGGGTAGATTGGTTTTCCTAGACTGCAGGAAAGGCCCTTTTACCAGTTCCCCACAAGAGATTTGGCAGAAGCTGGAGGGTCAGGGACACGTAAAAGGAAAGGGCCTGAATGGATAAGGGAATACCCGACAGGGAGGCAGCAAAAAGAGTTCCCTGGTTTCCCTTTAAGAGGTATCCAGTGGGCGGGCCCGTTAGGGGGGGGTCCCCAGGGGTCAGTTCTAGGCCCAGGCTATTTTGATATATGGAACGACATGATGGAAGGAATAGACTCTGAAGTGCCCCTTTTCGCAGATGACGTGAAGTTGATGAAAAGGGAATTAAATGGTGAGGAAGAGGCAGGACTGCAAAGAGACCTGGAGAGGCTGGACATGTGACCCCAGTAACTGGCTTCCGAATTAAATCCACCCAAAATGCAAAGTCATGAAGTTGGGGAGGGGCAAAGAAGACCGCGACAGAGTATGGGCAGGTGGAAAAAGACTACAACCTCACTCGGGGGTGACCATAACCCAAGCCATCACGGGGGCCCCAATAAAAACCAAATAACCGCTGCAGATACGGGGCTGGCAAACCTGAAAATAGCTTTCCCCGATACCTTAATAAGGAACGTTCAAGACATGTCCTGTGTAGTTAGGCCCAAGGGAGTATGCACCCATTTGGGAAACCCCACACCTGGTCAAGCACGTAAAGAAGTAGAGAAAGTCAAAGGTTTGCAACAAGGGGCTAGCCCCAAGGCTAAAGGGGAAATTGTCGAAAAAAGGGTTTAAGGGGAAATGGGGACTGGACACTGGGGACAAAGGGTCAGGGAGACATGATAACGACTAAAAGATACTGCGGGGAATAGAAAGGTGGACAGGATAGGAGGTTCCCGAGAGGGGACACAGGGACAAGGGGTACAAACTGGAAGCTGAAGCTCAGAGAGTCCCCCGGGACGTCAGGAAAATATTTCTTACATAAGTTTGCAGCAAGTGGAATACCTAGCAAATGAATTAGTGGAGGCAGGAAACCTCATTTTTAAGAAAAGTTTGACAAAAACCAGGGAAACAGAGAGGAGGGTCCCGTAGTGTCAGTGAAGAGGGGGGGGCTAGGAGCTATCTCGACCCTGCAAACACAATTAGGTGAGGGACAAATTTGGTGAGTACCACACACACACACAAACCACACACACACACACCAACACACCACACCACACACACCACACACACACCACAGCACCACACACACACAACACAAATGGCATCACTCCTGCAACCATTACAGAATTAGGAGAAAAACATAGAGGAGAGGGCAAGGAGAAAAACGGTTGTGAGGGATAACGTAACACTTAAGCGAGAAAGCTAGCTACTTTCTAATTTTAGAAGTAGAATCGGGCAAGTGTTTCAAGTTCGGAAGCTTTGATTATGGTATTACCGGATTTTTTGCCGTAGAATATTGAAGTGGGGGCACACACACACACCACACCACAACACCCACACACACACACACAACACACTCACACACCACACACACACCATACAACACACACACATACACACACAACACACAAAACATACACACACCACACATACACACACACACACACATACACCCACACACTACACACACACCACATACACACACACACACACATACAACACATACACACACACCCCACACACACACACACACACACACACACACACCACACACACCACACACACACAGGGGAGAGGTTTGTACCCAAGGGTAACAGGATTAATGAAAAAACCAGGATGAGCCCATGGTTTACCCAAAGGTGCAGGGAGGCAAAAACCAAGTGTGCTAGGGAATGGAAGAAATATAGAAGGCAAAAGACCCAGGAGAAAAAAGGAGAACAGTCGTAGAGCCAGAAACGAATATGCACAGATAAGAAGGGAGGCCCAAAGACAATATGAAAATGACATAGCAGCGAAAGCCAAATCTGACCCGAAACTGTTGTACAGCACATCAGGAGGAAAACAACAGTCAAGGACCAGGTAATCAGGCTAAAGGGAAGGAAAGGGGGAGAGACAACAAGAAATGACCGTGAAGTATGTGAAGAATCAACAAGAGATTCAAAGAAGTGTTCACAGAGGAGAAAGAAGGGACTCCAGAAAGACGGAGAGGTGGGGCACACCACCAAGTGCTGGACACAGTTTACAACAACGGGGAAGAAGTGAAGAGGCTTTGAGTGGCTAGATACCTCAAAGGCAATGGGGCCAGATAACATCTCCCATGGGTATTGAGAGAGGGGAGAGAGGCGCTATGTGTACCCTAACAACAAAATTCAATACATCTATCGAAACAGGGAGAAATTTCTGAGGATGGAAGACAGCAAATGTAGTCCCAATCTTTAAAAAAGGAGACAGACATGAAGCATTAAACTACAGACCCGTGTCACTGACATGTATAGTATGCAAAATCAGGAGAGATTTTCAGGAGAAGAGTGGTGGAACACCTAGAAAGGAATGATCTCATCAACAGCAGCCAACATGGTTTCAGGGACGGGAAATCCTGTGTCACAAACCTACTGGAGTTCTATGACATGGTGACAGCAGTAAGACAAGAGAGAGAGGGGTGGGTAGATTGCATTTTCTTGGACTGCAAGAAGGCATTTGACACAGTTCCACATAAGAGATTGGTGCAAAAACTGGAGGACCAAGCAGGGATAACAGGGAAGGCACTACAATGGATCAGGGAATACTTGTCAGGAAGACAGCAGCGAGTCATGGTACGTGGCGAGGTGTCAGAGTGGGCACCTGTGACCAGCGGGGTCCCGCAGGGGTCAGTCCTAGGACCAGTGCTGTTTCTGGTATTTGTGAACGACATGACGGAAGGAATAGACTCTGAGGTGTCCCTGTTTGCAGATGACGTGAAGTTGATGAGAAGAATTCACTCGATCGAAGACCAGGCAGAACTACAAAGGGATCTGGACAGGCTGCAGACCTGGTCCAGCGATTGGCTCCTGGAGTTCAATCCCACCAAGTGCAAAGTCATGAAGATTGGGGAAGGGCAAAGAAGGCCGCAGACGGAGTACAGTCTAGGGGGTCAGAGACTACAAACCTCACTCAAGGAAAAGATCTTGGGGTGAGTATAACACCAGGCACATCTCCTGAAGCGCACATCAACCAATAACTGCTGCAGCATATGGGCGCCTAGCAAACCTCAGAACAGCATTCCGACATCTTAATAAGGAATCATTCAGGACCCTGTACACCGTGTATGTTAGGCCCATATTGGAGTATGCGGCACCAGTTTGGAACCCACACCTAGCCAAGCACGTGAAGAAACTAGAGAAAGTGCAAAGGTTTGCAACAAGACTAGTCCCAGAGCTAAGAGGTATGTCCTACGAGGAGAGGTTAAGGGAAATCAACCTGACGACACTGGAGGACAGGAGAGATAGGGGGGACATGATAACGACATACAAAATACTGAGAGGAATTGACAAGGTGGACAAAGACAGGATGTTCCAGAGATTGGACACAGTAACAAGGGACACAGTTGGAAGCTGAAGACACAGATGAATCACAGGGATGTTAGGAAGTATTTCTTCAGCCACAGAGTAGTCAGTAAGTGGAATAGTTTGGGAAGCGATGTAGTGGAGGTAGGATCCATACATAGCTTTAAGCAGAGGTATGATAAAGCTCACGGCTCAGGGAGAGTGACCTAGTAACGATCAGTGAAGAGGCGGGGCCAGGAGCTCGTACTCGACCCCTGCAACCTCAACTAGGTGAGTACAACTAGGTGAGTACACACACACACATACACACACACACATACACACACACACACACCCCACACACACACACATCCCACACACACACCAACACACACACACACACACCACACACACACACACACACACACACACACACACACACAGTGGGTGCAGACGTGGGTACAAAAGGGCTCCAAAAACCTTAGTGTTTTTAAGGAGTGCAGTAACTGCTAGCAGAAATCAGTGGTAGTGACAACGTCAGTGAACAATCCTACGAGTGATAACTAAAGTTATTAGTTAAAAAAAAAGTCGAGAGGAAGCCTGAAGTCATTAATATTTCAAAGTGCCAAACCGTTGTGGGTCTACTAGGCGCTGTTGCCACACAGATTCAAACATACAAAGATCAAAGTAAGTGTGGAAGCGGGTGTTCAAAAATTACCACGTTTGGTTTAACAAGTGAAATGTGGGGCACCATACAGTGAGAGTGAAAAAGTTAATAAGCAAAAGGAGAAAGGAAAAATAAAATATACAACAAGAGAGGGTGGCAGTAATAGGCCTGCTGAGGCAGTGACGTCACAACAAGTTGTGTGCCATTATACATATAAAGTGAAGTGTATATAATGTGAAGTGTATACTATCATAAGTGAAAAGTGAAATCGCGTGAGGAACGCGGTATGTCTGAGCATATATGGTTATAAACATCACGGGTGAAGGATCTCCAAAATAGTGATAGAAGCCTATGTACGACGACTTCGTCATCAGCATCTGGCAACTTGTCATTGCACCACTGCCAACGCAAGTATTACTCATCTATTGTGGTTGCATGTTGCAGGCTCTGGATTCTGGTCTTGCATCACTGTTAGATTCTGGTCACTCACTCCTGCAAGCTATTACCAGAATTAGAGTAGAAATATCATAGATAAAGTGAAGATAGCGTTGACGAGAGTGTGAGGACAGCAGACTAGCGAGGAGTAGAGTAGTATTACTACCAGTAGTTATTAGCAGTATGAATACTTAGGAAGCTAGGAAGTCCCCTCTCAATGTGAACAAGGAATAGGATAATAACCAGCAATAATTGATACTTAAATCCAGAAAGGGCAATAAGTGGAGAGAGTACCATTACTAGGAAAGACAGCTGGGACTAAATTTGAGCCTACACGACAGAGAGGAATAACGGATCTTTCAATCACAACAACCCTACCCCCCCTAACCATCTCTCTCTCTCTCTCTCTCACACACACACACACATAGGTAGACACTCATAGAAGCTTTAGACCCTAGTAGCAATTTCCGCTTTTTATAACTCAGAATTACTGGTATGTATTAGCAGTATCTCCCCCTCACACCTCCCCCATTCACACGAACACACACATATACACACATACACACACACACACACAAAACACAACACACACACACACACACACACACACACACACACACACACACACACACACACACACACACACACACATACCACACACGACACTGAGGACAGGAGGGTCAGGGGAAAACATGAAACGACATATAAAATACTGCGTGGAATAGACAAGGTGGACAAGGACAGGATGTTCCAGGGAGGGACACAGAAACAAGAGGCCACAATTGGAAGTTGAAGACACAAATGAGTCAGAGAGATAGTAGGAAGTATTTCTTCAGTCATAGAGTTGTAAGGCAGGGGAATAGCCTAGAAAATGACGTAGTGGAGGCAGGAAACCATACACAGTTTTAAGACGAGGTTTGATAAAGCTCAATGGAGCGGGGAGAGAGAGGGGTTTTAGTAGCAACCGGTGAAGAGGCGGGCCAGGGGGCTAGGACTCGACCCTGCAACCACAAATAGGTGAGTACAAATAGGTGAGTACAACACACACACACACACACATGCACACACACACACCCAAATAAGGACCTGTTACAAGTAGTCACTTTACCCTCAGCCTTCTTTTCCCCTCCCTTTCCCTTCTAATCCCATCACACACACACACCTCCCCTGCTTCTAAGGGTCACTCATCCTTCTCTCCCCCCCCCCCTCCCCCTTAATCCCGTCTCTCTCTCTCTCCCACACATGCACACACACATACACAAGCCACACACAAAGCACATATACACTTAACACAAACATGTACTCCCCTTCCCCTAACCACCTCTCCCCTCCCCTAGCCACCTACCCTCCTCCAACCATCGAACCCCTTCCCCCAAACCATCTAACCCCCACCCCCAACTACCTCTCCCCCTCCAATAACCATCCTCCCCCTCCCCTATAACCATCCATCCCCACTCCCCCTATCCATCTATTACCCTCCCACTAACTATCTCTCCCCCTTTCTTCTGTGGAGCAATGGGGCAACCTAGAATTAGGATGAGAACAAGGGGCCCGAAGGACGAATCTAGGAGGGAGGACTGGGAGGCAGAGCTCAAAAAAAAGGGAGGAAGACTGGGGAAGGAGGCTAGAATGAGCTTGCAAGGAAGATGGAGGAGAGGTTAGCAGCAGAATGCAGAAGGTGGAAGCAACATGCCACAGTAGCAGAAACCAAGATAGAGATTAGAAGAGGAGCTGAGACATCTGAAACAGCATAGAGACAAAGATATTACAGAAGTAGCATCAGCAATGGCTACATCAGACAACGGGTCTGAAGGGAGCATGGAAGCTAAACTGTAAGCAGAGGTCCTGTCAAACCCACATGGGGCCAAAACAAAGACAGGGAGCACACTAGGACAGAATGAGAGGTTGGAAGACTTTGAAGGAACTAAGACATGTGCAGAGACCTTACCAGACACTTGGGGGGCCAGGAACAGGTGAGAAGAAAGGAGAAACCAATGAGCATAGGGGCCACAGCTAGGGAAGGGACTGAAGGAAGGAACACTCCATGGGAAGGAACTAAAACACCTCAGAGGATGCAATGGGAGTCACAGAGGGAGGTGGAAAGGGAGAGATCAGTTTTTGTCTATGGGCTAGACGAAGCTAAAGGGGAAACTTATGATGAAAGAAAGCAGGAGGAGAAAAAAGTGACTGAAGGTATCATGAAGGTGATAGGCGAGGGAGACATGACCCAGGTGGCAAATTTTTGGAGAATCGGGTGGTTCACAAAGAAAAGGAATCGGCCTCTCAAAGTAATTTTCAAGGCAGAATCAACCCGGACCATGATCCTGCAGGAGAAAGCACAGCTGAGAGGCAAACAGGAGTTCATGAGTGTTTACCTCTATCGAGACAGAACACAGGAGGAAAGGATGATACTGATAGAGAGAGTGCAAAAACGAAAGGAGGAATGGGAGGAAATGAAAAAGTAGAGCAGAATAACCCAGGAACAAGTGGAAGGACAAGCACACCCCCCAGAAACACCTGCAGAAGGACTCCAGCCACGACACCCCCAAACCAACCATCACACACCGATCCCTCTGTTCCCACCCCCCCCACCACGAACCCTACTCCTACAGCAACCCCCTATGGGAGCTCTTCCTCCACCTCCACTGCAATCCCGCACAGGCCCCCATCAGGGCTCCTGCTCTCCCAACCCCAGTATTCCCCCAGGACCACAGTTACAGTATTAGAATAGAAGTTGAAGGTTTGGTACACAAATGCGGATGGATTAACGAATAAAGATGAGGAATGGCAAGAAAGAATCAATGAGAAGTCCCCAGACATCATAGCAGTTACAGAAACAAAACTCACAGAGACAATAACAGATGCAATCTTCCCACCAGGATACCAGATCATGAGGAAAGATAGAAGGGGCAGAGGGTTAGGAGGGGTTGCTCTGCTCATAAAAAAAATGATGGAAATTCGAGAAAATGGAAGGCATAGACGAGACAGGAGAAAGAGACTACATAGTAGGTACACTTCAGTCTGGGGAGCACAAGGTGGTCATTACAGTGATGTATAATTCACCACAGAACTGTAGGAGGTCAAGAGAGGAATATGAAGAGAGCAACAGAGCAATGGTGGACACACTTGCTGAGGTGGCAAGAAGAGCTCACTTCAGCAGAGCAAAGTGCTGGTTATGGGGGATTTCAAAACCCCAGGGAGATTGATTTGGGAAAACCTGGAGCCACATGGGGGTCCCAAAACATGGAGAGCCAAGATGTTGGATGTGGTGCTGGAAAACCTCATGCACAAACATGATAAGGACACTAAAAGAGTGAGAGGGGAGGACGAACCACCAAGATTGGACCTAGTGTTCACCCTGGGCAGTTCAGACATTGAGGACATCACATATGAGAGTCCTCTAGGAGCTAGTGACCACGTGGTTCTGTGCTTTGAATACATAGTAGAGTTGCAAGTGGAGAGAGTAACAGGGGTTGAATGGGAAAAGCCTGACTATAAAAGAGGGGACTACATAGGGTTGAGGAATTTCCTGCAGGAGGTTCCGTGGGACAGAACTGGCAGGAAAGCCAGTAAATGAAATGATGGAACATGTAACAACAAAATGCAAGGAGGCAGTGGAAAGGTTTATTCCCAAGGTCAGCAGAAACAATGGGAAGACCAGAACGAGCCCCTGGTTTACCCGACGGTGTAAGGAGGCAAAAACAAAGTGCAATAGAGAATGGAAAAAGTACAGAAGGCAGAGAACACATGAAAATAGGGAGATTAGTCGCAGAGCCAGGAACGAGTATGCACAGGTAAGGAGGGAGGCCCATCGAAAATCAAGACTGACCCGAAACTGTTGTATAATGACTACTACTACTGCTATGACTACTACTACTATGACTACTACTACTGTGACTACTTCTACTATGACTACTACTACTATGACTACTGCTACTATGACTACTACTACTCTGACTACTACTACTGTGACTACTACTACTGTGACTACTACTACTGTGACTACTACTACTGTGACTACTACTACTGTGACTACTACTACTGTGACTACTACTACTATGACTACTACTACTGTGACTACTACTACTGTGACTGCTACTACTGTGACTACTACTACTGTGACTACTACTACTATGACTACTACTACTATGACGACTACTACTATGACTGCTAGCACTGTGACTACTACTACTGTGACTACTACTGCTACTATGACTACTACTACTGTGACTACTACTGCTACTATGACTACTACTACTGTGACTACTACTACTGTGACTACTACTACTGTGACTACTACTACTATGACTACTACTACTGTGACTACTTCTACTGTGACTACTATTACTGTGACTACTACTACTGTGACTACTACTACTGTGACTACTACTGTGACTATTACTACTGTGACTACAACTACTGTGACTACTACTACTATGACTTCTACTACTGTGACTACTACTACTGTGACTACTACTACTGTGACTACTACTACTATGACTACTACTACTGTGACTACTACTACTATGACTTCTACTACTGTGACTACTACTACTGTGACTACTACTACTGTGACTGCTACTAATGTGACTGCTACTACTGTGACTGCTACTAATGCGACTACTACTGCTAATTCTACTTTTACTACTAATGCTACTACTGCTATTACTTCCATTAATATTACCGGTACTAGTACTTCTACGATTATTACTATTACTAATTCTACTTATAATACTGCTGCTACAAATCTTACTACTACTACTTCCACTCCTACTACAACTACACTTCCACTACTACTACTGTTACTACTACTACTATCACATTTACTACTACTTCTACTATTACTATCACTAACATCTGCTCACGGTGTGCCTGATCAGGAGTCGAGTTCGGTATCAGTCCACAGTACTTGGCTTGAAAATTCTTCTCAGTAAACTCTGGCGAACGGTAAATGCCATCATGTAAGTGAATTTGTTATGGACATCCTGCGAAAGATAAGACTTGGATCCAAGATTAATTTCTACACGAGTGAGGTGTTTTTCATGACAGGATCAATGATGGTCGGTAGTTTCAGTAAGATTAGGAAATTACCCACATTAAAGTCATCGTCCACCTGTACTGACTCTCTGCGTCCTCGCAAAGCCGGGCTCTGAGTCGCAAGGAATTTTATGCAGTGAAGGATTATTATGGTGATATAACACCACTTTTGCTCTTCCTTCATATTCTGTGACTGAAGTTCTGCGTCAGTAACTCTTCTGTTTTCAGCTAAATTTCTTTCCATTTCTTTCCACTGTGTGAAACACTCCCGATGATTCTTAGCGTTGTCATGAACACTAATCATTTTAGGTACTTTCCACTCGATGAATCCATTTCCCTGTTCTATTGAGGATTGATGGTTAAACTGGGAATAGAGTAGACAAAAGATACAAATTGCAGACTTTTTAGAAGGGGAGATAGACCAGCCATGAGTGAGTCACTTCCTCACCATAGCCATGGGTGAGTCACTTCCTCACCATAGCCATGGGTGAGTCACTTCCTCACCATAGCCATGGGTGAGTCACTTCCGCACCATAGCCTTGAGTGAGTCACTTCCGCACCATAGCTATGAGTGAGTCACTTCCGCACCATAGCTATGAGTGAGTCACTTCCGCACCATAGCTATGAGTGAGTCACTTCCGCACCATAGCCTTGAGTGAGTCACTTCCGCACCATAGCTTTGAGTGAGTCACTTCCGCACCATAGCTATGAGTGAGTCACTTCCGCACCATAGCTATGAGTGAGTCACTTCCTCAGCAAAGCCATGAGTGAGACACTTCCTCACCATAGCCATGAGTGAGTCACTTCCGCACCATAGCCATGAGTGAGACATTTCCTCATTATAGCCATGAGTGAGTCACTTCCTCACTATAGCCATGAGTGAGTCACTTTCTCACTATAGCCATGAGTGAGTCACTTCCTCACCATAGCCATGAGTGAGTCACTTCCTCACTATAGCCATGAGTGAGTCACTTTCTCACTATAGCCATGAGTGAGTCACTTCCTCACCATAGCCATGAGTGAGTCACTTCCTCACTATAGCCATGAGTGAGTCACTTCCTCACCATAGCCATGAGTGAGTCACTTCCTCACCATAGCCATGAGTGAGTCACTTCCTCACCATAGCCATGAGTGAGTCACTTCCTCACCATAGCCATGAGTGAGTCACTTCCTCACCATAGCCATGAGTGAGTCACTTCCTCACCATAGCCATGAGTGAGTCACTTCCTCACCATAGCCATGAGTGAGTCACTTCCTCACTATAGCCATGAGTGAGTCACTTCCTCACTATAGCTATGAGTGAGTGACTTCCTCACCATAGCCATGAGTGAGTCACTTCCACACTATATATAGCCATGAGTGAGTCACTTCCTCACCATAGCCATGAGTGAGTCACTTCTTCACCATAGCCATGAGTGAGTCACTTCCTCACTATAGCCATGAGTGAGTCACTTCCTCACTATAGCCAAGAGTGAGTCACTTCCTCACTATAGCCATGAGTGAGTCACTTCCTCACTATAGCCATTTCACAATTTCCTCTTGAACCAAGTTTTGTTCATTGATCGGTTATGTGTTGGTAGGAAAGGTCCCTCACTTTTCTGGAAATACTTCTAACACAGCTTCATTATTTCTCTTCTCACCGTGTCGGGACAGAATTGTTTTTCCGGTATGCTTGTCGAGCTTCAGAAGTCCAGTGTCATGCTATTCAATCACTTATGGTCGAAGATCTTCGACACCATCCAGTTCACTTGGTTCATTGTCGTCAGGCTCAATCTCGTCATATAAATTCTCGTCAATTAATTCATCATCACTATCACCGCCATCGTCTTCTCTTCCTGTCACATCCACTTTCTCTTTGGCAGCCTCACTTTAATCTCGTCATTCTGGCGTTTATCTGACTTTACTTTCTCCTCGGCTTTCGACGCATTTGTACTTGATAAGTTAGTAAAAAAACTATTCAGGTATACACAAATACAGTTAGATAGATTATCATACATAGCAGCATATGTGTAGAGAACCTTAGATAACCCGAAAAAGTCAGACAATGTGACTAATTTCCATTGGGGTCCTTGTGATAAGTATTGCTTATATTTAAAAGTTAAAAACAGGTAAGCATCTTAACTATGTAAGCAGTTACAATGAAAGAAGATATACTAGGGGAGAGGTAAAATTAGGTATTTTCATTGACATTAAAAATAGGATCAGATTATAGTATATATGTCAGGTAAATAAAATGTCACTGTCCTCCCTTTCTGTAGCCTTATTCATGAGGTACATTTTGGCTCTCTTCTTGAACTGACTCATGCTATGACAGGTTCTGACATGTGCAGGCAGCCTATTCCACTCTTTTCTTGCTGTATAGAAAAATGTCTTTGAAGCCTGACCACTGACTCTAGGTACTGCAAAGTTGTTCTCCCTTCCCTAGTTCTAAAATTGCATTGGTTCCCGGACTTAACAAAATTGGCAGTAAGATAATGGGGACACTGGTTGTGAGCAATTTTATAACGTAATGTAGCTTTAGTTGATTTACTCTGTCGTCAACATTCAGCATATCCAGTTATTGTAATTCATCCTGGCCTACATGCTCTCTTGGATCCAGGTAAAAATGAATCTCACCTTCTTGTTCTGGGTGATTTGTAGCATGTATTGTTTTTGTGTGTGTCAAGGCAGAGTGCCCTGAAGAGCAAGAGTAGTCTATAATATATTGTATGAGAACTAAAGATGGGGTTCTGAGAGCCTCAGTTGGTTAACACTGCGCCTGTTTGTAGAGGAACTTTAGTCTGGCATTCTCTTTCTTTACTACATTATTTCCCTATTAGTTCTCCTGACATGCTTGGTCAAATAAGATGTGGAGAAATTTTCTCCAGGAGGGGGGTATCAGCCCCCTTCAGCCCCTTTCAGCCCTGAGAGACCCAGCCCTCTGAGAAGGGGCAAGCATCTTGTTTACTGCTACAGTAAGTAACTGATCCCAGATGCAGTACCAGTATGTGACGTGGTCAAGCGACCACCACTCCTTGCAAGAGTCCAGTGTTGCAAAGTGTAGTTATAAGAGACAGTCCATCTCTTACCTTAGCAGGACAATTAAGGAAAATCCTGCTCCCACTTTATTACCATGGTAAAGATAGTGTACATTGTTGTCTATGCTTAAGACAGCAAGAATCAAGCATTCTGCTTTGCTTCATGGAGGAAGTTTGGCAAGGAAGCAAAAAGTACTAGGTCAGCTTTCCCTTTATGTTCGAGGGGCACTGCAGCGGCATAGGAGGCTGTGAGGTCAGATTACTTTTCACCCTACTGGGAGTCACACTGACGCCAAAATAACCAACAAAGAACACTGATTCGTGCATTAGTGTGAACAAAGTGTCATAAAACACGATAAACAGTTACAGAGAAGTGTGATCAGCTTCTTTAGTGATAAGATTGTGAACAATAAAGACAAACCTTGTGGAACATAGTGTACCAGTGTGCGTATTCCTAGACTATGGAAGACGTGGACATCCAAGGACGCTTCTATCAAGTCACCGATATCTGTCGAGGGTGTAAAAAACACCATAGCTCACGCTACAAGAGCAAGGTGGGTTGCAGATTTCTTGTAGTACGAGGGACTGCGCAGTTCTTGTGTCGCAAGGAGTTTGTAATCAACCTATAGTCGGCAGTGAGGTGTGGACTTTTGAGTCCACACAAGTAAGTACGTCAGCAATCAGTGAATGAAATATGCTGACATAACACCCCTAGGGGTAATTTATAATCATACCTAATATACTTTATTAAGAAGTGGATGAGACAGCTTCTCAAAACCTCGTCTGCAGGGGCAGCTGTGTGGGCGATAGCTGTCTTATCAGCTAAGTACTCCCAATATTTAATCTTTAACCTTAGCTGGTAAACCATTTCTCAACAGAAGATTCCAGATACTTCACTGAATTTACTGTAATAATAGTTTCCCCATTACACTGGACATTAAAATTATTTACCTTTTCACTTTAAGTTTCGTGCCAGAGTATGACTTCCCGTTTTCCCAAAGTGTAGTGATAATTTGTTGTCTATCAACCATTTGCTACAGGACTCTAGTTCTAGTGATAGTACATTAGCAATGTCTTGTGGGTCTTTACCTGATACTAACAGAGCACTCTCACCTCCGTACAGTAGGCATGTCATTCACGTAACACAGGGATAGTAAAAGACAATTTGTTTCCTGTTGCTCAAGTAGGACTTAAACCAGCCTACAGTACCCATGCCTATAGCTTGCAATTTCTTACATAATATATCGTGGTTGACCTTATCGAAGGCCTTTTGCAAGTTTAAGGTTACTATACCTATGAGATTCCCTAGCAATATTTGAGTTTTCAAGTAGTCATCAAATTTATGATGAAGGTAACGGTTGAATGAGATCTAAAAACCTGACTGGAATGTTTTTGTCATTAAGATACTTAACTTCTTGACAGGATACCGCCTCCTCTAGAATTCTGGACATCACACTAAGTATACTAATAGGCCTATAGTTGCTTACATCAAACCTACTATTATTCTTGAAGACAGGAGTAACTCAGGCCTCCTTGAATCCTCCGGGACAGTATTTGTGGCTATGGACAAATTTATCATGTGCGCAATGGGAATTGGTAATTCAATGGCGCCATCTTTTAGGATGTTATGTGGAATGTTATCGGGACCGGTGCTCTTAGTTGGGTTTAATTACTTTAGTTTTTTTCGTGCGAAGTTATAAGATACACCTACTAGTTGATAACTGTTCGGGGTGACGCCTTTATTAGCGTAATATGTATTAAATTTATCAGAGTCTGTGTTCAGGGTATTTGATGCAACTGGCAGTTTACTTACTAGTTTTGATACGACAGAAATGTAGTATGAATTAAAACAATTAGCCACTTTAGTTGTCTCGTGGCATTCTTCGGTATCAATATTTATCCTTATGTTAGATATAACTGCGCGTTTATGGTTGTACCCCAACTGTTTTAGTTATTGCCAGAGTTTTCTGGGGTTATTCTTGTACTCTTCGATTTTTGGGCAATAGTGCCTTTCCTTTGCTCCTTTTATGAGCCTCTGCTCTCAATCCCTAAATCTCTGGAATTCATTTAGCCCTGCAATATCCTGCCTGTTTATCGTAAATCTTTTTTAGCAACTGGTGCATGAATTTCATATTATCTAATATCTCAGTAGTCATCCAGGGTTCGGTTCTCCGTTTATTCCTAACCTCTTTAACTGGTGCAATATTATCAAGGATAGTAGTGAACATCATTTTGAATTTTTCCCAAGCATCATTTGCGTTCGTGCAACTTGTAATCACTGTGCAATCACGATTTTGTAGCCTATTTACCAGTATTTCTTCACTGTAGTTTCGAGATGTCCTTATTTTAATCGTCCGGTGTAGGCCTGTCCGATCCCTAATGATTTTCCTGGTACAATAAATGATGAAATGATCGTTAAGACTTGTGGTAATGAAGCCTGACTGACTAATGTTGTCAGAGCGATTACAAAGGATGTAAGGATGTGGTCTAATATGTTGGCTGAGAGCTGTGTGATCCGGTTTGGTGCATTAATTAGTTGAGTGTAACTGTTTAATCCCAGAATTTGCTTATACCTGTTACATAGCTCATTATTTTGCTGTTGGAAACAGATGCTGAAGTCTCCCAATATCACTGTCTCAGAATTGCTATCAATTCCGGGCAAGATTCACGAAAAATCCTCTAAAAACTCATCATGGGGTGGGAGGGGGGCGGTAACTAGTTCCTACTAGGAATGGTTTAGTCTTGGGAAGCAGCACCTCAAACCATATAATCTCCGGTTTAATATCATTTAAATCAGGTCATGGGTTATAGGCTAAGTCATTCATTCTTCACTCCCTTTATTCCTTCACAACGAAAACTGTCTTCCTTCCTTTTCCCGAGATCACTGATCGCTATCAGCAACCTAGCAATAGCCTAGAGGCATCTCTAGCAATCACCACTGATTGCTAGTAGATTTCCTTCCCTTCACAAATCCACTACACCCCTCACCTTTCCCCTTCTTCACAAACCCACTTCACCCCTCAGTTCACAATCCCGCTTCTCCCTTTACACTTCTAACCCATTTCCATCCTGGCAGGATAAAAAGTTTTTGTCCATGGCGTTATCCATCCTAGTTGCCGTCACGATCCCATTTAGCGGGGCTGGTATCCTGTTGTTGACAGGTCCTGATCAAGATGTGATGTATCAGCCATGTTTAAATGTTCACTTCCTTCCCGCACCTGGCAATGAGGGAAAAAAACCGTCACTACAGACCTGACAGTTTCCTTGGAGTTTTGCTGTTAGACTTTCTCCTATTTGGCCCTCCCATTGAACACTGGTGATATGGAAGTCAGTTACTTCAGTGTAGTGGAAAACGTCGCTTGCCTGGTCGTACGTCTGGTATTTGAATGCCGGCCGTCCTCTTTTTGTCATATTTGGTCTATTTCGTTGTCGTCACAGTCAGTTTCCTTGTCACTATAGGTTCCTTGTATGTTGGTGCAGCAGTACTTGCAATTAGGCCAACACTGGAGCTTGGACCGGCCCAGGGGACGGCAAAGATATAGCAGCAGCCATTATTGCTGCTGCTGCTTGCTTGCCGCTTGCCTATACTACTCCACCTTCGGATTCTAACAAACTTTTAACATGTGCAGGCGACTCCATGGAACATATTGAATAACTTGTTTCAGGCTTTTCAAAGAAGAGCATGAAGAACTTGCTCGACTTCTTGGCTTCCTCTACCTCCAACTTTCGTCTCTTCCGTCCTTCACCTCCTCTTTCCTTCTTCTTGGTGAAGAAACGTTTCACAATGCTCTGAAATGAGGAAATGTCACTTTTAATAAGAACATTCAGTTTCAGAGATTTTTCACAAAATTCTAAACTTTCTCGCTATTTTGTGCAGGAGGATGGTCTTACTGACAGTTGTCACTGAACACTGGTACTGTTGTGAGGCATGTGGTCATGTAGCTCCCACCACTGTATTTTTACCTAATAATTTATATAAGTGGTTTAACAATCTAGCCATCCTAGTGCTTCTCACCCATCATAATCAGAGACAGATCATACATCTGAAGAAAATTATTTTTTCACTAACCGAGGGTTGTTTGTCTGACTTAAATAGAAACTGTTAGGTGGCGCCCCCCCCCCCTTCAAGTGGCGGCTAGAGAACGTGCAATTCCTTAGGTACATTACTAACCAAAAACACCTCTCAGACCCATCATCTCGGGCATCGGCAGTGATCACAGTAAGTTTGCAGAACATCTGCAAAGAGCCTGTACAGTTATTAGGTACCGGTAGACAGTCCCATATCCGGCATTCTGGATCTTAGTTCCCAGATTGGATAGCACCAACTCTAAAAACAAGAAACTGGCAAGTTTTGATATTACGTTACTCTTAACAAGGGTACTCATCGACCAAGTCATGAACTTATGATGCAACCAGATATTTCCAAATCGATATGCACTTACCCACCCCGGACTTCATCGATCTAGTGGAAGCCAGTATCGGCCTCCATCGCTTTTCCGTTGGTTAACTGCAGAGCAGACATATATTTAATATGAATATGGTGTCACCTCTAAGTGCCTCATTTACCAAGACCACTTAATAAAAGAAAACCTAAACGACATCATACCACAACACACCACTTGGCTAAGGTATATCAACGACATTTTGGTGGTGGTACCTAAGTGCTTCATCCAGCAATACTTTTGAGACCAACTCAACCAAGTTGACATTTACGAAATTTACTTAGAGTGAGAAACAAATAACACGTTACAGTATCTTGGACGTCTTACTCATCAGGTAAAAAGATGGGATTAAACGAACTGTTTACAGGACATCCACTAATAAAAATGACCTATTCACATCATGATCTAAAAGCCAAGAAAGGGGCCAATAACGGTTTCTTCCTTCGGGCACTTAAAGTCTGTAGCAATGATCTGAAAGGTGAGCATCACTACATAGAGAGAACTTTCACTGACTTAAATTCACTCCCCACATAATATTTAACCATAAACCAATGTCTGACACAATACTGCCAGAATTCAAAGTAACAGAGAATGCAGTCATCTTACCCACTATCACCACTGTCCCCACAGTCACCACTGTCAACACAATCACCATTGTCCCCACAGTCACCACTGTCACTACAGTCTCTTCAATTCTGCGTAAACCCAACAACGAAGTATTTGTCATTATTTCCAAGACAATCAAATATCATGAAATCCTCCACATCCAATACCGCCCCCAGAGACGTGGGTTTTACGGTATTCCCTGTGAGGGATGCGATTAGACCTACATTGTAAAAACCGCCGAAAGTCTTCCCACAGGAACACAAGTATACATGCAGAGTTGACAACAGCAATATTGCTTGCGTACAACATAGAAACAAGCACACTTGCATCATGGCATAGAATACAGCTGCAATGTTATACTTGAAAATTAAGAAATAAATGCAGGTGTCTGGAATCTTCAACTATCAAGCTATCGAACACCATTAATAAACATAAGTGACATACCTTGGCCACCCCAATTACCCACCGTTAAAGAAGCATTGATCATAACTGTGTTTTCTATGTACATGATGAAAAAACCCAATCCCCACCCCCTAAATTAACTTAGCTGATTTTTGGAGGGTTAGGCCCTAGCTCTAGAGTCTGCTTCTTAAAATTTGTTAACATGGCATATTAATCTTTCAATCCGGTCTCACAACTTTGTTCATCAGTGGCGAATTTATGTTATTTTTCAAGATTCATTTAGTATTTTCAGGCGAGGGCCTCACACTGGTGCTGCATATTCTGGAAGTGGTCTGACGTATGTATAAAATAAGACTGCAACATTAAGGTTCTTGAAATCGTTCTTATGCTTGCCATCAGAAAGTGCACACTAACATGAGAGTAGCAAATACAGAAGAAGCGACCTGGATGACGAACCCCAACATACCAGTCGCAGACAGATGTTCTAACCTTGGGAAACTGAGGATAAAGAATCAACTGCTAGTATACGGAACGCAGCACTTGTTTTCCTGTTTGTGTGCCTCGGGAAATAAGTCATCTATGGATAAGTATGACACATTTGCAACAGTTAGGTATCGTATTTCCGAAACGGTTCTCCTATCCAGCAGCCTTGATCAGTTCAATACAGAGATTCTAAATATGAAGACAGCAGAAGCAGTGGAGAGGTAAAGATGATGTGATGAAGCCTGCTATGTAGGCGAAATGTTTCGGAATAAGGATACCTAACTGTTGCACACGTGTTTTATCTACTTGTCAGTACTGTATGCCTTTATTGTCATTCACAAGTCATAACGTTTTTTTTATTCATCTTACATGGGATACTAGGCAAGGGTACTGGTTTTTCGCGAATTATGTCTCGAACGTATGATGTATCCTAATTTTTATTGCTTTTACCATGGAGAAGAGCTAAACCGGTAGAGGTCATTGGGCCTGGGGACCGGAATATAATCAAGTTTGATCTGTGAATCACGGGCTCCTACACCGGCAGCAAGAACAGCCCATTCTCGCACCAAGAGAAATAACCCTCAACCATTCTCCGATTTTTATTCTTTCTCCTTCACCTCGTTGCCAAACGTATCACTGCATGTTTTATAGGTTTAAGTGGTCTAACATATCCCATTCCAGTTAGCTGAATCTAAGTTAAAACAAAGATTTGCAGAAAAACAGTAAATGTGGAATGGTTGACGTTGAGCAAAACGACAACCATTGACGTTATACAATGAAAATGTGTTGTGAACGTTGGAGTATTTAAGGGGTCTCTTAGCCTTCGTCGTGTTTACATGTGAACTGGAGTAGTATTAGTTACCCTCTTCTCCCATACATACGTCCAGGATTCATCACACTTGCTCACCCCTTTCTCATTCAAGTTCCTCTGTCATCTCCTATGCTCAGTTTAGGCTGTAGCTTCTGTTTATATTTACCTAGTCGTCCCTGGTTCCCCTCTCTTCTTGTGAATTTAAATCTCTCATGGTAGTTTGATTCCTTCAGTTCCAGTATCATTTTTTGCTGCGACGCTGTTTGATCCTTACTAGTTTAATATATAATATATATATATATAATATATATATATATATAAATATATATATATATATATATATATATATATATAAATATAATAATATATATAATATATTATATATATATATATATATATATATATATATATATATATATATAATATATATATATATGCAATAAGATCACAGTAAACAGGTGATTTCAGAATATGCAAAACAACCACTCTGAAAGAATAGAGAAATTCCCTATTCTTTCAGAGTGTTGTTTTGCATATATATATATATATATATATATAATATATATATATATATAAATATATATATATATATATATATATATGCAAAACATATATATAATAAATATGCATATATATATAATATATATATATATATATATATATATATTTAACAATTCGCAAACAGGAGAAATTATTTACAAACATTGTCTCTACGTCCACAGCAGGACTCGAACCTGCTAACTCTGTATCAGAGTCCACAGTACTTTACCTCGGAGCTAGACCCGCGATAAGTATGGGCGCTTAGCCGAAGCTAAGCGATGTTTCCCCATACCCCCGGGCACCAAGCTCGTTTTGAAAGTTATTCCATCGAATCCTGCCACATGCAGTGGACAACGAAAGAGATTTGAAATGCTTAACAATTTGCAAGCAGGCATCGCTTAGCTTCGGCTAAGCGCCTATACTTATCTTGGGTCTAGTTCCGTGGTAAAGTACTGTGGACTCTGATACAGAGTTAGCAGGTTCGAGTCCTGCTGTGGACGTAGAGACTATATATATATATATATATATATATATATATATATATATATATAATATATATATATATATATATATATATATATATATACATATATATTCTTTTTTTTAATAGGATGGGGTCCACCTCTGGGATGGTTAAATGTTCGTGGATGTAGTGCGGATGATAAGAAAGAGACGATTGCTGATGTTATGAATGAAAAGAAGTTGGATGTCCTGGCCCTAAGCGAAACAAAGCTGAAAAGGGTAAGCGAGTTTCAGTGGGGAGGAATAAAAAGGGGATTAAGTCAGGAGTAGCTGAGAGAGTTAGAGCTAAGGCAGGGGTAGCAATAATGTTGAAGAACCAGTTATGGAAGCAGAAGAGGGAATATAAATGTGTAAATTCAAGGATTATGTGGATTAAAATAAAGGTCGGATGTGAAAAGTAGGTCATAATAAGCATGTATGCACCTGGAGAAGAGAGGAATGTAGAGGAGAGAGAGAGATTTTTCGAGATGTTAAGCGAATGTATAGGAACCTTTGAACCAAGTGAGAGAGTAATTGTGGTAAGGGACCTAAATGCTAAAGTAGGAGAAACATTTAGAGAGGGGTGTGGTAGGTAAGTTTGGGGTGCCAGGTGTTAATGATAATGGGAGCCCTTTGATTGAACTTTGTACAGAAAGGAGTTTAGTTATAAGTAATACGTATTTTAAGAAAAAGAGGATAAGCAAGCATACAAGATATGATGTAGGGCGTAATGACAATAGTTTGTTGGACTATGTATTGGTAGATAAAAGACTGTTGAGTAGACTTCAGGATGTACATGTTTATAGAGGGGCCACAGATGTATCAGATCACTTTCTAGTTGTAGCTACAGTGAGAGTAAAAGGTAGATGGGATACAAGGAAAATAGAAGCAGCAAGTAAAAGAGAGGTGAAGGTGTATAAACTAAAAGAGGAGGCAGTTAGGGTAAGATATAAACAACTATTGGAGGATAGATAGGCTAGCGAGAGTATAGGCAATGGGGTCGAAGATGTATGGGGTAGGTTTAAGAATATAGTGTTAGAGTGTTCAGCAGAAGTCTGTGGTCACAGGAAAGTGGGTGCGGGAGGGAAGAAGAGCGATTGGTGGAATGATGAAGTAAAGAGATTAATAAGGGAGAAAAAGTTAGCATATGAGAAGTTTTTACAAAGTAGAAGTGATGCAAGGAGGGAAGAATATATGGGGAGAAAAAGAGAGGTTAAGAGAGTGGTGCCGCAATGTAAAAAGAGAGCTAATGAGAGAATGGGTGAGATGTTATCAACAAATTTTGTTGAAAATAAGAAAAAGTTTTGGAGTGAGATTAATAAGTTGAGGAAGCCTATGGAACAAATAGATTTCACAGTTAAAAATAGGAGAGTAGAGTTGTTAAATGGAGAGTTAGAGGTATCGGGAAGATGGAGGGAATATTTTGAGGAATTGTTAAATGTTGATGAAGATAGGGAGGCTGTGATTTCGTGTATAGGGTAAGGAGGAATAACATCTTGTAGGAGTGAGGTAAAGCCAGTTGTGAGTGTGGGGGAAGTTCGTGAGGCAGTGGGCAGAATGAAAGGGGGTAAGGCAGCTGGGATTGGTGGGATCAAGATAGAAATGTTAAAAGCAGGAGGGGATACAGTTATGGAGTGGTTGGTGCTATTATTTAATAAATGTATGGAAGAGGGTAAAGTACCTAGGGATTGGCAGAGAGCGTGCATAGTTCCTTTGTATAAAGACAAAGGGGATAAAAGAGAGTGCAAAAATTAGAGGGGAATAAGTCTGTTGAGTATACCTGGTAAAGTGTATGGTAGAGTTATTACTAAAAGAATTAAGAGTAAGACGGAGAGTAGGATAGCAGATGAACAAGGAGGCTTTAGGAAAGGTAGAGGGTGTGCAGACCAAGTGTTTACAGTGAAACATATATGAGAACAGTATTTAGACAAGAGTAAAGACGTTTTTGTGGCATTTATGGATTTGGAAAAGGCGTATGACAGGGTGGATAGGGGGGCAATGTGGCAGATGTTGCAAGTGTATGGTGTAGGAGGTAGGTTACTGAAAGCAGTGAAGAGTTTTTACGAGGATAGTGAGGCTCAAGTTAGAGTATGTAGAAAAGAGGGAAATTTTTTCCCAGTAAAAGTAGGCCTTAGACAAGGATGTGTGATGTCACCGTGGTTGTTTAATATATTTATAGATGGGGTTGTAAGAGAAGTAAATGCGAGGGTCTTGGCAAGAGGCGTGGAGTTAAAAGATAAAGAATCACACACAGGGTGGGAGTTGTCACAGCTGCTCTTTGCTGATGACACTGTGCTCTTGGGAGATTCTGAAGAGAAGCTGCAGAGATTGGTGGATGAATTTGGTAGGGTGTGCAAAAGAAGAAAATTAAAGGTGAATACAGGAAAGAGTAAGGTTATGAGGATAACAAAAGATTAGGTGATGAAAGATTGAATATCAGATTGGAGGGAGAGAGTATGGAGGAGGTGAACGTATTCAGATATTTGGAGTGGACGTGTCAGCGGATGGGTCTATGAAAGATGAGGTGAATCATAGAATTGATGAGGGAAAAAGAGTGAGTGGTGCACTTAGGAGTCTGTGGAGACAAAGAACTTTGTCCCTTGGAGGCAAAGAGGGGAATGTATGAGAGTATAGTTTTACCAACGCTCTTAATTGGGTGTGAAGCATGGGTGATGAATGTTGCAGCGAGGAGAAGGCTGGAGGCAGTGGAGATGTCATGTCTGTGGGCAATGTGTGGTGTGAATATAATGCAGAGAATTCGTAGTTTGGAAGTTAGGAGGAGGTCGGGATTACCAAAACTGTTGTCCAGAGGGCTGAGGAAGGGTTGTTGAAGTGGTTCGGACATGTAGAGAGAATGGAGCGAAACAGAATAACTTCAAGAGTGTATCAGTCTGTAGTGGAAGGAAGGCGGGGTAGGGGTCGGCCTAGGAAGGGTTGGAGGGAGGGGGTAAAGGAGGTTTTGTGTGCGAGGGGCTTGGACTTCCAGCAGGCATGCGTGAGCGTGTTTGATAGGAGTGAATGGAGACAAATGGTTTTTAATACTTGACGTGCTGTTGGAGTGTGAGCAAAGTAACATTTATGAAGGGATTCAGGGAAACCGGCAGGCCGGACTTGAGTCCTGGAGATGGGAAGTACAGTGCCTGCACTCTGAAGGAGGGGTGTTAATGTTGCAGTTTAAAAACTGTAGTGTAAAGCACCCTTCTGGCAAGACAGTGATGGAGTGAATGATGGTGAAAGTTTTTCTTTTTCGGGCCACCCTGCCTTGGTGGGAATCGGCCAGTGTGATAATAAATAAATAAATAATGTACAAGAAGAAAATTAAAACTAAATATAGCAAAGAGTAAGGTCATGAGGATAACAAAAAATTAGGTGACGAAAGATTGGATATCAGATTGGAGGGAGAGAGTATGGAGTAGGTGAATGTATTCAGATATTTAGGAGTGGACGTGCCAGCAGATGGGTCTATGAAGGATGAAGTGAATCATAGAATTGATGAGGTGAAAAGGGTGAGTGGTGCACTTAGGAGTCTGTGGAGACAAAGAAGTTTGTCCGTGGAAGCAAAGAGGGGAATGTATGAGAATATAGTTGTACCAACGCTCTTGTATGGGTGTGAAGCATGGGTGATGAACGTTGCAACGAGGAGGAGGCTGGAGGCTGGAGGCAGTGGAGACGTCTTGTCTGAGGGCAATGTGTGGTGTAAATATAATGCAGAGAATTAGTAGTTTGGAAATTAGGAGGTGTGGGATTACCAAAACTATTATCCAGAGGGCTGAGGAGGAGTTGTTGAGATGGTTCGGACATGTGGAGAGAATGGAGCAAAACAAAATGACTTCGAGAGTGTATAAATCTGTAGTGGAGGGAAGGCGGGGTAGGGGTTGGCCTACTAAGGGTTGGAGGGAGGGGGTAAAGGAGGTTTTGTGTGCGAGGGGCTTGGACTTCCAGCAAGCGTGCGTGAACGTATTTGAAAGGAGTGAATGGAGACAAAGGGTTTTTAATACTTGACGTGCTGTTGGAGTGTGAGCAAAGTAACATTTATGAATGGATTCAGGGAAACCGGCAGGCCGGACTTGAGTCCTGGAGATGGGAAGTACAGTGCCTGCACTCTGAAGGAGGGGTGTTAATGTTGCAGTTTTATAACTGTAGTGTAAAGCACCCCTATGGCAAGACAGTGATGGACTGAATGATGAAAGTTTTTCTTTTTTCGGGCCACCACCCTGCCTTGGTGGGAATCAGCCGATGTGTTAATTATATATATATATATATATATATATATATATATATATATATATATATATATATATATATATATATAT
>NC_069400.1:92320845-92415845 GCF_026875155.1 Cherax quadricarinatus
CAGACATCATGTGGCTTACATTTGACTGAGCATAAATCGTAGCCCAAGTTCTTCAAGTCCACTACCATTCATTATGATATTTACCCGCTTTCATGTAGGACATGTGGAGATTAACTCCACTCAGATGAAGGAACACTCGTCAGAGTGAACTTTTCTCACTCTCTACTGCTACATGTTGAACGCTTACAGATAG
Source organism: Cherax quadricarinatus (assembly GCF_026875155.1). Taxonomy (NCBI): domain Eukaryota; kingdom Metazoa; phylum Arthropoda; class Malacostraca; order Decapoda; family Parastacidae; genus Cherax; species Cherax quadricarinatus. The sequence goes on from NC_069400.1 coordinate 92,321,039, forward strand.
GCTGGTCAAAAGTATCCACACAGTGGAACTGTTGCTAGGATTGACTGTTTTTCTGACTGCATATATAATTGCTGTTTTTCTTTTTACAAATTTCCAGGAAGGAGACTGCCATAACTTGAGAGGTTCCACAGTGATTGTTTCCCGTTTCAAGCAGAAATTTTGCAAGCACTCAGTTAACTTCCAAACAACCACAATGTATCCACTTGTTCACAGCAAACTCCACAGTTTCTCGCTAAAGTGTCACACAAACAATGCTTGTCTTTGTTGTGGTATTTTGCAAACCAGATGATTTTCCTGGTTTCATGAATATCATTAGTGGAATTGTTGCTCCAATCATCGCGTTCATCACACAACCTAGTTAGTATCTCCAAGTAAACTGTAGATTTTTATAAGCGTCTATTATGTAGTCATATTGCAATAGTTCACACACGTATAGATGAACACACACACACACACACACACACACACACACACACACACACACACACACACACACACACAAAACACACACACACACACACACACACACACACACACACATATATATATATATATATATACATATATATATATAATATATATTTTATATATATATATATATATATATAATATATATATATATATATATATAATATATAGATAGATAGATAGATAGATAGATAGATAGATAGATAGATAGATAGATGGATAGATAAGAGACCTGGACAGGCTGGTCGCGTGGTCCAGCAACTGGCTCCCCGAATTTAACCCCGCCAAATGCAGTCATGAAAATCGGCGAAGGGCAAAGAAGACCGCAGACAAAGTATAGGCTAGGTGGCCAAAGACTGCAAACTTCACTGAAGGAGAAAGATCTTGGGGTGAGTATAATACCGATCACGTCTCCGGAAGCACACGACAACCAGATAACTGGTGCAGCATATGGGCGCCTGGCAAACCTGAGAATAGCGTTCCAATACCTCATTAAGGAATCGTTCAGGACTTTTTACACCCTGTACGTCATGCCCATACTGGAGTATGCAGCACCAGTTTAGAACCCACTCCTGGTCAAGCATGTCAGGAAATTAGAGAAAGTGCAAAGGTTTGCTACAAGACTAGTTCCAGTGATAAGGAGAATGTCCTACGAAGAAAGGTTAAGGGAAATCGGCCTGACGACACTGGAGGACAGGACAGTTAGGAGAGACATGATAACGACATGCAAAATACTGCGAGGTATAGATAAGGTGGACAGAGACAGGATGTTCCAGAGATGGGACACAGAAACAAGGGGTCACAATTGGAAGCTGAAGACTCAGATGAGTCAAAGGGATGTTAGGAAGTATTTATTCAGTCATAGAGTTGTCAGAAAGTGGAATAGTCTGGAAAGTGACGTAGTGGAGGCAAGAACTATACATAGTTTTAAGACGAAGCATGATAAATCTCATGGAGCAGGGAGAGAGAGGACCTAGTAGCGACCAGTGAAGAGGCGGGGCCAGGAGCTGAGTATCGACCCCTGCAACCACAAATATGTGAGTACACACACACACAGACAAGTCACCTTCATTAACTCAACTACAAAACACGTTCACTAGTTTATCAACGAGGAATTTACAATTTATGATAATTACGGAATTATGAAGTATTTATTACAGTAATAAATGGAGAGAACAAAAGATGGAAAAATGTTGAAAACTCGACTAAAAATGCGAGAAAGAAATGCACATAATAATAATGCTGCTTTCACAACATTTACTTAATACCAAAACAATTATTATTTTCCAGCTGAAATAAAAATAGCTGGAGAATAGGAGGGGGAGGGGGAAGGGGAGGGGATAGGAAGGAAAGGGAAGGGGGTGAGAGGGAAGGAAAGGGGTAATATGGAAATAGAAGAGGGTGATGTAGAGAAGGAGAAAGATAGTACAGATAGGGAATGGAGGAGGGGGGAAGGAGAGGAGGAACGAAGGTAAGGGAAGGGGAGAGAGAGAGCAGGAGAGGGATAGGAAGGAAAGACAAGAAGCAGAGGGATAGTAATGAAATGGAAGGGGGAAGGTTGAAAAGGAAAAGGAAAGGCAGGAGGGAGAGTGAAGGATAGAAGGGGCCGAAGGATAACTACTTACTCGTCATGGTTGTGGTCCCTGACGTAATTATGCTAAAATGAAGCCCTGAACCCTCGCGAGGCTGCCGGAAACCTTTATGATGCTCCGGAAGCAAGCTTGTTCTCGCCTTCTTATGTCTGCGGGGGTCAAGTCACTGCTTCTGACTCGGGGATGAACGAAAGTTTGTACTCACTAAGTAATATTTATAGCGTTCCAGTAAATACTAGGCGTTGTTCCCTTTACCCGCGAGCAATAGGCTGTGTTGAGTTATTTATATATATATATATATATATATATATATATAATATAAAATATATATATATATATATATATATATATATATATATATAATATATATATTGTCGTGGCCGAATATGTAAAACTGGTCAATGAAAGCAGAAACAGAAAGCAGTACAGCTTGCTCCCCGCTTCAATGAGGCCGAACCAGAACAGTTTTTCGAAGTTTTCGAAAATCAGGCTCGAGCCTTGAGGTGGCAGGAACAGGATTGGGCATCGTTGGTTCACTCAGCATTGTTTGGTAAGGTACAGAAATTTACGTGTTGCCGAGAATGTCAGCAAGTAGGGAAACTTGGACATTCCATTAAACCTGCACCTCTCCACCCTATACCTGCTGATGGAGAACCTTTTGCAAATTTAATTATAGATTGTGTAGGTCCACTACCTAGGTCAAAGTCGGGAAATCAGTACTTATTTACCATTATGGATAGAGTAACTAGATACCCTGAAGCAATTCCCATGCGCAGTATTAATAGTAAAGGTATTCTCAAAGCTTTAAGCAGATTTATTTCTTGTTTTGGCATTCCTAAAACTATTCAAAGTGGTCAAGGTACTAACTTCACTGCCAAAGCATTTAGGCAAGCATTAACTAGCTTAGGGATAATCCACAACTTATCCACTGCCTATCATCCTCAGTCCCAAGGCGCCTTAGAAAGATTCCATCAGACGTTAAAAACCATGAACTTTTTGCATGCATTTTCCTACAGACTGGGATGAATCACTACCTTTGTTGCTGTTCTCAGTACGAGAAACGTTGCAAGAGTCTACAGGGTATAGTCAGTTTGAGCTGATCTTTGGGCACAATGTACGAGGTCCTCTTCGGGTGCTCAAAGAAGGATGAATGGGAGAAGACGTTAGCTCAACACTCTACAACCCTTCTTCAAGGTTGCAGGTGGCACGTCAGTTAGCCAAGGCTAACCTAAAGGCAGCTCAAAATAAGATGAAACAGAGGTATGATAGAAATGCACAGTTCCGCTCCTTCCATCCAGGAGACAAGGTGTTGGTGCAGGAACCTATACCTGGCCACACCTTGAAAGCTAGATTTACGGGACCTATGCAAATTGTAAGTAAATTATCTGATGTAAATTATGTGGTAGCTCCCCTTAACAAGACCTCAAAAACTAACGCTTACCACATTAATCAATTAAAGTCTTTCCATACACCAGATAAAGTCCCAGTAATGACTCTGTCCTCTACCTCTGAGGACGACTCTGACTCTTTGCACTCTATTTCTGAAATTAATGTCAAACTTCCAAACTCTGTCCTCCTCAAGGACCCTAGCCCTTTAATGGTGGGGCTGTCTGAAACTCAAGCAACAAGTTTAACTGCGCTTCTACAGTCATACCCTGATATTTTTTCGGATGTGCAGAAAAAATGTACGTTAGGTTATTATGATGTAGATATGGGAAGCTCTAAACCTATTAAACTCTCCCCTACAGAGCTAATCCTGAAAAGAAGAAGCTACTTCAGCAGGAGGTAAAATTTCTGTTAGAGCATGGGTTAGTGGAGGAGTCATTTAGTCCATGGGCTTCACCGGGCATCCTTGTTAAAAAAGCTGATGGAGGTTTTCGTATGTGTACAGACTACCGTAAGGTGAATGAGGTCACAATCACAGATGCTTACCCTCTTCCTCGTCTGGATGACGTAATCGACTTTGTGGGTAAGGCTACTTTTGTGTCCAAGTTAGATCTCCTTAAAGGTTACTATCAGGTACCTTTGACGGATAAGGCGATGGAAATCTCTGCCTTCGTAATTCCAGGAGGTCATTATCAATATAGTTACCCCCTTCGGAATGTAAAGCTTCCCCTCTTCATTCCAGAAACTTATGCATCAGGCTATTAAAGGACTTGAAGGCACGGCAGCGTACCTGGATGATATTGTTGTGGTGTCTGATACTTGGGATCAACACCTATTTAGACTTAAGGCTCTCTTTGAGACCTTTCAGAGTTCCCATTTAATTGTTAATTTATCTAAGTCTTCCTTTGGTCAGGCCACTGTTACTTTTCTAGGCCATGAAGTGGGTAATGGTAAAGTTGCTCCTAAACTTGCTAAAGTTCTTGCCATTAAAGATTATCCAGTTCCAAATGATAGGAAATCTCTTCAACGTTTCCTAGGCATGATAGGATTTTACAGAAGATTCTGTAAGAATTTTTCAAATATTGTAGCCCCTCTTACCTCTCTTACCAGTCACAGTTCCCTTTATTTGGACTTCAGTTTCTCAAGCTGCTTTTGACAAAGCAAAAAGATTGTGTACTGCACCCATTCTTTTGTTTCCAGACTTCTCCAAACCTTTCTCATTACAGGTTGATGCTTGTGAGTCTGGGCTTGGGGCAGTACTGTTGCTAAACGGGGCCAAGAAGTTGCAGCCTGTAGCCTTTGTTTGGGCCAAGTTCCAGCCGCATCAGAGGGCTTACTTTACCATTGAAAAAGAAGCCCTCGTGCTGGTACTGGCTTTGGAGCACTTTGATGTTTACGTGGGCCAGACTTCGCAGGTGGTCACTGTCTACAGTGATCACAATCCTCTTGTATATCTCCAAGTCATGAAGAACCACAATACGAGGCTCATGATATGGAGTCTACGACTGCAACCCTATTCTATCAAAATTTTACATAATGCCGGCAAAGAAAATATGTTGGCAGACTCTTTATCTAGAGTCTAACAATATTTTACATTATAATTATGATTATATATTTGGTTAGGAGGGGAATGTATGAGAGTAAAAGTTTTAACCAATGCTCTTATATGGGTGTGAAGCATGGGTGATGAATGTTGAAGCGAGGAGAAAAGGGGGAGGCAGTGAGATTCATGTCTGAGGGCAATGTTGGGTGAATATAATGCAGAGAATTCGTAGTTTGGAAGTTAGGAGGAGGTGCAGGGTTACCAAAACTGTTTTCCCGAGGGTAATAATAATAATAATAATAATATAAAAATAATAATAATAATAATAATTATTATTATTATTATTATTATTATTTATTATTTTTAATTATTATTATTACCATCATCATCATCATTGTAAGAAGAATGAGGGGTAGAGTGTAGCTGCGAGAGAGATGAGGATGAGGTGGCAACCCCGGGACCGTGCCCCAAGACCACAAGTTTTAATGAGAACTCAGACTTTTGAGGGAAGTTCAAGCCCATTAAGGATTTGATTATTAATTTCGACGGGAAGCAAAACTGCACAAACTTTGTCCTTTCTTTCATTTGTTTTAAATTTGTATAATTTGAAGCTATAAGATCGTCACCAGAGGTCTAGGTAGTTAACGGACTCGCTAGCCGTTAGTGAATTAATGAATAAGTGAAACGTAGAGGCCATCTAAATTTCACCTCACTCTCTCTCTCTCTCTCTCTCCATCACACACACACTCTCAACACTTCAGTCATAGTATATCCGAGTCGGGAGAGAAAGTCATTACTACTGAGATGCTATACGCTCATCCACGAGGTTTGTGTTTCAATGTCGGACACCCGCCTAGGCATGCCAAGCGTTTGAGCCGCGAGGCTTTGGTCACACAATCTCCCGCATAGCTGTGTTCCCAACCCCAGTCCACCAACACAGTAATAGACACAGATGAGGGGCTGTAGGGATTCCAGGAAAAGGTTAGCACGTAGGAATACCAATCGGCGAAGCCGGCAGTCAATGCAGGAGACAAGACTATGCAGAGACTTCTAACATCAACTACAGCTGAGTCAGGAGGACAGTCCACTGAGCATAAGGGCTGCAGCAAGGGCCGGGGTAGAAGGCAGGAAACATCTCGATGGACAGGAGATAAAAACACCTCAGAGGTCACAAAGAGAAAGACACTGAGGGAGGAGGAAGGGAGAGGTCCAGTGTTTGTCGACGGCTGTTCAAGAAACTGAAGGGGAAACCTATGAGGAAAGAATCCAGGGAAAAAGAAAGCGATCGAAGGTATCTTGAAAGCCAATAGGAGTGGGAGACATGACCAGGTGGCAAATTTTCCGGAGAATTGGGTGTTTGATGCAGAAGGAGATGGACCGTCAAAGTAGTCTTCAAGGCAGATCTCTCGAACCAGGTCCTGCAGGAAGAAAGCACGACTAGGAAAATCAAGTACCAAGCGGTGTACCTCGATTGCGACAGAACACTTGAGGAAAGGACGAGACTGAGAGGGTCTAAAACGAAGGGAGGAATGGGAGGCATCCGAGGACGACGAGCAGACCCAACCTCATGTGGAAGGGCAAATACATCCTACAGAGACACCCACAAGAAGAACGCCAACCACAACCACCCCCGAAGCAACTGAACAACCTCAACCAAAACCTGGCACACTGTTCCCTCTGCCCCCCCACCACAAACCCCACCACAACTGTGAAAACCCCAATGCAGAATAAACAATCTCAACAACCCCCACACACTGTTTTCCCTCTTCCCCCATGCCGCCCAACATCACAAACCCTACAGCCACTCTGTCCTCACCCCCCACCACAAATCCCACCCACACCATAAATCCCCATAACCCTCCCAGGGCTCCCACCCCCAACCCCAATATTCTCCCAGGTCCACCATGATAGACAAGAAGTTGAAGGTGTGGTACACAAACGCAGATGGAATAGGCATGAAAGAATCAACGAGAAGTCCCCAGACATCATAGCAGTCACAGAAACAAAACTCACTGAGGCTATAACAGATGCAGTCTTCCCACCTGATATCAGATCCTGAGGAAAGATAGAAAGAGCAGAGGGATAGGAGGGGTTGCACTGCTCATAAAACACCGATGGAGTTTCGAGAAAATGGAGAGCATGGACGAGACTGGAGAAAGGGACTACATAGCCAGGCACAATCAATCTGGGGAACAATAAGGTTGTCATTGCTGTGATGTATAACCCGCCCTCAAACTGCAGGAGACCAAGGAAGAATATGATGAGAACAACAAGAGCGATGGTGACACCCTGGCAGATGTGCATGAAGAAGCTCAAGTGTGCAGAGCAAAGTTTATCTGGTTATGGGTGATGTTTCAACACAGGAAATTGATTGGGATAACTGGAACCTCGGGGGGCCCCAAAACATGGAGAACCAAATGAATGGATGTGTACTGGAAAACTCATGCCATCAACACATCAGGGGCACTACCAAGAGTCGAGGAGAATGACCAGAAAGACTGAATTGTTTCATGACCTGAGTAGCATCAAACATTCATGACATCACATATGAGTGGAGGCCACCACGAAGCAATGATTACGTAGTCCTTAGTTTTGATATACATATTAGAGCTAAAGAAGGAAGGGTAACGTGAAGTTCGAAGGGAAAAGCCAAACTATAAAGTGGGACGACACAGGTATGAGAACTTCCAGCGGAGGTGCAGTGGACGAGACAAATGGCAGGAAAAGACAGCAAATGAAATATGGAGTATGTATCAATATAATGCAAGGAGGCAGAGGAAAGGTTTTCCCCCAGGCAACAGAAACAATGGGAAGACGACAGGCGAGTCCTTGGTTTGCCCAAAGGTGCGGATGCATTAGACAATATAAAAGGTATAGATGGCAAAAGGACACCAGGAAAACAAGGAGATCAGTCGAATAGCCAGAAACGAATATGCACAGATAAGGAGGGAGAGGCCCAGCGAACATACGAAAATGACATAGCATCGAAAGCAAGGACTGACTGAAACGCTGTTTTAGACACATAATTAGAAAGACGACGGTCAAAAGACAGTTGATCAGGCGAGGAAAAGAAGGTGGAGAACTCAAAAAATCGATCAAGAGGTTGTATGCGAGGAGCTCACCAAGGAGATTTAAATAAGGAAGTATTCACATTTGAACAGGAAGGGACATCTGGGAAGACAGGTCAGAGGGGGAGACCAACAGGGAATAGACCAACCAGATGCTGGACGAAACATGCAACACAACTGAGGAGGTGAAGAACTGCAAAGTGCCTGATACCTCAAAGGCAATGGGTACTCGGGAAACATATCCCCTGAATTCTCAGGGAGGGAGCAGATATACTGAGTGTGCCATTACCCACAATCTTCAACACACCCCTTGACACTGGGGCAACGCCTGAGTATGGAAACCGCAAAATGTATTTTCCCATTTATAAAAAAGGAGACAGAAAGAGGCACTAAATACAAACCAGTGTCACTACCTGTATATAAGCAAAGTCATGAGATGATTATCAGAAGGAGAGTGGTGGAGCACCTTGAATGGAAACAAGATTATAAACGATAAACATCAATGGATTCATGGAAGGCAATCCATGTCCAAACCTTCTGGAGTTCTGTGACAAAGTTACAGAAATTGCGACCAACGAGAGAGAGGGGTGGCCTGATTGAATGTTCTTGGACTGCAAGAAGGCCTTCAACACAGTCCTCTAGCAAGAGACTAGACAGGAACTAGAGGATCAGGCGATATAACAGGAATAGCACTGCAATGGATCAGAGAATATCTGACAGGAAGGCAACAACGAGTCATGGTACGGGATGAGGTATCACAGTGGGCACCTATGACGAGCAGGGAGGGGGGGTGGGGGGTCGGGGGTCGGTCCCCTAGGACGCAGTTCTATTTCAGGTATATGTGAATGACATGATGGGAAGGGATAGACTCAGAGGTGTCCCTGTTCGAGCAGATGATGTGAAGTTAATGAGGAGATTTTATCAGATGAGGACCAGGCTGGACTCAAAGAGACATGGAAAACAGGCTGGACATGTGGTCCAGCAACTGGCTACTTGAATCAACCCTGCAAGTGCAAAGTCTGAAGATCGAGAAGCAAAGAAGACCGCAGACAGAGTATAACTAAGGTTGGCGCATGGACTGAAAACCTCTCTCAAGGAGAAAGATCTTGGGGTGACCGTGAACACCGACATGTCTTCCGGAGGCACACATCACCAATAACTGCTGCGGCATATGGGCACCTTTTCAAACCTGAGATAGCGTTTCTGAATACCTTAGTAAGGAATCGTTCAAGACACTGTATACTGTGCACATCAGGCCCTTACTGGAGTATGCAAGCTCCAGTTTGGAACCCACAACCTGGGCAAAACACATCAAGAAACTAGAGAAAGGGCAAAGGTTCAACAAGGCTGTATTCTGGCGCTCAGGGGTATGTCAATGCAGAAAGGATGAGGGTAATCGGACCGACGACATTGGAGGACAAACGGGTCAGGGGAGACATGATAACGACATACAAGATACTGCGTGGAAAAGATAAGGTAGGCAGAGACAGGTTGTTCCAGAGAGGGGTACACAGAACAAGGGGTCACACTGAAGCTGAAAAACTCAGACATCATAGGATGTTAGGAAGTATTCTTCAGTCATAGAGTCGCCAGGAAGTGGAATAGCCTAGCAAGTGATGTAGTGGAGGCAGGAACCATACATAGCTTTAAGACGAGGTATGACAAAGCTCTGGAAGCAGAGAGAGAGAGAACCTAGTAACGATCAGTGAAGAGGCAGGGCCAGTAGCTGTCTCGACCCCTGCAATCACAATTAGGTGAGTACAATTAGGTGAGTACAAACACTGGGAGAAGTGAGATTCTCACAGAGGGAGCAAGTCCTTAGAAAACTTAGTGATGGAGGCAGCAAGGCTGGACCTAATATTCACCCTGAGTGATTCCTGCATAGATGAAGTAGAATAAGAAAGAATCATTGGTGCTAGTAAGCATAACACTAAGTTTTAAGTATCTTATAGGAAAAAATCGACTAAAAAAAAAACGTTGTAAGGAAAGGGAAAAAATACTTTAGACTTAAGAAGTGGAAACAATGAAGGAATGAGACCTGGAAGAAAAACAATAAATATAATGAAAATTTTAGCTGGATAATGCCAAGAGGCAGGCGAGAATTCATACCTAGAAGCAGAAGAATCAAAGATAAAAAGAGAAGTAGTCCACCGTTTGACCAGAGATGGAGAGAGGTACCAGCTAAAAATACACAAACATTGAAAAAATGAAAGCGGTAAGGACAGCAGAAAGAAAACAAGCTGGCGAAAACTCAGAAAACGACCGCAACCTGCGAGAGACGAGAGCTGTTACGACGACTTAAAAATGACGTCCCATCTTACCCACATCTGAACCGAAGTTGAAAGAAAAAAAGCAACAGGTAATAAAAGCAAAGAAAGAAGGGAGCTCAAAAGAAGGTGACCAAGAAGACTGAGAGAAGCCCGAACAGTGACTTTATGGAAGTATTCACTGAGGAAAAAAAAAAAAAAGGAAACAATACCAGAGAGTCGAAGAAAAGTGAAAAAAAACTACAGCAAAAGAATACTGAACTACAATACACATAACAGAGAAAAGGTGAAAATACTATGGAGTGAGCTACCAAACCTCAAGGCGATGAAACCAGACAATATATCCCCGAGGTTCGGAGAGGTACGGAACACTCTGTGAACCAGGAGATTTAAATTACATCGAGACTGAGGACTACCATGAGGTGTGGAAGACAGCAAATTAGTTGCAATATTTAAGTAGCTGCAATATAAAGAAAGGACAAACAGGTACATCAAACTACAGGCCGTTGTCACTGAGAGTACAGACTAATGGTTATGGTACTGGAGAAGATATCAGAGAATGGTTAATGCACCTGGAAAGGAGCAACTTTATAAGCAAACAGCCACCTGGTTTGTGAGATGATGAATTCTGACTCGCAAACATGCTTGAGTTTTATGATGCAAAGTGAAAGAGAAAGAGAGACAAACAGACAGACTAGACAACAGATGGAAGAATTAACTGCTATCCTGACAGTACGAAACAACCTAGTTGATCAGGCCCTGATCCTCAGCGAGGCTGGTCATAGAACCGGCCGCAGGGCATTGACTACGGAAACACGCCTCCAGGTTAGGAATCAGGTAGACGTTTTCACACAGTACTTGTACAAGAGACGGAAACAAAAAACAGGAAGAGAAGGCAGGAATAACGGGGAAGGCACAACACAGGATCAATGAATACTAACAAAAAGAAAACAAAGGGGTGATTGTCAGGAAGAAGGCATCGGAGTGCTCAAGTGTAACAACTAGAGTTCACCTTAGTTCTATCTACAGGTCGTTCCTGAGGGTCAACGCCCCCGTGGCTCAGTCCTTAACCGGGCTTCCCGTGATCAAGCCTGATCACCAGGCCTGTTAACTGCTGGCCACAAGGTAATCCAACGTGGCGAAGCTACATCACGCTTACTCGGGTAACTGACTTCAGGTATCAGCCCGGCTCCTTGAGCAGCCAGAGGTCTGTATAGTAATTTGGCCCTTATGCATGGTACTGGAAACAGTTTTGGATCCGAAACACTTATTGTTTTTCTCTTGGTTATTCATGACACCCTGTTTTTTCTTAGGGAGTGTTTGTTTTGCACTAATCTGCCCAGTCTTTTGCTTTCGTAGAGAGTGATTTCTGTGTGTACGTTTGGTACCAGTCCCTCAACGATTTTCCAGGTGTAGATTATGACCATATCTCTCACTTACGTTCCGGGGAACTAACAAGGTCAGAGACTCAAACATTCCCAGTAATTAAGGTGCTTGAACAGAATTTTATACATGCAGTCAAAGTTCTTCTCTGTATATTTTTCTAGATCTGCAGTTTTTCGCCTGCTTTGAATGCTTCGGTGTGCAGCAATATTCTAAGTCATAAAAAGAAACAATTAACCTTAAAAAGGATTATCACTGGCATGGCATCAAGTATTTTGAAAAGACTCATTTCCCCCCGCAGAAAATTTGATCGTTCAGGAGATATCCCTCTGACATTACACTCAAGTCTCCTCACATTTCTTTTTCTCTCTGTGTGTGGTTAGGGTGGTAGCTCTTACTATGTTTCCCCAAGTTTTCCATACGAGTAACTGAAAATTGTCTTTAATGAACATCATTTAGTCTTCTGTGGCCCAGTGGAAAACTTGGTTTTATCCACTTGGAAGATTTATTGTGTCCTCAATGGATGAACCTCTCATGCTGAATCTAATATCCGACTGCAAGGAGCCGGTGACTATGGTTTACTTCAGTTAATGTCTGATATGAAGATGAGAATAAAAAGGGAGAGTAACTATGCCTTAATGGAACAGAGCTTTTCACTGTGGCAAGCCTCCGACCTTGTTCACCAATTACTCTCGCTTCTGTTGGTTAGAAAGTTGAAAATCAGTGCCCACCTTTTGAGAACTATTACAACCAAGATCGCACTTGGTCGAAGACTTTTGCAAAGTCTGAGCATACTACAACTGCTTCTCTTTGTCCTCCAGTGAATCCAAGCCCAGTTAATCATAGTAGTCCAGTATTTTGAGAGGAAGAAGCATTCTTACTTTAAACTCAAGTAGCACTGGATTGGCAATTCTTGAAAATCTGTGTGGCTGCGATCATGCTTCTTAGAAACTCTTTCAAAAAGATATTTATAATGTGGGACGTTAGCGCAATTGGTCTATATGTCCTTTACTATTGCCTTGCTGCCACCTTTCTGGAGTGGGGCTATTAGCTGTGTTTAGTGACTGAATGACAACTATGTCCAGGGCTACCTTCTCCACAGCAATACTTCAGGAACGCAGTCGGGCCTGGGCTGAGTGCAGGTATGTTTGTCAATGGCTTTTTCAAAGACCATTGGAGTTAGGGGTTATGTCAAAAAATTGGCATACACTGAATGAGTTTTGAAACTCTTCATGAAAAATTCATTTGACTGTCGATTTTTATTCAATAATGACTCACTAAACAGAGTCAACTGAGACGTAAGTATCTCCATTTCTTCTCTGTCGTTTTACTATAAGTTCCATCTTGTTTAATGACGCAAGAGCCCGATATTGGAAATGGTTTTTTGCATAAAAATAAAAAGAAATAATTTGGATTTTTTTAAGTTTCATTTGAATTGCTTTAGCTCCTTCCCCCCCCTGTCTCTCGTCGATCCCTGTATGAATCTTTAACCCTCCAATGTCAAGATTTTTACTTCCCATGTTAGTGGCTTCCAACTTCAGCATAATCAGCTCCCTTAAAAGATCTCAGTGTCCTTTGCCTGTGAAAGGAACGCTCTCTCTCTCTCTTTTTTTCCAGTTTACTTCTTCTATTCTTTTCCCTTTAAGGAAATATTTCATCAGTACTTCAGCTGCAAAGAGATCATCCTTTCCAACATTGATTTGGATCCTGTTATTTAGATATCTCTAGATGCACGAGGTTCGGCACTATGAAGCCATACTATGTTCTTGTTACATGTACGACATGCCAGGGAAATGGATTCTCATATATCACAGGCTCACAGATATGTAAAATTAGTAAAGAAAAAAAATGAACGAAGTTTCAGGATTATATGACAAGTACTATTGCAAATTAAACCCGCAAGAGCAAAGTTATGAAAATTGGATGAGGACAAAGAAGACGAGAAATTACACTCCAAACTCTGAGGCACATGTTAACAAAAACCCTCAAGCATATGGTAAATCTAAGATAACTTCTAGAACTCTGAACAAAGAATTATTTCACGACACTATATAGCATCAATAGGTACAACATGAGCATGCATCAAAAGCTTAAAACACCCACGTGATCAAGAATGTTCATGAAATTTGGAAGAAGAGCTAAAGTTTTGCAAACGAGGCAAGTCCTGGAAATGAGGAATATGGAGTATGAGGAGGGACCGAGGGAGCCTAAAAAATCATTACTTAACCGACAGCAGATCGCGAACACGAAAACGATGTTCATAATACACCGACATCGTTGGATTCACGAAAGGGACAAGGCATTTCAAGAGGCAGAAATAGTATGCGTGAGGCACAATTGCCACACAAAACACATATAGACACAGTACGTCAGAAAGTATTTTTCTGCCTCAGAGTGGTCCAGAAGGCCTTGACCTGAGCAAACAAGGTTGGTAAAGACAAGGAAACCAATACCACAAAAGGCTCCGAACCGTGGCTACATGATCCCAGCAGTAACCAATGCAACTATTAACAGGCGAGTACCACCACACACACACACACTGTCTCAGAAAGCTTGAAAAGGGGGCTACAAGCCACAGCAACAGCTTAGAAGACGAACTGATAAATTCTGAAAACAGTCTAAAGAACCAAACAGCAGTATGGCATGACACTCACAGAACTGCTGCATTAGTCACAAACGGAGGACTAGTGGTAACAAAGAAGTTTATACTGTATGTAGAGGCCCTATCAGACCACAGTGGAGCCTGGGAAACGACAAGAGCACACCCAGGAACAAACGGAAAGGGACTGAAGAAAAAGAAAGACAGCTTAAGCCCAATCCCCAGTACAGAGGGCCCCAGACCACAGCAGTGCCCAGGATAAGGCTGAGAAGGGGAAAATGACAGACCACTGGTACAGGGACACCTGATAGAGAAAAGAAAGAAAGGAAAAAAAAAAAAAGCTGCAATGGAGACAGTGAACTAAGTTGACTCAGAGGATGCAAAGGCAAATGCATGGAAGACTGAAGGGAGCCGTCAGTCCTTGTTATGGCACCAGGAAACTGACGGGAAACTTATGAAGCAAGAAAACTGGGGAAGAAAATAGCGATTGAAAGTAACATGAAAACAATATTAGAGGATGGACATGACCCAGCTGACAAATTTTCTGATAAAAGGGGAGTATTAGCAAGAGAAAAAAATAAAATATGCCAAAGCGAATTTCTAGGAAGAAAGGCTCAAAAGAAGGATCCTGCAGAGGAAGTACAACTGAGGGACACATCAGGAGGGTGTACCTCAACTGTGACAGAACCCAAGAAAAAAAGGCAAACTGAAAAGAGAGGCTACAAAGACACAGTGAGAAAAGAAGAGGCAAAAGACGGAGAAAGGGCAGGAGAAACCCAGACTCAAGGAGGAAGAAAAAATACAATTTCTTTCCTGATACCAGTACAAAAGGCCCTCAACCATGAGAACCGCCCAATGCTAAAAACAATCTAAACTAACCCAAGACGACACGCATACCCACTTCCCCTACCACCCTCATCGCAAATTTCACACTCACAGCAACCCCCATAGTTTTCTGCCAGGTCTCCTTCTCCCCCATCCCCAACGTTCTCCTTAGACCACAGTTTAAGAAAAGACGTTGAGAGTTTGGTATATGAATGCAGACGGAATAATAAATAAATGTAAGGAGTGGCATAAAGAGTCAAGGAGACGTCGTCAGACATCATAGCACTCACAGAAACGAGAGTCACTGGGATGATAAAAGATGCAATCTTCCCACCTGGATATAAGATCCTGAGGAAATATAGAAGAAGCAGTGGGAGAGGAGGAGTTGCACTGCTCATTAAAAACCAATGGGGATTTGAGGAAATAGACGGAATGGACGGAATAGGCGAAAGGGACTACGTAGTAGAACAGTTCTCCAGGTACACTAGAACAGTTCTCCTGGTACACTAGAAACAGTTCTCCTGGTACAACTAGAACAGTTCTCCTGGAACACTAAAAACAGTTATCCTGGTACACTAGAACAGTTCTCCTGGAACACTTAGAACAGTTCTCCGGTACACTAAACAGATCTCCTGGTACACTAGAACAGTTCCTCCTGGTACACTAGAACAGTTTCTCCTGTACACTAGAAACAGTTCTCCTGTACACAGAAAACAGTTCTCCTGGTACACTTAGAACAGTTCTCCTGGTACACTAGAACAGTTTCTCCTGGTACACTAGAACAGTTCTCCTGGTACAAAAAACCCTAGAACAGTTCTGGTACACTAAAACAGTTCTCCTGGTACACTAGAACAGTTCTCCTTGTACACTAGAACAGTTCTCCCTAGAACACAGAACATTCTCCTTGGTACACTAGAACAGTTCTCCTGGTACACTAGAACAGTTCTCCTAGGACACTAGAACAGTTCTCCTGGTACACAAAACAGTTCTCCTGAACACTAGAACAGTTTCTCCCTGGTATCACTAGACAGTTCTCCCAGTACACTAGAACAGTTCTGGAATACACTAAGACAGTTTTCTCTGGTCACTAAACAGTTCTCCTGGTACACTAGAACAGTTCTCACAGGTACACTAGAGCAGTTCTCCTGGTACACTAGAACAGTTCTTCCTGTACAACTAAGTACAGTTTCTCGCTGGAACAACTAAACAGTTCCTCCAGGAACACTAGAACAGTTCTCCTGGGTACACTAGAACGTTCTCCCTGGTACACATAGAACAGTTTCTCTTGGTGCACAGAACAGTTCTCCTGGTACACTATACAGTTCTCCTGGTACACTAGAACAGTTCTCCTGGTACACTAGAACGATTCTCCAGGTACACTAAGAAACAGTTTTCGCCTGGGTACACTAGCACAGTTCTCCTGGTACACTAAACAGATCTCCTGGTACACTAGAACAGTCTCCTGGTACACTAGAACAGTTTTCTGGTACACTAGAACAGTTCTCCTGGTACCTGAACATTCTCCTGGTACACTAGAACAGTCTCTCCTGGTACACTAGAACAGTTCTCCTGGAACACGAGAACAGTTTTCCTCCTGGTACACAAAACGTTTCTCCCTGTACACTTGAACAGTTCTCCTGGTACACTAGAACAGTTTCCTCTTGCGTACACAGAAACAGGTTCTCCTGGTACACTACAACAGTATTCTCCTGGTACACTAGAACAGTTCCTCACTGGAACACTAGAACGATTTCTCCTGGTACACTAGAACAGTTCTCCTGTAACACTAGAACAGTTCTCCAGGAACAGTAGAACAGTTCTCCTGTACACTAGAACATTTTTCTCCTGTACACTAAACAGTTCTCCTGTACACAGAACAGTTTCTTTCTCCTGTAACAACTAGAACAGTTCTCCTGGTACACTAGAACATTCTCCGGTACACTAGAACAGTTCTCCTGTACACTAGAACTGTTCCCTGGAACAGTAGAAACAGTTTCTCCTGGTACACTAGAAAACAGTTCTCCTGGTACACTAGAAACAGTTTTCTCCTGGTACCCAAGAACAGTTTCTCTCCTGGTACACTAAACATTCGTCCTGGTACACTAGAACAGTTCTCCTGTACACTAGAACCAGTTCTCATGAACCACTAGAAACATTCTTCCTGGTACACTAGAACAGTTTCTCCTGGTAAACTAAACAGTTCTTCCTGGTACACTAGAACAAGTTCTCCCTGGAGCACTAGAACAGTTCTCTCTGGTACACTAGAACAGTTCTCCTGGTACACTAGAACTGATCTCCTGGTACACGTAGAACAGTTCTCCTGGTACACCTAAACAGTCTCCTGGTACACTGAACAGTTTCTTCTGGTACACTAGAACAGTTCTCCTGGTACACTAGAACAGTTCTCCTGGAACACTAGAACAGTTCTCCTGGTACACTAGAACAGTTCTCCTGGAACACTAGAACAGTTCCCCAGGTACACTAATCAGTTCTCCTGGAAACACTAGAACAGTTCTTCACTGGAACACAAAACATTTTTCTCCTGGAACACTAGAATAGTTCCCATTGTACACTAAAAGGTAGTGCAGTTCTCCTGGAACACTAGAAACAGTTTCTCCTATGTACACTAGAACAGTTTCTCCTGGCCACTAGAACATTTCTCCTGGTACACTAGAACAGTTCTCCTGGAACACTAGAACAGTTCTCCTGGAACACTAGAACAGTTCTCCTGGAACACTAGAACAGTTCTCCTGGAACACTAAACAGTTTTCTTCCACTGGACCACTAGTACAGTTTTCTCCTGGAACACTAAACAGTATCTCCTGGAACACTAGAACAGTTTCTCGCTGGAACACTAGAACAGTTCTCCTGGAACACTAGAACAGTTCTCCTGGAACACTAGAACAGTTCTCCTGGAACACTAGAACAGTTCTCCTGGAACACTAGAACATTCTCCCAGGAAGCACTAGAACAGTTCTCCCTGAACACTAGAACATTCTCCCCCTGGAACACTAGAAACAGTTCTCCTGGAACACTAGAACAGTTCTCCTGGAACACTAGAACAGTTCTCCTGGAACACTAGAACAGTTCTCCTGGAACACTAGAACAGTTCTCCTGGTACACTAGAACTATTCTCCTGTCACACTAGAAACAGTACTCCCTGAACACTAAACAGTTCTCCTGAACACTAGAACAGTTCCTCCTGAACACTAGAACAGTTTCTCCTGAACACTAGAACAGTTTCTCCTGGAACACTAAACAGTTCTCCTGGGTACACGCTAGAACAATTCTCCTGGTTACATCTAGAAAAGTTCTCCTGGAACACTAGAACAGTTTTTCTCCCAGGACACTAGAACAGTCTCTCCTGAACACTAGAACATTCTCCTGAACACTAGACAGTTTCTCCTTGGTACACAAGAAGCAGTTCTCCTGGAACACTAGAACAGTTCTCCTGGAACACAAGAACAGTTTCTCCTGGAACACTAGAACATTCTCCTTGAACATTAGAAAACAGCTTCTCACAGGAACACTAGAACAGTTCTCCAGGAACACTAGAACAGTTTTCTCCTGGTACAACTAGAACATTTCTCCTGGTACAACTAGAACATTTCTCCTGGAACACTAAACAGTTTCTCCTGAACACTAGAACGTTCTCCTGACACTAAACAGTCCTCCTTGGGGGGTTCTGACACTAGAACAGTCTCCTGGTACCCTAAACAGTTCCTCCTGGTTACACTAGAACAGTTCACCTGGTACACTAGAACAGTTTCTCCTGGTACCTAGAACAGTTTCTCCTGGAAACTAGTGAACAGTTTCTCCTGAACACTAGAACAGTCTTCCTGGTACACTAGAACAGTTTCTCCTGGAACACTAGAACAAGTTCTCCTGGAACACTAAGCAAACAGTTCTCCGGTACACTAGAACAGGTTCTTCCTGGACACTAGAACAGATTCCTCCTGGTACACTAGACAGTTTTCTCCCTGGTACCTAGAACGTTCACCTGGAACACTAGAACAGTTTTTCCTGGTACACTAAAAGTTCTCCTGGAACACAAGAACCGTTCTCCTGGTACACTAAACAGTTCTCCTGGTCAGCTAAAACAGTTCCTATCTGGAACACTAGAACAGATCTCCTGGACACTAAACATTCTCCAGGTATCACTAGAACAGTTCTCCTGGAACACTAGAACAGTTTCCCTGGAGCACTAAACAGTTCTCCTGGTACACTAGAACAGTTCACCTGGAACACGGAGACAGTTCTCCTGGTACACTAGAACATTTCTCCTGTACAAACTAGAACAGTTCTCCTGGTAACACTAGAACAGTTTTTCTCCTGTACACGAGAACAGTCTCCTGTTACAACAAGAACAGTTTCTCCTGGAACCCTAGAACAGTTCTCCTGGAACACTAAACAGTTCTCCGGTACACTAGAACATTTTCTCCTGGACACTAGAACAGTTCTCCCTGGAACACTAGAACAGTTCTTCCTGGTACACTAGAACAGTTCTCCTGGTACACTAGAACAGTTCTCCTGGAACACTAGAACAGTTCTCCTGGAACACTAGAACAGTTCTCCTGGTACACTAGAACAGTTCTCCTGGTACACTAGAACAGTTTCTCCTGTACACAAGAACAGTTCCCCTGGTACACTAGAACAGTTCTCCTGGAACACTAGAACAGTTCTTCTGCCATAAATTATTTTCTTTTATATGTTAGTGTAAATACTTTATTTTGATCAATATAGTCTATGTAGTTATGTATTTTAAGTGTTTGTGTGCGTTAGTAATGGTTGCAGTTTATATCTGTAGTTGTGTAGATTATATTATAATTATTGTTATTTATTGTTGTTGTGTTTAATTTGCGTGTTTTATGATCTGATGACAGCTGGCAGCTTCTACAGCTGGTGACAGCTGGCAGCTTCTACAGATGGGGACAGCTGCAGCTTCTACAGATGGGGAACTGCTGGCAGCTTCTTCAGATTTGGACTGCGGCAAGCTTCTAACACTTGGTGACCAGGCCATCTCTACAGCTTGTGACTACGCAACTTGTCCGCTGGTGACTGCTGCAGCTCTGCAGCTGGTGACTGCTGGAAGCTTGGTACATACTGGTGACTGCTGGCAGACTATTTACAGCGTTGACTGCGGGCACTTCTACAGCTGGTGACTGGCTGGCAGCTTCTACAGCTGGTGACTGCTGTCCAGCTTCTACAGCTGGTGGACTGCAGGCAGTTCTACAGATGGGGAACTGCTGCTGCAGCTTCTTCAGATTTGGACTGCTGGCAGCTTCTACAGCTGGTGACAGCTGGCAGTCTCTACAGCTTTGTACAGCTGGTGATTGTTTGGCAGCTTCTACAGCTGGTGACTTCCTGGCAGCATTCTACAGCTGGTGGCTTCTGGCAAGCTTCCTACATCTGGGACTGCTGCAGCTTCTACCAGCTGGATGACTGGCTGGCAGGCTAGCTTCTACAGTAAGGGGACTGCAGGCAGCTTTCTAGCTTCTACCAGATGGGGACTGCGGCAGCTCTTTACAGAATTGGACTGCTGGCAGCTTCTGCTTCTTCCAGCTGATACTGCTGGCAGCTTCTACAGCTGGTGACTGCTGGCATCTTCTAACAGCTAGTGACTGCTGGCAGCATTCTACAATGAGGACTGCCTGGCAGCTCTACAGAATTGGACTGCTGGCAGCTTCTACAGCTGGTGACTGCTGGCAGCTTCTGCAGCTGGTGACTGCTGCAGCTTCTACAGCTGGTGACTGCTCACAAGCTTCTGCAGCTGGTGACCTGCTAGGTAGCTTCTACAGCGGGTGACTGCTAGTCAGCATTCTACAGCTGTGACTTGCTGGCAGCTCTACAGCTGGTGACTGCTGGCAGCGTCTACAGCTGGGTGGCCCGCTGGCAGCGTCTACAGCTGGTGGCTGCTGAAGCTTCCTATAGCTGGAGACGCTTGCAACTGTGCAGCTGGTGACTGCTGCACTTTCTACAGCTGGTGACTGCTGGCAGCTTCTACAGCTGGTGACTGCTTGCACTTGTGCATCTGGTTGACTAGCTGGCAGCTTCTACAGCTGGTGACTTACTGCTGCACATGTGCAGCCTGTGATTGCTGGCAGCTTCTACAGCTGGTGAGGAACTGCTGGTCTCTAGCACCTCACCTCTTACATCTTAGGTTTTGGCCACTTATAGAGTACTGCATTTAGCTTTTCAGATACACTATTTAGCGTTTCTAGTACTATGGTGACGCTCTTTTAAGCAATGGCACTGTTGTGAGGATATAGTGAAGGAAGTGCTCTCTGAGGTACCAGGTTTCCCGTTGTATACATTGCTTTCACTGGCACTCTCGCTGCTTTTCTCCCTTTCTTGTTTTTTTTCTTACTTCCACGACCTGCACATTCTTTTAATAGTTCCACAAATTTGTTCACTCTTTCGTGTTTCCACTGTATTGTACTCTGTGGTATCGCTATACACACGTAGGACTACCTGTAGGTATACATATTAAAACACAGGCTGGGTCTTAATAATAATAATAATAATAATATAAAAATAATAATAATAATAATAATTATTATTATTATTATTATTATTATTTATTATTTTTAATTATTATTATTACCATCATCATCATCATTGTAAGAAGAATGAGGGGTAGAGTGTAGCTGCGAGAGAGATGAGGATGAGGTGGCAACCCCGGGACCGTGCCCCAAGACCACAAGTTTTAATGAGAACTCAGACTTTTGAGGGAAGTTCAAGCCCATTAAGGATTTGATTATTAATTTCGACGGGAAGCAAAACTGCACAAACTTTGTCCTTTCTTTCATTTGTTTTAAATTTGTATAATTTGAAGCTATAAGATCGTCACCAGAGGTCTAGGTAGTTAACGGACTCGCTAGCCGTTAGTAATTAATGATAAGTGAAACGTAGAGGCCAGCTAAATTTCACCTCACTCTCTCTCTCTCTCTCTCTCCATCACACACACACTCTCAACACTTCAGTCATAGTATATCCGAGTCGGGAGAGAAAGTCATTACTACTGAGATGCTATACGCTCATCCACGAGGTTTGTGTTTCAATGTCGGACACCCGCCTAGGCATGCCAAGCGTTTGAGCCGCGAGGCTTTGGTCACACAATCTCCCGCATAGCTGTGTTCACCCAGTCACCAACACAGTAATAGACACAGATGAGGGGGCTGTAGGGATTCAGGAAAAGTTGAGCACAGGAATACCAATCGCGAAGCCTGCAGTCAATGCAGGAGACAAGACTTATGCAGAGACTCTAACAGTCAACTACAGCTGAGCAGGGAAGACAGTCCACTGAGCATAAGGGCTGCAGCAAGGGCCGGGGTAGAAGGCAGGAAACATCTCGATGGACAGGAGATAAAAACACCTCAGAGGTCACAAAGAGAGACACTGAGGGAGGAGGAAGGGAGAGGTCCAGTGTTTGTCGACGGGCTTCAAGAAACTGAAGGGGAAACCTATGAGGAAAGAATCCAGGGAAAAAGAAAGCGATCGAAGGTATCTTGAAAGCCAATAGGAGTGGGAGACATGACCAGGTGGCAAATTTTCCGGAGAATTGGGTGTTTGATGCAGAAGGAGATGGACCGTCAAAGTAGTCTTCAAGGCAGATCTCTCGAACCAGGTCCTGCAGGAAGAAAGCACGACTAGGAAAATCAAGTACCAAGCGGTGTACCTCGATTGCGACAGAACACTTGAGGAAAGGACGAGACTGAGAGGGTCTAAAACGAAGGGAGGAATGGGAGGCATCCGAGGACGACGAGCAGACCCAACCTCATGTGGAAGGGCAAATACATCCTACAGAGACACCCACAAGAAGAACGCCAACCACAACCACCCCCGAAGCAACTGAACAACCTCAACCAAAACCTGGCACACTGTTCCCTCTGCCCCCCCACCACAAACCCCACCACAACTGTGAAAACCCCAATGCAGAATAAACAATCTCAACAACCCCCACACACTGTTTTCCCTCTTCCCCCATGCCGCCCAACATCACAAACCCTACAGCCACTCTGTCCTCACCCCCCACCACAAATCCCACCCACACCATAAATCCCCATAACCCTCCCAGGGCTCCCACCCCCAACCCCAATATTCTCCCAGGTCCACCATGATAGACAAGAAGTTGAAGGTGTGGTACACAAACGCAGATGGAATAGGCATGAAAGAATCAACGAGAAGTCCCCAGACATCATAGCAGTCACAGAAACAAAACTCACTGAGGCTATAACAGATGCAGTCTTCCCACCTGATATCAGATCCCGAGGAAAGATAGAAAGAGCAAGGGAATAGGAGGGGTTTGCACTGCTCATAAAACACCGATGGAGTTTCGAGAAAATGGAGAGCATGGACGAGACTGGAGAAAGGGACTACATAGCAGGCACAATTCAATCTGGGGAACATAAGGTAGTCATTGCTGTGATGTATAACCTACCACAGAACTGCAGGAGACCAAGGAAGAATATGATGAGAACAACAAGAGCGATGGTGACACCCTGGCAGATGTGCATGAAGAAGCTCAAGTGTGCAGAGCAAAGTTTATCTGGTTATGGGTGATGTTTCAACACAGGAAATTGATTGGGATAACTGGAACCTCGGGGGGCCCCAAAACATGGAGAACCAAATGAATGGATGTGTACTGGAAAACTCATGCCATCAACACATCAGGGGCACTACCAAGAGTCGAGGAGAATGACCAGAAAGACTGAATTGTTTCATGACCTGAGTAGCATCAAACATTCATGACATCACATATGAGTGGAGGCCACCACGAAGCAATGATTACGTAGTCCTTAGTTTTGATATACATATTAGAGCTAAAGAAGGAAGGGTAACGTGAAGTTCGAAGGGAAAAGCCAAACTATAAAGTGGGACGACACAGGTATGAGAACTTCCAGCGGAGGTGCAGTGGACGAGACAAATGGCAGGAAAAGACAGCAAATGAAATATGGAGTATGTATCAATATAATGCAAGGAGGCAGAGGAAAGGTTTTCCCCCAGGCAACAGAAACAATGGGAAGACGACAGGCGAGTCCTTGGTTTGCCCAAAGGTGCGGATGCATTAGACAATATAAAAGGTATAGATGGCAAAAGGACACCAGGAAAACAAGGAGATCAGTCGAATAGCCAGAAACGAATATGCACAGATAAGGAGGGAGAGGCCCAGCGAACATACGAAAATGACATAGCATCGAAAGCAAGGACTGACTGAAACGCTGTTTTAGACACATAATTAGAAAGACGACGGTCAAAAGACAGTTGATCAGGCGAGGAAAAGAAGGTGGAGAACTCAAAAAATCGATCAAGAGGTTGTATGCGAGGAGCTCACCAAGGAGATTTAAATAAGGAAGTATTCACATTTGAACAGGAAGGGACATCTGGGAAGACAGGTCAGAGGGGGAGACCAACAGGGAATAGACCAACCAGATGCTGGACGAAACATGCAACACAACTGAGGAGGTGAAGAACTGCAAAGTGCCTGATACCTCAAAGGCAATGGGTACTCGGGAAACATATCCCCTGAATTCTCAGGGAGGGAGCAGATATACTGAGTGTGCCATTACCCACAATCTTCAACACACCCCTTGACACTGGGGCAACGCCTGAGTATGGAAACCGCAAAATGTATTTTCCCATTTATAAAAAAGGAGACAGAAAGAGGCACTAAATACAAACCAGTGTCACTACCTGTATATAAGCAAAGTCATGAGATGATTATCAGAAGGAGAGTGGTGGAGCACCTTGAATGGAAACAAGATTATAAACGATAAACATCAATGGATTCATGGAAGGCAATCCATGTCCAAACCTTCTGGAGTTCTGTGACAAAGTTACAGAAATTGCGACCAACGAGAGAGAGGGGTGGCCTGATTGAATGTTCTTGGACTGCAAGAAGGCCTTCAACACAGTCCTCTAGCAAGAGACTAGACAGGAACTAGAGGATCAGGCGATATAACAGGAATAGCACTGCAATGGATCAGAGAATATCTGACAGGAAGGCAACAACGAGTCATGGTACGGGATGAGGTATCACAGTGGGCACCTATGACGAGCAGGGAGGGGGGGTGGGGGGTCGGGGGTCGGTCCCCTAGGACGCAGTTCTATTTCAGGTATATGTGAATGACATGATGGGAAGGGATAGACTCAGAGGTGTCCCTGTTCGAGCAGATGATGTGAAGTTAATGAGGAGATTTTATCAGATGAGGACCAGGCTGGACTCAAAGAGACATGGAAAACAGGCTGGACATGTGGTCCAGCAACTGGCTACTTGAATCAACCCTGCAAGTGCAAAGTCTGAAGATCGAGAAGCAAAGAAGACCGCAGACAGAGTATAACTAAGGTTGGCGCATGGACTGAAAACCTCTCTCAAGGAGAAAGATCTTGGGGTGACCGTGAACACCGACATGTCTTCCGGAGGCACACATCACCAATAACTGCTGCGGCATATGGGCACCTTTTCAAACCTGAGATAGCGTTTCTGAATACCTTAGTAAGGAATCGTTCAAGACACTGTATACTGTGCACATCAGGCCCTTACTGGAGTATGCAAGCTCCAGTTTGGAACCCACAACCTGGGCAAAACACATCAAGAAACTAGAGAAAGGGCAAAGGTTCAACAAGGCTGTATTCTGGCGCTCAGGGGTATGTCAATGCAGAAAGGATGAGGGTAATCGGAACCGACGACATTGGAGGGAACAAACGGGTCAGGGGAGACATTATAACGAACATACAAGATACTGCGTGGAAAAGATAAGGTAGGCAGAGAACAGGTTTGTTCCTGAGAGGGGTACACAGAACAAGGGGTCACACTGAAGCTGAAAAACTCAGACATCATAGGATGTTAGGAAGTATTTCTTCAGTCATAGAGTCGCCAGGAAGTGGAATAGCCTAGCAAGTGATGTAGTGGAGGCAGGAACCATACATAGCTTTAAGACGAGGTATGACAAAGCTCTGGCAGCCAGAGAGAGAGAGAACCTAGTAACGATCAGTGAAGAGGCAGGGCCAGTAGCTGTCTCGACCCCTGCAATCACAATTAGGTGAGTACAATTAGGTGAGTACAAACACTGGGAGAAGTGAGATTCTCACAGAGGGAGCAAGTCCTTAGAAAACTTAGTGATGGAGGCAGCAAGGCTGGACCTAATATTCACCCTGAGTGATTCCTGCATAGATGAAGTAGAATAAGAAAGAATCATTGGTGCTAGTAAGCATAACACTAAGTTTTAAGTATCTTATAGGAAAAAATCGACTAAAAAAAAAACGTTGTAGGAAGGGAAAAAATACATTAGACTTAAGAATGGAAAACAATGAAGGAATGAGACCTGGAAGAAAAACAATAAATATAATGAAAATTTTAGCTGGATAATGCCAAGAGGCAGGCGAGAATTCATACCTAGAAGCAGAAGAATCAAAGATAAAAAGAGAAGTAGTCCACCGTTTGACCAGAGATGGAGAGAGGTAAACCAGCTAAAATACACAAACATTGAAAAAATGAAAGCGGTAAGGACAGCAGAAAGAAAACAAGCTGGCGAAAACTCAGAAAACGACCGCAACCTGCGAGAGACGAGAGCTGTTACGACGACTTAAAAATGACGTCCCATCTTACCCACATCTGAACCGAAGTTGAAAGAAAAAAAGCAACAGGTAATAAAAGCAAAGAAAGAAGGGAGCTCAAAAGAAGGTGACCAAGAAGACTGAGAGAAGCCCGAACAGTGACTTTATGGAAGTATTCACTGAGGAAAAAAAAAAAAAAGGAAACAATACCAGAGAGTCGAAGAAAAGTGAAAAAAAACTACAGCAAAAGAATACTGAACTACAATACACATAACAGAGAAAAGGTGAAAATACTATGGAGTGAGCTACCAAACCTCAAGGCGATGAAACCAGACAATATATCCCCGAGGTTCGGAGAGGTACGGAACACTCTGTGAACCAGGAGATTTAAATTACATCGAGACTGAGGACTACCATGAGGTGTGGAAGACAGCAAATTAGTTGCAATATTTAAGTAGCTGCAATATAAAGAAAGGACAAACAGGTACATCAAACTACAGGCCGTTGTCACTGAGAGTACAGACTAATGGTTATGGTACTGGAGAAGATATCAGAGAATGGTTAATGCACCTGGAAAGGAGCAACTTTATAAGCAAACAGCCACCTGGTTTGTGAGATGATGAATTCTGACTCGCAAACATGCTTGAGTTTTATGATGCAAAGTGAAAGAGAAAGAGAGACAAACAGACAGACTAGACAACAGATGGAAGAATTAACTGCTATCCTGACAGTACGAAACAACCTAGTTGATCAGGCCCTGATCCTCAGCGAGGCTGGTCATAGAACCGGCCGCAGGGCATTGACTACGGAAACACGCCTCCAGGTTAGGAATCAGGTAGACGTTTTCACACAGTACTTGTACAAGAGACGGAAACAAAAAACAGGAAGAGAAGGCAGGAATAACGGGGAAGGCACAACACAGGATCAATGAATACTAACAAAAAGAAAACAAAGGGGTGATTGTCAGGAAGAAGGCATCGGAGTGCTCAAGTGTAACAACTAGAGTTCACCTTAGTTCTATCTACAGGTCGTTCCTGAGGGTCAACGCCCCCGTGGCTCAGTCCTTAACCGGGCTTCCCGTGATCAAGCCTGATCACCAGGCCTGTTAACTGCTGGCCACAAGGTAATCCAACGTGGCGAAGCTACATCACGCTTACTCGGGTAACTGACTTCAGGTATCAGCCCGGCTCCTTGAGCAGCCAGAGGTCTGTATAGTAATTTGGCCCTTATGCATGGTACTGGAAACAGTTTTGGATCCGAAACACTTATTGTTTTTCTCTTGGTTATTCATGACACCCTGTTTTTTCTTAGGGAGTGTTTGTTTTGCACTAATCTGCCCAGTCTTTTGCTTTCGTAGAGAGTGATTTCTGTGTGTACGTTTGGTACCAGTCCCTCAACGATTTTCCAGGTGTAGATTATGACCATATCTCTCACTTACGTTCCGGGGAACTAACAAGGTCAGAGACTCAAACATTCCCAGTAATTAAGGTGCTTGAACAGAATTTTATACATGCAGTCAAAGTTCTTCTCTGTATATTTTTCTAGATCTGCAGTTTTTCGCCTGCTTTGAATGCTTCGGTGTGCAGCAATATTCTAAGTCATAAAAAGAAACAATTAACCTTAAAAAGGATTATCACTGGCATGGCATCAAGTATTTTGAAAAGACTCATTTCCCCCCGCAGAAAATTTGATCGTTCAGGAGATATCCCTCTGACATTACACTCAAGTCTCCTCACATTTCTTTTTCTCTCTGTGTGTGGTTAGGGTGGTAGCTCTTACTATGTTTCCCCAAGTTTTCCATACGAGTAACTGAAAATTGTCTTTAATGAACATCATTTAGTCTTCTGTGGCCCAGTGGAAAACTTGGTTTTATCCACTTGGAAGATTTATTGTGTCCTCAATGGATGAACCTCTCATGCTGAATCTAATATCCGACTGCAAGGAGCCGGTGACTATGGTTTACTTCAGTTAATGTCTGATATGAAGATGAGAATAAAAAGGGAGAGTAACTATGCCTTAATGGAACAGAGCTTTTCACTGTGGCAAGCCTCCGACCTTGTTCACCAATTACTCTCGCTTCTGTTGGTTAGAAAGTTGAAAATCAGTGCCCACCTTTTGAGAACTATTACAACCAAGATCGCACTTGGTCGAAGACTTTTGCAAAGTCTGAGCATACTACAACTGCTTCTCTTTGTCCTCCAGTGAATCCAAGCCCAGTTAATCATAGTAGTCCAGTATTTTGAGAGGAAGAAGCATTCTTACTTTAAACTCAAGTAGCACTGGATTGGCAATTCTTGAAAATCTGTGTGGCTGCGATCATGCTTCTTAGAAACTCTTTCAAAAAGATATTTATAATGTGGGACGTTAGCGCAATTGGTCTATATGTCCTTTACTATTGCCTTGCTGCCACCTTTCTGGAGTGGGGCTATTAGCTGTGTTTAGTGACTGAATGACAACTATGTCCAGGGCTACCTTCTCCACAGCAATACTTCAGGAACGCAGTCGGGCCTGGGCTGAGTGCAGGTATGTTTGTCAATGGCTTTTTCAAAGACCATTGGAGTTAGGGGTTATGTCAAAAAATTGGCATACACTGAATGAGTTTTGAAACTCTTCATGAAAAATTCATTTGACTGTCGATTTTTATTCAATAATGACTCACTAAACAGAGTCAACTGAGACGTAAGTATCTCCATTTCTTCTCTGTCGTTTTACTATAAGTTCCATCTTGTTTAATGACGCAAGAGCCCGATATTGGAAATGGTTTTTTGCATAAAAATAAAAAGAAATAATTTGGATTTTTTTAAGTTTCATTTGAATTGCTTTAGCTCCTTCCCCCCCCTGTCTCTCGTCGATCCCTGTATGAATCTTTAACCCTCCAATGTCAAGATTTTTACTTCCCATGTTAGTGGCTTCCAACTTCAGCATAATCAGCTCCCTTAAAAGATCTCAGTGTCCTTTGCCTGTGAAAGGAACGCTCTCTCTCTCTCTTTTTTTCCAGTTTACTTCTTCTATTCTTTTCCCTTTAAGGAAATATTTCATCAGTACTTCAGCTGCAAAGAGATCATCCTTTCCAACATTGATTTGGATCCTGTTATTTAGATATCTCTAGATGCACGAGGTTCGGCACTATGAAGCCATACTATGTTCTTGTTACATGTACGACATGCCAGGGAAATGGATTCTCATATATCACAGGCTCACAGATATGTAAAATTAGTAAAGAAAAAAAATGAACGAAGTTTCAGGATTATATGACAAGTACTATTGCAAATTAAACCCGCAAGAGCAAAGTTATGAAAATTGGATGAGGACAAAGAAGACGAGAAATTACACTCCAAACTCTGAGGCACATGTTAACAAAAACCCTCAAGCATATGGTAAATCTAAGATAACTTCTAGAACTCTGAACAAAGAATTATTTCACGACACTATATAGCATCAATAGGTACAACATGAGCATGCATCAAAAGCTTAAAACACCCACGTGATCAAGAATGTTCATGAAATTTGGAAGAAGAGCTAAAGTTTTGCAAACGAGGCAAGTCCTGGAAATGAGGAATATGGAGTATGAGGAGGGACCGAGGGAGCCTAAAAAATCATTACTTAACCGACAGCAGATCGCGAACACGAAAACGATGTTCATAATACACCGACATCGTTGGATTCACGAAAGGGACAAGGCATTTCAAGAGGCAGAAATAGTATGCGTGAGGCACAATTGCCACACAAAACACATATAGACACAGTACGTCAGAAAGTATTTTTCTGCCTCAGAGTGGTCCAGAAGGCCTTGACCTGAGCAAACAAGGTTGGTAAAGACAAGGAAACCAATACCACAAAAGGCTCCGAACCGTGGCTACATGATCCCAGCAGTAACCAATGCAACTATTAACAGGCGAGTACCACCACACACACACACACTGTCTCAGAAAGCTTGAAAAGGGGGCTACAAGCCACAGCAACAGCTTAGAAGACGAACTGATAAATTCTGAAAACAGTCTAAAGAACCAAACAGCAGTATGGCATGACACTCACAGAACTGCTGCATTAGTCACAAACGGAGGACTAGTGGTAACAAAGAAGTTTATACTGTATGTAGAGGCCCTATCAGACCACAGTGGAGCCTGGGAAACGACAAGAGCACACCCAGGAACAAACGGAAAGGGACTGAAGAAAAAGAAAGACAGCTTAAGCCCAATCCCCAGTACAGAGGGCCCCAGACCACAGCAGTGCCCAGGATAAGGCTGAGAAGGGGAAAATGACAGACCACTGGTACAGGGACACCTGATAGAGAAAAGAAAGAAAGGAAAAAAAAAAAAAGCTGCAATGGAGACAGTGAACTAAGTTGACTCAGAGGATGCAAAGGCAAATGCATGGAAGACTGAAGGGAGCCGTCAGTCCTTGTTATGGCACCAGGAAACTGACGGGAAACTTATGAAGCAAGAAAACTGGGGAAGAAAATAGCGATTGAAAGTAACATGAAAACAATATTAGAGGATGGACATGACCCAGCTGACAAATTTTCTGATAAAAGGGGAGTATTAGCAAGAGAAAAAAATAAAATATGCCAAAGCGAATTTCTAGGAAGAAAGGCTCAAAAGAAGGATCCTGCAGAGGAAGTACAACTGAGGGACACATCAGGAGGGTGTACCTCAACTGTGACAGAACCCAAGAAAAAAAGGCAAACTGAAAAGAGAGGCTACAAAGACACAGTGAGAAAAGAAGAGGCAAAAGACGGAGAAAGGGCAGGAGAAACCCAGACTCAAGGAGGAAGAAAAAATACAATTTCTTTCCTGATACCAGTACAAAAGGCCCTCAACCATGAGAACCGCCCAATGCTAAAAACAATCTAAACTAACCCAAGACGACACGCATACCCACTTCCCCTACCACCCTCATCGCAAATTTCAACACTCTACAGCAACCCCCATAGTTTTCTGCCAGTCCTCCTTCTCCCCATCCCCCAACGTTCTCCTTAGACACTGTTTAAGAAAAGACGTTGAGAGATGGGTATATGAATGCAGACGGAATAATAAAATAAATGTAAGGAGTGGCATAAAGAGTCAAGAGACGTCGTCAGACATCATAGAACTCACAGAAACGAATTCACGGGATGATCAAAAGATGCAATCTTCCGCCTGGATTATAAGATCCTGAGGAAATATAGAAGAAGCAGTGGGAGAGGAGGAGTTGGCACTGCCCATTAAAAAACCCAATGGGGATTTGAGGAAAAGACGGAATGGACGGATAGGCGAAAGGGACTACGTATAGAAACAGTTCTCCAGGTACACTAGAACAGTTCTCCTGGTACACTAGAAACAGTTCTCCTGGTACAACTAGAACAGTTCTCCTGGAACACTAAAAACAGTTATCCTGGTACACAAGAACAGTTCTCCTGGAACACTTAGAACAGTTCTCCGGTACACTAAACAGATCTCCTGGTAAAAATTTTTAACTTAAGAAGTGGAAACAATGAAGGAATGAGACCTGGAAGAAAAACAATAAATATAATGAAAATTTTAGCTGGATAATGCCAAGAGGCAGGCGAGAATTCATACCTAGAAGCAGAAGAATCAAAGATAAAAAGAGAAGTAGTCCACCGTTTGACCAGAGATGGAGAGAGGTACCAGCTAAAAATACACAAACATTGAAAAAATGAAAGCGGTAAGGAACAGCAGAAAGAAAAACAAGCTGGCGAAAACTCAGAAACGACCGCACCTGCGAGAGACGAGAGCTGTACGACGACTTAAAAATGACGTCCCATCTTAACCCACATCTGAACCGAAGTTGAAAGAAAAAAACACAAGGTAATAAAGCAAAGAAAGAAGGGGAGCTCAAAAGAAGTGACCAAGAAGTCTGAGAGAAGCCGAACAGTGACTTTATGGAAGTATTCACTGAGGAAAAAGGAACAATACCAGAGAGTCGAAGAGAAAAAAAAAAACTACAGCAAAGAATACTGAACACAATACACATAACAGAGAAAAGGTGAAAATACTAGTGAGTGAGCTACAAACCTTCAAGGCGATGAAACCAGACAATACATCCCCGTAGGTTCGGAGAGGGTACGGAAGCACTCTGTGAACCAGGAGATTAAATTTACATCTGAGACTGAGGACTACCAGAGGTGTGGAAGACAGCAAATGTAGTTGCAATATTTAAGTAGCTGCAATATTAAAGAAAGGGACAAACAGGTAGCATCAAACTACAGGCCGGTGTCACTGAGATTCAGACTATGTAGGGTACTGGAGAAGATAATCAGAGAATGGTTATGCACCTGGAAAGGAGCAACTTTATAAGCAACAGCCATCATGGTTTGTGAGATGATGAATTCTGACTCGCAAACATGCTTGAGTTCTATGAGGCAAGAGTGAAAGAGAAAGAGACAAACAGACAGACAGACAAACAGATGGAAGGATTACTGCATATTCCTGGACAGTACGAAACAACCTAGTTGATCAGGCCCTGATCCTCAGCGAGGCCTGGTCATAGACCGGGCCGCAGGGGCATTGACCACGGAAACACCCTCCAGGTAGATATCAGGTAGATGTTTCACACAGTACTGTACAAGAGACTGGAACAAAAAACAGGAAGAGAAGGCAGGAATAACGGGGAAGGCACAACAAAGGATCAATGAATACCTAACAAAAAGAAAACAAAGGGTGATTGTCAGGGAAGAGGCATCGGAGTGCTCAAGTGTAACAACTAGAGTTCACCTGTAGTCTATCTACAGGTCGTTCTGAGGGTCAACGCCCCCGTGGCTCAGTCCTTAACCGGGCTTCCCGGTGGATCAAGGCCTGATCAACCAGGCTGTTACTGCTGGCCACAGGTAATCCAACGTGCGAACTACAGCACGCTTAATCGGGTACTGACTTCAGGTATCTGCCCGGCTCCTTGAAGGCAGCCAGAGGTCTGTTAGTAATTGCCCTTATGCATGGTACTGAACAGTTTTGGGTCCTGAACACTTATTGTGTTTTCTCTTGGTTATTCATGACACCCCTGTTTTTCATTAGGGAGGTGTTGTTGCACTATCTGCCCAGTCTTTTGCTTTCGTAGAGAGTGATTTCTGTGTGTACGTTTGGTACCAGTCCCTCTACGATTTTCCAGGTGTAGATTATGACGCATATCTCTCACTTACGTTCCGGGGACTACAGGTCAAGAGACTCCAAACATTCCCAGTAATTAAGGTGCTTGACTGAATTTATACATGCAGTCAAAGTTCTCTGTATATTTTCTAGATCTGCAGTTTCGCCTGCTTTGAATGTTAGTGTGCAGCAATATTCTAGTCTAAAAAGAACAATTAACTTAAAAAGGATTATCACTGGCATGGCATCAAGTATTTTGAAAAGTCTCATTTTCCCCGCAGAAAATTTGATCGTTGCAGGTGATATCCTCTGACATTAACACTCCCAAGTCCTTCACATTTCTTTTTCTCTCTGTTGTGTGGTTAGAGGTTGTAGCTCTAACTATTGTTTCCCCAAGTTTTCCATAACGGAGTAACTGAAATTTGTCTTTAATGAACATCATTTAGTCTTCTGTGGCCCAGTGGAAAACTTGGTTTTATCCACTTGGAGATTTATTGTGTCCTCAATGGATGACCCTCTCATGCTGATTCTAATATCGTCTGCAAAGGAAGACACGGTGCTATGGTTTACATTTCAGTTTATGTCTGATATGAAGATGAGGAATAGGAAAAGGGAGAGTACTATGCCTTATGGAACAGAGCTTTTCACTGTGGCAGCCTCCGACTTGTTCACCAATTACTCTTTGCGTTCTGTTGGTTAGAAAGTTGAAAATCAGTGCCCACCTTTTGAGAACTTTTACACCATGATCGCACTTGTCGAAGACTTTTGCAAAGTCTGTGCATACTACATCTGCATTCTCTTTGTCCTCCAGTGAATCCAAGCCCATTTATCATAGTAGTCCAGTAGTTGTGAGAGGAAGAAGCAATCTACTTTAAACTCAAGGTGCACTGGATTGTGCAATTCTTGAAAATCTGTGTGGCTGGCGATCATGCTTCTTAGAACTCTTTCAAAGATTTTTATAATGTGGGACGTTAGCGCTATTGGTCTATATGTCTTTACTATTGCCTTGCTGCCACCTTTATGGAGTGGGGCTATTAGCTGTGTTTAGTGACTGATGACAACTATGTCAGGGCTTCCTCTCCACAGCATACTTCAGGAACGCAGTCTGGGCCTGGGGCTGAGTGCATGGGTATGTTGTCAATGGCTTTTTCAAAGACCATTGGAGTTAGGGGTTATGTCAAAAAATTGGCATACACTGAATGAGTTTTGAAACTCTTTCATGAAAAATTCATTTGGACTGTCGATTTTTATTCAAATTAATGACTCACTAAACAGAGTCATACTGAGACTTAAGTATCTCATTTCTTCTCTGTCTTTTCTATAAGTTCCATCTTGTTTAAGCAAGAGCCCGATATTGGAAATGGTTTTTGGCATATAAAAAGAAATAATTTGGATTTTTTTAAGTTTCATTAATTGCTTTAGCTCCTTCTGTCTCTCGTCGATCCTGTATGAATCTTTAACCCCAAGTTCAATATTTTTACTTCCCAGTTAGTGCTTCCATACTTCAGCTAATCTAGCTCCCTTAAAGATCTCAGTGATCCTTTGCCTGTGAAAGGAACGTCTCTCTCTCTCTTTCCAGTTTACTTCTTCTATTCTTTTCCCTTAAGGAAATATTTCATCAGTATACTTCAGCTGCCAAAGAGTTCATCCTTTCCAGACATTGATTTGGATCCATGTTATTTGAGATATCTCTAGATTGCACGAGGTTCGGAACTATGACCAGTACTATTTCTTGTGTACATGTACGACATGCCAGGGAAGATGGATTCTCATATATCACTGCTCACAGATTATGTAAAATTAGTAAGAAAAAAAATGAGACGAGTTTCAGGATTATATGACAAGTACTTATTGCAAATAAACTCCAGCAAGAGCAAAGTTTATGAAAATTGGATGAGGACAAAGAAGACGAGAAATGGAATTCAGACTCTGAGGCACATGTTAACAGAATAACCCCTCAAGCATATGGTAAATCTAAGATTAACTTCTAGAAATCTGAACAAAGAATTATTCACGACACTATATACAACATAGGTACATCTTGGAGCATGCATCAAAAGCATTAAACCCACACGTGATCAAGAATGTCATGAAATTGGAAGAAGAGCTAAAGTTTGCAACGAGGCAAGTCCTGGAAATGAGGAATATGGAGTA
Source organism: Cherax quadricarinatus (assembly GCF_026875155.1). Classification (NCBI taxonomy): domain Eukaryota; kingdom Metazoa; phylum Arthropoda; class Malacostraca; order Decapoda; family Parastacidae; genus Cherax; species Cherax quadricarinatus. Next base: position 92,356,962 of record NC_069400.1, read on the forward strand.
TGAGGAGGGACCGAGGGAGCTAAAAATCATTACTTTACCGGACAGCAGGATCAGGAGAGACACGAAAACGATGTTCATAATACTCCGAATTGTTGGATTCACAAGGGACAGGCATTTCAAGAGGCAGAAATAGGTATGCGTGGGCACAATTGGCACTCAAAGACACATATGAGACACAGTACGTCAGAAAGTATTTTTCTGCCTCAGAGTGGTCAGGAAGGCCTTGACCTGAGCAACAATGTGGTAAAGACAAGAACCATACACAAGGCTCATGAACCGTGGCTACAGTGATCCCAGCAGTAACCAATGCAACTATTAACAGGCGAGTACACACACACACACACACACTGTCTCAGAAAGCTTGAAATGGGGGCTACAAGCCACAGCAACAGCTTAGAAGACGAACTGATAAATCTGAAACAGTCTAAAGAACCAAACAGCAGTATGGGCATGACACTCAGAACTGCTGCATTAGTCACAAACGAGAGGACTGTGGGGAACAAAGAAGTTATACTGTATGTAGAGGCCCTATCAGACCACAGTGGAGCCTGGGAAAAGACAAGGAGCACACCAGGAACAAACGGAAAGGGACTGAAGAAAAAGAAAGACAGCTTAAGCCCAATCCCCAGTACAGAGGCCCAGACCACAGCAGTGCCCAGGATAAGCTGAGAAGGGAAAATGGCAGACCACTGGGTACAGGGACACCTGATAGAGAAAAGAAAGAAAGGAAAAAAAAAAAAAGCTGCAATGGAGACAGTGAACTAAGTTGACTCAGAGGATGCAAAGGCAAATGCATGGAAGACTGAAGGGAGCCGTCAGTCCTTGTTATGGCACCAGGAAACTGACGGGAAACTTATGAAGCAAGAAAACTGGGGAAGAAAATAGCGATTGAAAGTAACATGAAAACAATATTAGAGGATGGACATGACCCAGCTGACAAATTTTCTGATAAAAGGGGAGTATTAGCAAGAGAAAAAAATAAAATATGCCAAAGCGAATTTCTAGGAAGAAAGGCTCAAAAGAAGGATCCTGCAGAGGAAGTACAACTGAGGGACACATCAGGAGGGTGTACCTCAACTGTGACAGAACCCAAGAAAAAAAGGCAAACTGAAAAGAGAGGCTACAAAGACACAGTGAGAAAAGAAGAGGCAAAAGACGGAGAAAGGGCAGGAGAAACCCAGACTCAAGGAGGAAGAAAAAATACAATTTCTTTCCTGATACCAGTACAAAAGGCCCTCAACCATGAGAACCGCCCAATGCTAAAAACAATCTAAACTAACCCAAGACGACACGCATACCCACTTCCCCTACCACCCTCATCGCAAATTTCAACACTCTACAGCAACCCCCATAGTTTTCTGCCAGTCCTCCTTCTCCCCATCCCCCAACGTTCTCCTTAGACACTGTTTAAGAAAAGACGTTGAGAGATTGGTATATGAATGCAGACGGAATAATAAATAAATGTAAGGAGTGGCATAAAGAGTCAAGGAGACGTCGTCAGACATCATAGCACTCACAGAAACGAATTCACTGGGATGATAAAAGATGCAATCTTCCCGCCTGGATATAAGATCCTGAGGAAATATAGAAGAAGCAGTGGGAGAGGAGGAGTTGCACTGCTCATTAAAAACCAATGGGGATTTGAGGAAATGGACGGAATGGACGGAATAGGCGAAAGGGACTACGTAGTAGAACAGTTCTCCAGGTACACTAGAACAGTTCTCCTGGTACACTAGAACAGTTCTCCTGGTACACTAGAACAGTTCTCCTGGAACACTAAAACAGTTATCCTGGTACACTAGAACAGTTCTCCTGGAACACTAGAACAGTTCTCCTGGTACACTAAACAGATCTCCTGGTACACTAGAACAGTTCCTCCTGGTACACTAGAACAGTTTCTCCTGTACACTAGAAACAGTTCTCCTGTACACAGAAAACAGTTCTCCTGGTACACTTAGAACAGTTCTCCTGGTACACTAGAACAGTTTCTCCTGGTACACTAGAACAGTTCTCCTGGTACAAAAAACCCTAGAACAGTTCTGGTACACTAAAACAGTTCTCCTGGTACACTAGAACAGTTCTCCTTGTACACTAGAACAGTTCTCCCTAGAACACAGAACATTCTCCTTGGTACACTAGAACAGTTCTCCTGGTACACTAGAACAGTTCTCCTAGGACACTAGAACAGTTCTCCTGGTACACAAAACAGTTCTCCTGAACACTAGAACAGTTTCTCCCTGGTATCACTAGACAGTTCTCCCAGTACACTAGAACAGTTCTGGAATACACTAAGACAGTTTTCTCTGGTCACTAAACAGTTCTCCTGGTACACTAGAACAGTTCTCACAGGTACACTAGAGCAGTTCTCCTGGTACACTAGAACAGTTCTTCCTGTACAACTAAGTACAGTTTCTCGCTGGAACAACTAAACAGTTCCTCCAGGAACACTAGAACAGTTCTCCTGGGTACACTAGAACGTTCTCCCTGGTACACATAGAACAGTTTCTCTTGGTGCACAGAACAGTTCTCCTGGTACACTATACAGTTCTCCTGGTACACTAGAACAGTTCTCCTGGTACACTAGAACGATTCTCCAGGTACACTAAGAAACAGTTTTCGCCTGGGTACACTAGCACAGTTCTCCTGGTACACTAAACAGATCTCCTGGTACACTAGAACAGTCTCCTGGTACACTAGAACAGTTTTCTGGTACACTAGAACAGTTCTCCTGGTACCTGAACATTCTCCTGGTACACTAGAACAGTCTCTCCTGGTACACTAGAACAGTTCTCCTGGAACACGAGAACAGTTTTCCTCCTGGTACACAAAACGTTTCTCCCTGTACACTTGAACAGTTCTCCTGGTACACTAGAACAGTTTCCTCTTGCGTACACAGAAACAGGTTCTCCTGGTACACTACAACAGTATTCTCCTGGTACACTAGAACAGTTCCTCACTGGAACACTAGAACGATTTCTCCTGGTACACTAGAACAGTTCTCCTGTAACACTAGAACAGTTCTCCAGGAACAGTAGAACAGTTCTCCTGTACACTAGAACATTTTTCTCCTGTACACTAAACAGTTCTCCTGTACACAGAACAGTTTCTTTCTCCTGTAACAACTAGAACAGTTCTCCTGGTACACTAGAACATTCTCCGGTACACTAGAACAGTTCTCCTGTACACTAGAACTGTTCCCTGGAACAGTAGAAACAGTTTCTCCTGGTACACTAGAAAACAGTTCTCCTGGTACACTAGAAACAGTTTTCTCCTGGTACCCAAGAACAGTTTCTCTCCTGGTACACTAAACATTCGTCCTGGTACACTAGAACAGTTCTCCTGTACACTAGAACCAGTTCTCATGAACCACTAGAAACATTCTTCCTGGTACACTAGAACAGTTTCTCCTGGTAAACTAAACAGTTCTTCCTGGTACACTAGAACAAGTTCTCCCTGGAGCACTAGAACAGTTCTCTCTGGTACACTAGAACAGTTCTCCTGGTACACTAGAACTGATCTCCTGGTACACGTAGAACAGTTCTCCTGGTACACCTAAACAGTCTCCTGGTACACTGAACAGTTTCTTCTGGTACACTAGAACAATTCTCCTGTACACTAGAAAATTTCTTCCTGGAACACTAGAACAGTTCTCCTGGTACACTAGAACAGTTCTCCTGGAACACTAGAACAGTTCCCCTGGTACACTAGAACAGTTCTCCTGGAAACACTAGAACAGTTCTTCACTGGAACACAAAACATTTTTCTCCTGGAACACTAGAATAGTTCCCATTGTACACTAAAAGGTAGTGCAGTTCTCCTGGAACACTAGAAACAGTTTCTCCTATGTACACTAGAACAGTTTCTCCTGGCCACTAGAACATTTCTCCTGGTACACTAGAACAGTTCTCCTGGAACACTAGAACAGTTCTCCTGGAACACTAGAACAGTTCTCCTGGAACACTAGAACAGTTCTCCTGGAACACTAAACAGTTTTCTTCCACTGGACCACTAGTACAGTTTTCTCCTGGAACACTAAACAGTATCTCCTGGAACACTAGAACAGTTTCTCGCTGGAACACTAGAACAGTTCTCCTGGAACACTAGAACAGTTCTCCTGGAACACTAGAACAGTTCTCCTGGAACACTAGAACAGTTCTCCTGGAACACTAGAACATTCTCCCAGGAAGCACTAGAACAGTTCTCCCTGAACACTAGAACATTCTCCCCCTGGAACACTAGAAACAGTTCTCCTGGAACACTAGAACAGTTCTCCTGGAACACTAGAACAGTTCTCCTGGAACACTAGAACAGTTCTCCTGGAACACTAGAACATTCTCCTGGTACACTAGAACTATTCTCCTGTCACACTAGAAACAGTACTCCCTGAACACTAAACAGTTCTCCTGAACACTAGAACAGTTCCTCCTGAACACTAGAACAGTTTCTCCTGAACACTAGAACAGTTTCTCCTGGAACACTAAACAGTTCTCCTGGGTACACGCTAGAACAATTCTCCTGGTTACATCTAGAAAAGTTCTCCTGGAACACTAGAACAGTTTTTCTCCCAGGACACTAGAACAGTCTCTCCTGAACACTAGAACATTCTCCTGAACACTAGACAGTTTCTCCTTGGTACACAAGAAGCAGTTCTCCTGGAACACTAGAACAGTTCTCCTGGAACACAAGAACAGTTTCTCCTGGAACACTAGAACATTCTCCTTGAACATTAGAAAACAGCTTCTCACAGGAACACTAGAACAGTTCTCCAGGAACACTAGAACAGTTTTCTCCTGGTACAACTAGAACATTTCTCCTGGTACAACTAGAACATTTCTCCTGGAACACTAAACAGTTTCTCCTGAACACTAGAACGTTCTCCTGACACTAAACAGTCCTCCTTGGGGGGTTCTGACACTAGAACAGTCTCCTGGTACCCTAAACAGTTCCTCCTGGTTACACTAGAACAGTTCACCTGGTACACTAGAACAGTTTCTCCTGGTACCTAGAACAGTTTCTCCTGGAAACTAGTGAACAGTTTCTCCTGAACACTAGAACAGTCTTCCTGGTACACTAGAACAGTTTCTCCTGGAACACTAGAACAAGTTCTCCTGGAACACTAAGCAAACAGTTCTCCGGTACACTAGAACAGGTTCTTCCTGGACACTAGAACAGATTCCTCCTGGTACACTAGACAGTTTTCTCCCTGGTACCTAGAACGTTCACCTGGAACACTAGAACAGTTTTTCCTGGTACACTAAAAGTTCTCCTGGAACACAAGAACCGTTCTCCTGGTACACTAAACAGTTCTCCTGGTCAGCTAAAACAGTTCCTATCTGGAACACTAGAACAGATCTCCTGGACACTAAACATTCTCCAGGTATCACTAGAACAGTTCTCCTGGAACACTAGAACAGTTTCCCTGGAGCACTAAACAGTTCTCCTGGTACACTAGAACAGTTCACCTGGAACACGGAGACAGTTCTCCTGGTACACTAGAACATTTCTCCTGTACAAACTAGAACAGTTCTCCTGGTAACACTAGAACAGTTTTTCTCCTGTACACGAGAACAGTCTCCTGTTACAACAAGAACAGTTTCTCCTGGAACCCTAGAACAGTTCTCCTGGAACACTAAACAGTTCTCCGGTACACTAGAACATTTTCTCCTGGACACTAGAACAGTTCTCCCTGGAACACTAGAACAGTTCTCCTGGTACACTAGAACAGTTCTCCTGGTACACTAGAACAGTTCTCCTGGTACACTAGAACAGTTCTCCTGGAACACTAGAACAGTTCTCCCTGGTACACTAGAACAGTTCGCCTGGTACACTAGAACAGTTTCTCCTGTACACAAGAACAGTTCCCCTGGTAACACTAAACAGTTATCTCTCCTGGAACACAGAACAGTTCTTCTGCCATAAATTATTTTCTTTTATATGTTATGTAACTACTTTATTTTGATCAATATAGTCTATGTAGTTATGTATTTTAAGTGTTTGTGTGCGTTAGTAATGTTGCAGTTTATATCTGTAGTTGTGTAGATTATATTATAATTAATTGTTATTTATAGTTGTTGTGTTTAATTTGCGTGTTTTATGATCTGATGACAGCTGGCAGCTTCTACAGTAGCTGGTGACAGCTGGCAGCATCTACAGATGGGGGACAGCTGCAGCTTCTACAGATGGGGAACTGCTGGCAGCTTCTTCAGATTTGGACTGCGGCAAGCTTCTAACACTTGGTGACCAGGCCATCTCTACAGCTTGTGACTACGCAACTTGTCCGCTGGTGACTGCTGCAGCTCTGCAGCTGGTGACTGCTGGAAGCTTGGTACATACTGGTGACTGCTGGCAGACTATTTACAGCGTTGACTGCGGGCACTTCTACAGCTGGTGACTGGCTGGCAGCTTCTACAGCTGGTGACTGCTGTCCAGCTTCTACAGCTGGTGGACTGCAGGCAGTTCTACAGATGGGGAACTGCTGCTGCAGCTTCTTCAGATTTGGACTGCTGGCAGCTTCTACAGCTGGTGACAGCTGGCAGTCTCTACAGCTTTGTACAGCTGGTGATTGTTTGGCAGCTTCTACAGCTGGTGACTTCCTGGCAGCATTCTACAGCTGGTGGCTTCTGGCAAGCTTCCTACATCTGGGACTGCTGCAGCTTCTACCAGCTGGATGACTGGCTGGCAGGCTAGCTTCTACAGTAAGGGGACTGCAGGCAGCTTTCTAGCTTCTACCAGATGGGGACTGCGGCAGCTCTTTACAGAATTGGACTGCTGGCAGCTTCTGCTTCTTCCAGCTGATACTGCTGGCAGCTTCTACAGCTGGTGACTGCTGGCATCTTCTAACAGCTAGTGACTGCTGGCAGCATTCTACAATGAGGACTGCCTGGCAGCTCTACAGAATTGGACTGCTGGCAGCTTCTACAGCTGGTGACTGCTGGCAGCTTCTGCAGCTGGTGACTGCTGCAGCTTCTACAGCTGGTGACTGCTCACAAGCTTCTGCAGCTGGTGACCTGCTAGGTAGCTTCTACAGCGGGTGACTGCTAGTCAGCATTCTACAGCTGTGACTTGCTGGCAGCTCTACAGCTGGTGACTGCTGGCAGCGTCTACAGCTGGGTGGCCCGCTGGCAGCGTCTACAGCTGGTGGCTGCTGAAGCTTCCTATAGCTGGAGACGCTTGCAACTGTGCAGCTGGTGACTGCTGCACTTTCTACAGCTGGTGACTGCTGGCAGCTTCTACAGCTGGTGACTGCTGGCACTTGTGCAGCTGGTTGACTAGCTGGCAGCTTCTACAGCTGGTGACTGCTGGCACTTGTGCAGCTGGTGATTGCTGGCAGCTTCTACAGCTGGTGAGGAACTGCTGGACTCTAGCACCTCACCTCTTACATCTTAGGTTTTGGCCACTTATAGAGTACTGCATTTAGCTTTTCAGATACACTATTTAGCGTTTCTAGTACTATGGTGACGCTCTTTTAAGCAATGGCACTGTTGTGAGGATATAGTGAAGGAAGTGCTCTCTGAGGTACCAGGTTTCCCGTTGTATACATTGCTTTCACTGGCACTCTCGCTGCTTTTCTCCCTTTCTTGTTTTTTTTCTTACTTCCACGACCTGCACATTCTTTTAATAGTTCCACAAATTTGTTCACTCTTTCGTGTTTCCACTGTATTGTACTCTGTGGTATCGCTATACACACGTAGGACTACCTGTAGGTATACATATTAAAACACAGGCTGGGTCTAGGACCTGGCGAACTCCTGCTGGCGTGGTAAGAACCTGGCGACTCCTGCTGGCGTGGTAGGATCCTGCGACGCCTGGCTGACGTGGTACAACCAGGCTGGCGACTCCAGCTGGCGTGGTAGGATCCGGGCGACTCTGGCTGACAGAGGTACGAACCTGGCGACTCCTGGCTGGCGTGGTAGGATCCTGGCGACTCCTGGCTGACGTGGTACGAACCTGGCGACTCCTGGCTGGCGTGGTAGGATCCTGGCGACTCCTGGCTGGCGTGGTAGGATCCTGGCGACTCCTGGCAAACTGTATACACGACGAGTATCCACTTAGCCTACTTTAAGAGACTACTCTCTTATTTACCACCACATTTATTATGGAATCTTAACTATACAGTGTGTATTACTGGGATATACACTGAATCGCTATGTAAGGCGCTCTGTTTTCAGGGAGTTATTTTTTTTCTCTCTTCGCAGAGATCTATACTAAGTTATATTTTTCAACACGGCACTTTAGGCTAATAGTTGACCTCGTGTAAGAATGGCTCGTGTGATGGGTGGTTTACACGGATTGTCATGTGGTTTATACACGCCATGTGTGGTATACACGGTAGCCATGCGTGGTTTACACGATAGCCAAGTATTGTTTAACCGATAGTCATAAGTTGGTTTACACGACACCATTCGTGGAGTTTTTGCACTGTACTCGCGTGGTGATATTTAACAACTCTGCGTGGCTTACACGATAGATGTGCGTGGTTTACAAGATAGATATTCGTGATTTACGCGATTGATCTTCATGGTTTACATGATATACCTGCCTGGTTTACACGATAAATCTGCATGGCTTACACGATAGATCAGCGTGGCTTGCACGATAGATATGCGTGTGCTGTACTAGGCGATAGCGAAAGTACAAAAGGAACAGAGCAGCAGGAGCAGCACCAGCAGCAGCACCAGCAGCACCAGCAGCAGCACCAGCAGCAGCACAAGCAGCAGCACCAGCAGCACCAGCAGCAGCACCAGCAGCAGCACCAGCAGCACCAGCAGCAACCAGCAGCAGCACAAGCAAGCAGCACAGCAGCAGCACGCAGCATGCGCAAGCAGCTGCAGCAGCAGCAGAGCAGCACAGCAGCAGCACCAGCAGCAGCAACAAGCAGCAGCAGCAGCAGCACCAGCAGCCACCAGCAGCACCAGCAGCTACCAGTACCAGCAACACCAACAACACCACAGCACCCAGCAGCACCAGCAGCACCAGCAGCAACCAGTACCAGCAACACCAGCAACACCAGCAGCACCACAGCAAAAACCAGCATCACCAGCAGCACAGTACCAGCAACACCAGCAGCACACAGCACCAGCAGCACCACAGCACCACAGCACCAGTCATCACCAGCACACCAGCACCAGCACCAGCACAATCAGCAGCACTCAGCAGTCATCAGCACACCAGCAGCACCAGCAGCACCAGCAGCACCAGCAGCACCAGCAGCAACCAGCACCAAGCAGCACCAGCACCAGCAGCACCACAGCACCAGCAGCACCAGCAGCACCAGTCAGCACCAGCAGCAAACCAGCACCAGCAGCCACCAGGCACCACAGCACCAGCAGCACCAGCAGCACCAGCAGCACCAGCACCAGCACACCAGCAGCACCAGCAGCACCAGCAGCAGCAGCAGCCCCAGCAGCACCAGTACCAGCAGCACCAGCACACCAGCAGTCACCAGCACACCAGCTGGCACCAGCACCACAGCACCCAGCACCAGCAGCACCAGCTCCAGCAGCACCAGCAGCACCTACAGCAGCCACAGCACCAGCAGCACCAGCACACCAGCACCAGCAGCACCAGCACCCACGCACCAGCGGAGCAACAAGCAGCACCAGCCAGCACCAGCAGCACCAGCAGCACCAAGCAGCCCAGCACCAGCAGCAACCAAGCAGCACCACAGCACCACACACCAGCAGCACCAGCAGCACCAGCACCAGCAGCACCAGCAGCACCAGCAGCACCAGCAGCACCAGCAGCACCAGCACCAGCAGCACCAGCACCAGCAGCACCAGCAGCACCAGCAACACCAGCAGCACCAGCACCAGCAGCAGCGGTGGTTTGTTACCCTGGACGATGTCATTTACTCAGGCACCAATATTGTTCTCTTTTCTTTTTATTTCTGGTGTAATTGATTCATTTTGTGCACGCCTACAACCGCATTCTCTCCTCTCCCTCCTCTCTCTCTCTCTCGTCTCTCAATCCCTCTCTCTCTCCATCCCCTCTCATCGATCATCCTCTCTCTCTCTCTCATCTCTACCGCCTCTTCTCCCTCTCTCTCTCTCTCCTCTCTCTCCCCCTCTCTCTCTCTCTCATCTCTTCTCTCTCTCCTCTTTCCTCTCTCTCTCTCCCTTCACCTCTCTCTCTCTCTCTCTCCTCCCTCCCTCCCTCCCTCTCTCTCATCTCTCTCTCAGCTCTCTCTCGCTCTCTCCTCATCTCCTCTCTCTACTCTCTCTCCTCTCTCTCTCCTTCTCTCTTCTCCTCTCTCTCTCTCTCTCTCTGTTTAGTGTGTGGAATGGTGTGTATGGGGGGTGTGTGGGTTTGAACATATGGGAGAGAGAGAGAGAGAGAGAGAGAGAGAGAGACAGCCAGAGTCACATACGAACTACAGCGACTGCAGTGCCATCAACCTCAGCTACTGCGGTGCCACCAACCACAGCTACTGCAGTGACACCAACTACAGCTACTGCAGTACCACCAACTACAGTTACTGCAGTGCCACCAACCACAGCTACTGCAGTGACAGCTGCTACAAGTACTGCAGTGCCACCAACTACAGCTACTCCAGTGGCACCAACTACAGCTACTACTGTGCCACCAATTACAGCTATTGCAGTACCACCAACCACAGCTACTGTGGTGCCACCATCTACAGTTACTGCAGTGCCACCAACCACAGCTACGACAGTGATACCCAACTAAAAACCCACTTTTTTTACCTTCTGTGCCACCAACTACAACTGCTGCAATGCCACCAACCACAGCTACTGCAGTGCCACCAACCACAGGTACTGCAGTGCCACCAACCACAGTTACTGCAGTGCCACCAACTACAACTACTGCAGCGCCACCAACTACAGCTACTGCAGTGCCACCAACTACAGTTACTGCAGTGCCACCAATTACACCTGAAGTGCCACCAACTACAGCTACTGCAATGCCACCAACTACAGCTACTGCAGTGCCACCAACCACAGCTACTGCAGTGCCACCAATCACACTACTGCAGTGCCAACAACCACAGCTACCGCAGTGCCGTCAACCACAGCTACTGCAGTGCCACCAACCACAGCTTAAGCAGTGCCACCAACCACAGCTACTGCAGTGCCACCAACTACAGATACTGCAGTGCCAACAACCACAGCTACTGCAGTGACGTCAACCACAGCTATAGCAGTGCCACCAACCACAGCTACTGAAGTGCCACCAACCACAGGTACTGCAGTGCCACCAACCACAGCTACTGCAGTGCCACCAACTATAGCTACTGCAGTGCCACCAACTACAGCTACTGCAGTGCCACCAAAAACAGTTACTGCAGTGCCACCAACAACAACTAATGCAGTGCCACCAACTACAGCTACTGCAGTGCCGTCAACCACAGCTATAGCAGTGCCACCAACAACAACTAATGCAGTGCCACCAACTACAGCTACTGCAGTTGGTCAGAGTCAACCAGCAGCTATAGCATGCCACCAACAACAACTAATGCAGGCCACCACTACAGCTACTAGCAGTGCCGGCAACCCACAGCTATAGCAGTGCCACCAACAACAACTAATGCAGTGCCACTAACTACAGCCACTGCAGTGCCGTCAACCACAGCTATAGCAGTGCCACCAACAACAACTAATGCAGTGCCACTAACTACAGCTACTGCAGTGCCGTCAACCACAGCTATAGCAAGTATGGCCAACAACCTAACGTAGATGACCACATGATATTCACGCACCAAGATGAACAACTATTCAACTTCACAGAAAAAAAAGACCTGACAGATCTATTAAGAAATGGATTTAATAATACCATTAAACAGTCTTGATAAACATTTAACAAAACTCTGTAGATAAATAAACTTGATCAATATAGAGTAATAGAATAGTTAAAGCTCTATAAAGAAAATGTACTTGTCAAGCTGTATTAGATCTGTAAAGCTTGTAAATAAATGACCTTGTAAATAAATGACCTTGTAAATAAATGGCCTTGTAAATAAATGGCCTTGTAAATAAATAACCTTGTAAATAAATGGCCTTGTAAATAAATGACATTGTAAATAAATGGCATTGTAAATAAATGGCCTTGTAAATAAATAACCTTGTAAATAAATGGCCTTGTAAATAAATGACATTGTAAATAAATGACATTGTAAAAAAATGGCCTTGTAAATAAATGGTTCACTCCACTTCGTTGTAGTGTACCATCCTGAAGAACAAATATTTGGTGACCTGAAGCAATCTTGAAGAACAATTATGTGGTGACCTGAAGCAATCTTGAACAATTATGTGATGACCTGAAGCAATCTTGAACAATTATGTGGTGACCTGAAGCAATCTTGAACAATTATGTGATGACCTGAAGCAATCTTGAAAGAACAATTATGTGATGACCTGAAGTAAGCAATCTGAAGACAATTACGTGGTGACCTGAAGCAATCTTGAACAATTAATGTGATGACCTGAAGCAATCTTGAACAATTATTGGGACCTAAGCAATTCTTGAAGAACAATTATGTGGTGGCCTGAAGCAATCTTGAAGAACAATTATGTGATGACCTGAAGCAATCTTGAAGAACAATTATGTGGTGACCTGAAGCAATCCTTGAACAATTTATGGGATGACCTGAAGCAATCTTGAAGCAATTATGTGATGACCAGAAAGCATCATTGAACAATTATGTGGTGACCTGAAGCAAAAAAAAAAACAATCTTGAAGAACAAATATGTGATGGACCGAACAATCTTGAAGAACAATTATGTGGTGACCTGAAGCAATCTTGAAGAACAATTATGTGGTGACCTGAAGCAATCTTGAACAATTATGTGATGACCTGAAGCAATCTTGAACAATTATGTGGTGACCTGAAGCAATCTTGAAGAACAATTATGTGTGGCCTGAAGCAATCTTGAAGAACAATTATGTGGTGACCTGAAGCAATCTTGAACAATTATGTGATGACCTGAAGCAATCTTGAACAATTATGTGGTGACCTGAAGCAATCTTGAAGAACAATTATGTGGTGGCCTGAAGCAATCTTGAAGAACAATTATGTGGTGACCTGAAAGAATCTAGAACACTATGTGATGACTTGAAAGCAATCTTGAACAATTATGTGGTGACCTGAAGCAATCTTGAAGAACAATTATGTGGTGGCCTGAAGCAATCTTGAAGAACAATTATGTGATGACCTGAAGCAATCTTGAAGAACAATCATGTGTGACCTGAAGTCATCTTGAAGAACAATCAGTGGTGACCTGAAGCATCTATGAAACAATTATTTGGTGACCTGAAGCAATCTTGAAGAAAAATTATGTGGTGACCTGAAGCAATCCTGAAGAACAATTATGTGGTGACCAGGAGGCAATCATGAGGGATCAGTTTTAGGTGGGTGCCTGAAGCAATTCTTGAACAATTATGTGGGACCTGAAAGCAATCTTGAACATTATGTGGTGGCCTGAAGCAATCTTGGAAAGAACAATTGCGGAGTGGTGGCCTGAAGCAATCTTGAAGAACACTTATGTGATGACCTGCAGCGAATCTGAAGAACAATTATTGGTGACCCTGAAGCAATCTTGAAAGAAATACAATTAGTGGTGACCTGAAGCAATCAGAAAGAACAATTACGTGATGACCTGAAGCAATCTTGAGAGAACAATTATGTGGTGACGTGAAGCTAATCTTGAAAAACAATTCTGTGGAGACCTGAAGCAATCTTGAAGAACAATGATGTGGTGACCCTGAAGCAATATTGAAGAACAATTATGAGTGACCAGAAGCAATCATCTTGAAGAACAAATTCTGTGGTGACCTGAAGCAATCTTGAAAAGAACAATCATGAGTGACCTGAAAGCAATCTTGAAGAACAATTATGTAGGTGACACTGAAGCAATCAATGAAGAACAATTATGTGGTGACCTGAAGCAATCTTGAAGAAACACTTATGTGGAGACCTCTAAAGCAATCGTGAAGAACAATTATGGTGGTGACCTGAAGCAATCTTGAAGAACAATTATGGTGGTGCCCAGAAGCAAATCTTGAGAACAATTATGTGGTGGAATGAAGCAATCTGAAGAACAATTATGTGGTGACCTGAACATATCTTGAAGAACAATCATGTTGTGACCGAAGCAATCTTGAAGAACAATTATGTGGTGACCTGAAGCAATCTTGAAGAACAATCATGATGGTGACCTGAAGCAATCTTGAAGAACAATCATGTGGTGACCTGACAGCAATCTTGAAGAACAATCATGTGGTGACCAGAAGCAATCTTGAAGAACAATCGAAGTGGTGACCTGAAGCAATCTTGAAGAACAATCATGTGGTGATATGAAGCAATCTTAAGAACACTTATGTGGTTGACCTGAAGCAAGTCTTGAAGAACAATCATGTGTGACCGAAGCAATCTTGAAGAACAAATCATGTGGTTAACCTGAAGCAATCTTTGAAGAACACTTATGTGGTGGACCTGAAGCAATTCTTGAAGAACAATCATGTGGTGACCCTGAACATCTTGAAGAACAATCATGTGAGTGACCTGAATCAATCTGAGAACAATATGGTGGTACCGAAGCAATCTGAAGAAACATCCATGTGTGTACCTAAGCAATCTTGAAGAACAATCATTGGTGACCTGAGCAATCTTGAAGAACAATCATGTGGGACCTGAAGCAATACTTGAAGAACAATCATGTGGTGAACCTGAAAGCAATCCTTGAAGAACAATCTGTGGTGACCAGAAGCAACTCTTGAAAAAAATTATGTGGTGACCTGAAGCAATCTGAAGACAAACATTGGTAACCTGAAGCAATCGTTGAAGAACAATCATGTGTGACCTGAAGCAATCTGAAGAACAATCATGATGTGGTGACCTGAAGCAATCTTGAAGAACAATCATGTGGTGAGACCTGAATCAATCTTGAAGAACCATTAAGTGTGACCTAGAAGCAATCTTGAAGAACATCCATGTGGTGACCTGAAGCAATCCTTGAAGAACAATTCATGTGGGTGACGTGAAGCAATCTTGAAGAACAATTATGTGGTGACCTGAAGCATACTTGAAGAACAATTTTTGGTGACCTGAAGCAATCTGGAACAATTATGTGATGACCTGAGCAATCTTGAAGCCATATTTGGTGACCTAAGCAATCTTGAACAATTATGTTGATGACCTGAATCATCTTGAGGAACAATTTATGTGAAGAACCCTAAGCAATCTTGAAGAACAATTAATTTTGTGACCTGAAAGCCAATCTAGAACAACTATGTGATGATCGAAGCAATCTTGAACAATTATGTGGTTACCTGAAGCAATCTTGAAGAACATTTTGTGGTTGGCCTGAATCAATATCTTGAAGACCAATTATTGATGACCTGAAGCACTCTTGAAAACAATTATGTGGTGACCGTGAATGCAATCT
The DNA here is from genome assembly GCF_026875155.1 of Cherax quadricarinatus. Classification (NCBI taxonomy): domain Eukaryota; kingdom Metazoa; phylum Arthropoda; class Malacostraca; order Decapoda; family Parastacidae; genus Cherax; species Cherax quadricarinatus. The sequence continues at coordinate 92,372,363 of NC_069400.1, forward strand.
TGAACAATATGTGATGACCTGAAGCAATCCTTGAAGAATAATTATGTGGTGGCCTGAAGCAATCTTAGAAGAACAATCATGTGGGTGACCTAAGCAATCTTGAAAGAAACAATCATGTTGGTGACCCAGAAGCAATCTTGAAGAACAATATAGTGGTGACCTGAAGCAATCTTGAAAGACCAATATGTGGTGACCTGAAGCAAATCCTGTAACTTGAAGAAAACAATCATGTGGTGACCTGAAGCAATCCTTGAAGAACAATCATGTGGTGACCTGAGAAGCAATCTTGAAGAACAATTAATGTGGTGACCTGAAGCATCATGAAGAAACAATCAAGTGGTGACCTGAAGCAATCTTGAAGAACAATCATGTGGTGACCTGAAGCCATCTTGAAGAACAATCATGTGGGTGACCTGAAGCATCGTTGAAGAACAATCATGTGGTGACCTGAAGCAATCTAGAAGAACAATCATTTGGTGACCTGAAGCAATCTGAAGAACAATATATGTTGTGCTGAAAGCAAACTTGAAGAACAATCAGTGGTTACCTGAAAGCAAAACTTGATGCACAATCATGTGGTGACCTGAAGCAATCTGAAGAACAATCAGTGGTGACCTGAATCAATCTTGAAGGAACAATCATGTGGAGACCTGAAGCAATCTAGAAGAACACTAATGTGTTGATTTAAGCAATCTTGAAAAAACAATATGGGGGTGACCTGAAGAATCTGAAAACAATCAGTGGTGAACCTGAAGCAATCTTGGAACATTATGTGATGACCTGAAGCAATCTTGAGAACCAATTATTGGTGAGAAACAATCTTGGGGGAACAATTATGTGGTCCTGAAGCAATCTTGAACAATTATGTGTGACCTGAAGAATCTTGGGAAAAATTATGGGGGTGGGCCTGAAACAATCTTGAACAATTATTGGACCTTTAAAACAATCTTGAGGGAACAATTATGTGATGACCTGAAGCAATCTTGAAGAACAATTATGTGGTGACCTGAAGCAATCTAGAACAACTATGTGATGATCTGAAGCAATCTTGAACAATTATGTGGTGACCTGAAGCAATCTTGAAGAAAAATTATGTGGGGGCCTGAACAATCTTGAAGACAAATTTGTTGGACCAAAAGCAATCTTGAAGAACAATTATGTGGTGACCTGAAGCAATCTTGAACAATTATGTGATGACCTGAAGCAATCTTGAAGAACAATTATGTGGTGGCCTGAAGCAATCTTGAAGAACAATTATGTGATGACCTGAAGCAATTTTGAAGAACAATTATGTGGTGACCTGAAGCAATCTTGAACAATTATGTGATGACCTGAAGCAATCTTGAGGAACAATTATGTGGTGACCTGAAGCAATCTTAAGAACAATTATGTGGGTGGCCCGAAGCAATCTTGAAGAACAAATTATGTGGGTGACCTGAACAATCTTGAAGAACAATTTATGTGGTGACCTGAAGAATCTTTGGGAAAAAATTATTTTGACCTGAAGGAATCTTGGGAAAAATTATGTGGTGACGGGAAACAATCTTGAAGAAAAAATTATGTGGGGGCCTGAAGCAATCTTGAAGAACAATTATGTGGGACTGAAGCAATCTTGAAGAACATTATTGGTGACCTGAAGAATCTTGAGAACAATTATGTGGTGACCTGAAGCAATCTTTAAAAAAATTATTGGTGACCTGAAGCAATTTGAAGAAAAATTTGTGGGGGTGAAAGCAATCTTGAAGAAACAATTATGTGGTGACCTGGAAACAATCTTTAGGAACAATTATGTGGTTTACCCGAAGCAATCTTGAAGACAATTATGTGGTGACCTGAAGCAATTTGAAAAATTTGGGTACCGAAACAATCTTGAAGAACAATTAGTGGTGGCCTGAAGCAATATTTGGTTTGAAGAACAATTATGTGTGACCTGAAGCAATCTTGAAGAACAAAATGTGGTGACCTGAAGCAATCTTGAAGAAAAAATTTGTGGTGGCCTGAAGCAATCTTGAAGAACAATTATGTGATGACCTGAAGCAATCTTGAAAACAATATGTGGTGACCTGAAGCAATCTTGAAGAACAATTATGTGGTGGACCCGAAGCAATCTTGAAGAACAATTTATGTTTTTGACCTGAAGCAATCTTGAAGAACAATTTATGTGGGGGACCTGAAGCAATCTTGAAGAACAATATGTGGTGACCGAAGCAATCTTGAAGAACAATCATGTGGTGACCTGAAAGCAATCTTGAAGAACAATCATGTTGGTGACTGAAGCAATCTTGAAGAAAATCATGTGGTGACCTGAACCAATCTTGAAGAACAATTTATGTGGTGACCTGAAGCAATCTTGAAGAACAATTATGTGTGACTGAAAACAATCTTGAAGAACAATCATTGGTGACCTGAAGCAATCTTGAAGAACAAAATGTGGTGACCTGAAGCAATCTTGAAGAACAAACATGTGGTGACCCTGAAGCAATCTTTAAGAACAATTTGTGGGGACCTAAACAATTTGATGAACAATCATGTGATGACCTGAAGCAATCTTGAAGAACAATCATGTGGTGACCTGAAGCAATCTTGAAGAACAATATTGGTGACCTGAAGCAATCTTGAAGAACAAAACATGTTGGTGACCTGAAGCAATCTTTGAAAAACAAACATGTGGTGATTTAAGCAATCTTGAAGAACAATCTGTGGTGACCTGAAGCAAACTTGAAGAACAATTATGTGGTGACCTGAAAGAAATCTTGAAGAACAATTATGTGTGACCTGAAGCAATCTTGAAGAACAATTATGTGGTGACTGAAGCAATCTTGAAGAACAATTATGTGGTGACTGAAGCAATCTTGGGAAAAATAAAGTGTGACCTGAAGAATCTTGAAAAATTATTGGTGACCTGAAGCATCTTGAAAACAATATGTGGTGACCTGAAAGCAATTTGAAGAACAATAGTGGTTGACCTAAGCAATCTTGAAGAACATTGTGGAACTTGAAGCAAACTTGAAGAAATTATGTGGTGACCCCGAAGCAATCTTGAACAATTATGTGGTGACCTGAAGCAAACTTGTGAAAACATTTATGTGGTGCCTGAAGCAATCTTGGGGGGAACAATTATGTGTGACCTGAAGCAATCTTGAAGAACAATTATGTGGTGACCCGTAGCAAATCTTGAAGAAATAGTGGTGACTGAAGCAATCTTGAAGAACAATTTATGTGGTGACCTGAAGCAATTTGAAGAACAATATGTGGTGCCTGAAGCAATCTTGAAGAACAATTATGTGGTGCCTGGCAATCTGAAAAATATGTGGACCTGAAGCAAATTTTTAAAATTGTGGTGACCTGAAAACAATCCCTTTAAGAACAATTATGGGGGTGACCCGAAGCAATCTTGAGAACAATTATGTGTTTACCTGAATCAAACTTGAAGAAAATTATGTGGGGACTGAAGGATCTTTAAGAACAAATGTGTGAGGATCTTTACAATTGTGTGACCTGAAGCATCTTAGAACAATATGTGGTGTGAGAATCTGAAAAATTTTGTGGACTGAAGATCTTGAAACAATTATGTGGACCTGAAGAATCTTGAAGAACAATATGTGTGCGAAGCAACTTGAAAATTTTGTGACCTGAAGCAATCTTGAAAAATTATGTGGTGACCTGAGAATCCTGAAGAAAATATGTGGGACCTGAGCAATCTGAAAATATTGGTACCTGAGCAATCTGAAAAATTATGTGGCTGAAGCAATCTGAACATTAGTGGTGACTGGGAGCTCGAGAAAATTGTGGTGCTGAAGCAATCTTGAAAAATTAGTGGTGACCTGAAGCATCTTAACAATTAGTGTGACCTGAGCAATCTTGAGAACTTAGTGGTGCCTGAAGCAATCTTGAAGAACATTAGTGGTGCCCGAAGCAATCTTAAAAACATAGTGTGACTGAAGCAATCTTGAGAACAATTATGTGGGCCTGAGCAATCTTGAAGAAATATGGTGACCTGAAGCATCTTAAGAACATATGTGGGACCTGAAGAATCTTGAAGAACAATAGTGGTGACTGAGCAATCTTTAAGAAACAATATGTGTGACTGAGCAATCTAAGAACATTATGTGGGACCTGGCAATCTGAAGACAATATGTGGTGCCTGAAGCAATCTGAAGAACATTATGTGGGACCTGAGCAATCTTGAGAACATATGTGGTGACCTGAGCATTTGAAAACATTATGTGGGACTAAGCAATTTGAAGAACAATTATGTGTACTGAAGCATCTGAGAACAAATTTTGTGGTGCCTGAGATCTTGAGAACATATGTGTGCCTAAGCATCTTGAAGAACAATTTTGTGACTAAGCAATCTTGAAGAACTTTGTTGGTGACCTGAAGCAACTTGAAGAACAATTTGGTGCCTGAGCAATCTGAGAACAATATGTGGTGACCTGAGCATTTAAAACAATTGTGGTGACTGAAGCAATCTTGAAGAACAATATGTGGTGACCGAAGCATCTTGAAGAACATCTGTGGTGACCGAAGCAATTTAAGACAAGTGGTGACTGAAGCAATCTTGAGAACAATATGGTGACCGAAGCAATCTTGAAGAACATATGTGGTGACTGAAGCAATCTTGAAGACAATCATGTGTGACCTGAAGCAATCTTGAGAACAATTATGTGGTGCCTGAACAACTGAGAACAATCTTTGGTGACTGAAACAATTTGAAGAACAATATGTGTGACCTGAAGCAATCTTGAAGAACAATTATGTGGTGACCTGAACAATCTTGAAAACAATATGGGGACTGAAGCAATCTGAAGAACAATCATGTGTGCCGAAGCATCTTGAAAACAATATGTGGTGACCTGAAGCATCTTGAAAACATCTGTGGTGCGAAGCAATCTGAAGAACAATCATGTGGTGCTGAGCAATCTTGAAGACATATGTGGGGACCTGAAATCTTGAAGAACAATCAGTGGGGCCTGAAGCATCTGAAGAACAATATGTGGTGACCAAGCAATCTGAGAACAATCAGTGGTGACTAAGCAATCTGAAGAACAATAGTGGTGACTGAACATCTTGAGAACTTATGTGGGACTGAGCATCTGAAGAACATATTGTACCTGAGCAATCTTGAGAACAATCATGTGGTGACCTAGCAATTTGAAGAACAATATTTGGGGACCCGAAGCAATCTGAAGACATATTGGGACCTGAGCAATTGAAGAAATATGGGTGACTGAAGAATCTTGAGAACAATTGTGGTGACTAAGCAATCTTGAAGAACAATCATGTGGTGACTGAAGCAATCTGAAGAACATATGGGTGACTGAGAATCTTGAAGAACAATATGTGTGACCTGAAGCAATCTTGAAGAACAATATGTGGACTGAAGCATCTTGAAGAACAATATGTGGTGATGAGCATCTTGAAACATCATGGTGACCTGAAGCAATCTTGAAGAACAATCATGTGGTGACCTGAAGCAATCTTGAAGAACAATCATGTGGTGACCTGAAGCAATCTTGAAGAACAATCATGTGGTGACCTGAAGCAATCTTGAAGAACAATCATGTGGTGACCTGAAGCAATCTTGAAGAACAATTATGTGGTGACCTGAAGCAATCTTGAAGAACAATCATGTGGTGACCTGAAGCAATCTTGAAGAACAATCATGTGATGACCTGAAAGCAATCTTGAAGAACAATCATGTGGTGACCTGAAGCAATCTTGAAAGAACCAATCATGTGGTGACCTGAAGCAATCTTGAAGAACAATCATGTGGTGACCTGAAGCAATCTTGAAGAACAATCATGTGGTGAATTGAAGCAATCTTGAAGAACAATCATGTGGTGACCTGAAGCAATCTTGAAGAACAATCATGTGGTGACCTGAAGCAATCTTGAAGAACAATTATGTGGTGACCTGAAAGCAATTTGAAGAACAATTATGTGGTGACCTGAAGCAATCTTGAAGAACAATTATGTGGTGACCTGAAGCAATCTTGAAGAACAATCATGTGGTGACCTGAAGCAATCTTGAAGAACATTATGTGGTGACCTGAAAGCATTCTTGAAGAAACATCATGTGGTGACCTGAAGCAATCTTGAAGAACAATATGTGGTGACCTGAAGCAATCTTGAAGAACAATCATGTGGTGACCTGAAGCAATCTTGAAGAACAATTATGTGGTGACCTGAAGCAATCTTGAAGAACAATTATGTGGTGACCTGAAGCAATCTTGAAGAACAATCATGTGGTGACCTGAAGCAATCTTGAAGAACAATCATGTGGTGACCTGAAGCAATCTTGAAGAACAATTATGTGTGACCTGAAGCAATCTTGAAGAACAATTATGTGGTGACCTGAAGCAATCTGAAGAACAATTATGTGGTGACCTGAAGCAATCTTGAAGAACAATTATGTGGTGACCTGAAGCAATCTTGAAGAACAATTATGTGGTGACCTGAAGCAATCTTGAAGAACAAATATGTGGGACCTGAAGCAATCTGAAGAACAATCATGTGTGACCTGAAGCAATCTGAAGAACAATTATGTGGTGACCTGAAGCAATCTTGAAGAACAATTATGTGGTGACTGAAGCAATCTTGAAGAACAATTATGTGGTGACCTGAAGCAATCTTGAAGAACAATTATGTGGTGACCTGAAGCAATCTTGAAGAACAATCATGTGGTGACCTGAAGCAATCTTGAAGAACAATTATTTTGGTGACCTGAAGCAATCTTGAAGAACAATCATGTGGTGACCTGAAGCAATCTTGAAGAACAATTATGTGGTGACCTGAAGCAATCTTGAAGAACAATCATGTGGTGACCTGAAGCAATCTTGAAGAACAATTATGTGGGACCTGAAGCAATCTTGAAGAACAATTATGTGGTGACCTGAAGCAATCTTGAAGAACAATATGTGTGTGACTGAAGCAATCTTGAAGAACAATTATGTGGTGACCTGAAGCAATCTTGAAGAACAATCATGTGGTGACCTGAAGCAATCTTGAAGAACAATTATGTGGTGACCTGAAGCAATCTTGAAGAACAATCATGTGGTGACCTGAAGCAATCTTGAACAATTATGTGGTGACCTGAAGCAATCTTGAAGAACAATTATGTGGTGACCTGAAGCAATCTTGAAGAACAATTATGTGGTGACCTAAAGCAATCTTGAAGAACAATTATGTGGTGACCTGAAGCAATCTTGAAGAACAATTATGTGGTGACCTGAAGCAATCTTGAAGAACAATCATGTGGTGACCTGAAGCAATCTTGAAGAACAATCATGTGGTGACCTGAAGCAATCTTGAAGAACAATCATGTGGTGACCTGAAGCAATCTTGAAGAACAATCATGTGGTGACCTGAAGCAATCTTGAAGAACAATTATGTGGTGACCTGAAGCAATCTTGAAGAACAATCATGTGGTGACCTGAAGCAATCTTGAAGAACAATATGTGGTGACCTGAAGCAATCTTGAAGAACAATCATGTGTGTGACCTGAAGCAATCTGAAGAACAATTATGTGGTGACCTGAAGCAATCTTGAAGAACAATCATGTGGTGACCTGAAGCAATCTTGAAGAACAATTATGTGGTGACCTGAAGCAATCTTGAAGAAACAATATGTGGTGACTGAAGCAATCTTGAAGAACAATTATGGGTGACCTGAAGCAATCTTGAAGAACAATTATGTGGTGACCTGAAGCAATCTTGAAGAACAAATGTGGTGACCTGAAGCAATCTTGAAGAACAATCATTGTGGTGACCTGAAGCAATCTTGAAGAACAATTATGTGGTGACCTGAAGCAATCTTGAAGAACAATTATGTGGTGACCTGAAGCAATCTTGAAGAACAATTATGTGGTGACCTGAAGCAATCTTGAGAACAATTTTTTGTGTGACCTGAAGCAATCTTGAAGAACAATCATGTGGTGACCTGAAGCAATCTGAAGAACAATTATGTGGTGACTGATAAGCAATCTTGAAGAACAATTATGTGGTGACCTGAAATGCATCTTGAAGAACAATTATGTGGTGCCTGAAGCATCTGAAGACATCTATGTTGGTGACTGAAGCAATCTTGAAGAACAATTATGTGGTGACCTGAAGCAATCTTGAAGAACAATCATGTGGTGACCTGAAGCAATCTTGAAGAACAATTATGTGGTGACTGAAGCAATCTTGAAGAAACAATTATGTGATGACAATCTGTAAGAACATCATGTCTCTGAAGTTGAGAAAAATTATGTGGTTGACCTGAAGCAATCTTGAAGAAAATTATGTGTGAGCCTGAAGCATCTTGAAGAACAATTATGTGGTGACCTGAAGCAATCTTGAAGAACAATTATGTGGTGACCTGAAGCAATCTTGAAGAACAATATGTGGTGACCTGAAGCAATCTTGAAGAACATCATGTGGTGACCTGAAGAGCAATCTTGAAGAACTATCATGCGGTGACCTGAAGCAATCTTGAAGAACAATTATGTGGTGACCTGAAGCAATCTTGAAGAACAATCATGTGGTGACCTGAAGCAGTGTACGAGCTTGTAAAACAATTCAGAATGATGAAGCTGAGTGTAAATATCATTTGTTTAATGAAGTACACATGAACACAACATTACTGTAACACACAGGAACACAAATTTACGTAACAATGTCACATTTGAGACATGACACACTGTACTGTAACACACTTGAACAACAACATTACTGTAACACACATGAACACAACATTACTGTAACACACATGAACACAACATTACTGTAACACACATGAACACAACATTACTGTAACACACATGAACACAACATTACTGTAAACACTGAACAACAACATTACTGTAAAAACATGAACAACATTACTGTAACACACATGAACACAACATTACTGTAACACACATGAACACAACATTACTGTAACACACATGAACACAACATTACTGTAACACACATGAACACAACATTACTGTAGAACACTGAACAATCATTTGTAAACACGACAAACATTACTGTTAATGCCATGAACACATCATTACATGTAATCACACTATGAACACAACATTACTGTAACACTGAACACAACTTTCTGTGAACACACTGACAAACTGACTGTAACACACTGAACAAACTTACTGTAACACACTTTTAACCAAACAAATTACTGTAAAACAGAACACAACATTTACTGTAACCACATGAACACAACATTCTGTAACCACAGAACAAAAATTTCTGTAAAACACACGACCAACATTCTGTAACCCTCACTTGTAAACAAACAAACTATGTACACCGACAAACATTACTGTAACACAGAACAAACATATGTAACACTGAAAAACTTGACCAACTCATTATGTAACCACACGAAACAAAATTCTGTACCAAGAAACAAAAATTACTGTAACACACATGAACAAACATTACGTAACAAAGAACCAAACATTACTGTAACACACAGACAAACTTACTGTAACACACCGAAAACAACTTTACTGACAACAGAACAACATTATGTAACACCCGAACACAACCTTATGTAACACACACGAACAAACATTTTGAACACTGAAACAACTTTTGAACAAGAACAAACATTTGTAACCACACACGAACAAAAACATTTACTGTAAACACGAAACAACAATTACTGTAAACACTGAAACAACTTACTGTAAGACACAACATTAGTACCCGAAAACATTACTGTACCACAGAACACAACATTACTGTAAAACACACGAACAAAAACCCTTTACTGTAACAACTTGAAACAATTACTGTTTAACACGAACAAATCTGAACAACCCAACACATTACTGTAACACCTTTAAAACCAATACTGTAACAAACCCCGAAAACAAAATTATGTAACCACACACGAACACAATAACAATTTACTGTAAAACACATGAACACAACATTACTGTAAAACCATGAAACAACATTACTGAACACACCCAAACATTTATGTAACAAAAACCTGAACACAAAACAAAAAACTGAACAACCTGTAAAAACTGAAAAACATTATGTAAAACACGAAACAAATCTGTAACCACATGGGAACAAATTACTGTAACACACAGGACACAATTACTGTACACATGAACAAACATTCTGTAACACACAGAAAAAACATTTTAAATGTAAACAATCATGAAAAAACATTACTGTAAACCAGAACAACATTCTGAAACCCCTACTGAAACAACATTAGTAACACCATGAACACAACATTACTGTAAACACATCTTTTATATACAACATTACTGAACACACACGAACACAATTTACTGTAAAACACTGAACAACAACATTATGTAACACCAGAACAAACATTTCTGTAACACCAGAACACAACATTACTGTAACACACAGAAACCCAAAATTACTGTAACCACACGAAACAAATTTCTGTAAACGAAGCATTCTGAAACAAACAAACTTGTGTAAACACCGAAAAACATCTGTAAACACAAAAATTTATGGTAACACAAGAACAATTACTGTAAACCACGAACAAACATTCTGTAACCTCCGAAAACATTACTGTAAACACAGAACAAAATTACTGTGTAACAACTGAACGAACACAACAAATTTTGTAACACAACGAACACAACATTACTGTAAACACGAAACAAAATACTGTAACACACGAACACAAATTACTGTTAAACACACCGAACAACATTACTGTTTAAACACCGAACACAACATTACTGAAAACCGAAATCAACATTTACTGTAACAACAGAACACAAGATACTGAACAACCGAACACAACATTTACTGAACACACACGAAACAAATTCTGTACACACCGAAAAAATTTACTGTAACACTCGAACAACATTCTGTAACAACAACACAAAATTACTGTAAACATCAGAAAGAAAAATTACTGTAACACAACAACTGACCAACATTATTGTAACACAAGAACAACAATACTGTACACACTGAACAAACTTATGTAACACAAGAACAAATATGGGGAAACACTCGAACAAACTTACTGAACACACAGAACAATTATTCTGTTAACCATGAACACAAATTAACGAACAAACTGAAACCAACAATACTGTAAAAAGAACAAATTATGTAAACATGAACCTAAATTTCTTAAACCCGAAAACAAAAATTATGTAAAACACTGAATGCAATTCTGTATTAAGAAAAAATTACCCGAACAACATGAAAACAAGTTACTGTTGGACTAAAGCACTTAACACATATGTGGTGAACTGAAACAAACAAATACTTAAAAAAAATTATGAACCTTACCATTTACTGTAAAATCTAAAACAAATTTACCTTAAGGAACTTATGAAACATTTGTGGGATGAGAAATAATAAAACAATTAAATTGGACCCTGCTTGGATTTTTGAAGAAATATTTAAAAAGATCGAAAACAAATTTTTGTGTTCCCCTGGTAGCAATCTGAGATTAATAAATTATAACAAGAATAAAACAATTACAAGGTGGGGTGGAGATTAAAGGAATTTACAACTTAAATGGGAACTGAAATGCAATCTTAAAAAATAATTTTGTTGAAGCCAAGCAACTAGAGAGAAAAAAAGTATGGTAAGATCTTGAAGTTTAATTTATGTTTGACTAAGCAAAATGTTTTTCAAAGAAATTCCAGGGGTGGAGTAACCTTTGCAAAGAGAGACATTTATTTGGTTACCTTAACAATCCCTTGAGATTTAACAATCATGTGAGATGAGCAATCTTGAGCAATACAAACTGGGGACTGGATGCATAATCCTTGTAAACAATTTATGTCAGGCCCTTACCATCTAGGAACTCCTTGGGGTTAGGACATCTTAAACCTCGAAGCGAAAATTTATTGTTTCTTCTTGGTGAAAATGGATGCCCTTGAATACATAATTGTCTCTTACAATTTGAGGAAAGTGTTGACCTGGGGGGGAACTTTAAAAAATAGTTGGGGCCTTTAAAACAATTTGTTATTTAAACCTAAACCTAAACAAAAAATGTTGGGGTTTTAAAAAAAAATTCCCCAATTTCATTTTTTTTACCTGAAAAAAAATTTTAAAAAATTTTTTTTTGGGCCTGGGGGAGGGGGGAATGTGGAAGGCATTCAGGCTTAATTCGGGGAACTGGAGCACAGATCCAATTCCCTAAATCAAGAGCCCCTCACCAACATCAAGGAACCTTCCTTGAGGGGTTAGGGAGCAGATCGAGAGCTGCATAATAACCCAGATGAGCCAGAGAAACAAATATTTTCCTATTCATTCAGTGTTAGATACATGGAGATGTAAAATAAATTATAGAAATAGACAGTAGAAATTAGATTTCTTCACAAGTGTGCGAGTGGAAAGATGTGGGACCAAGGGATGGAGCTTTACACCTTCAAAATGAGATACGTACATATGCCACCTTCCTTAAAATATTTTGCTCTGATGTTTTTCAACACATCATCTACGTAGTCAGAGGACTCATACAACAGCCGAAACTGTGATGACTAGGATGCATAAGCCTCAATGAGTGTTTACTCACATATTTGTGGTTGCAGAGGTCGAGTCACAGCTACTGGCCCAGCCTCTTTGCTGGTCGCTAGTAGATCCATTCTCTCTCAGCCCCATGAGCTTTATCGTATCTCTTCTTAAAGCTATATATGGATCCTGCCTCCACTATATCACTTCCCAGATTGTTCCACTTCCTAACAACTCTATGACTGAAGAAATGCTTCCAAGCATCCTTGTGACTTACCTGAGCTTTAAACTTCCAGTTGTGACCTCTATCCGGTCTGTCCCTATCCACCTTGTCAATTTCTCTTAGTATTTTATATGTCGTTATCATGTCCCCCTATCCCTCTTATTCTCCAGTGTCGTTAGGTTGATTTCCCTTAACCTCTCCGGGACTAGTCTTGTTGCAAACCTTTACCTTGTTTTTTCGTTTCTAAACGCTCTTGACCAAGTGTAGGTTCCACACTGGTGATGCATACTCAAATATGGGTCTGACGTACAGCAGTTATTAGGGTGATGTACCCCTCAGGAGATGTGCTAGGTTTTATAACAACCCAGAGAACTTTGGCCCCCTAGCCTGTACTCTGTCTGCGGTCAACTTTGACTCCAGAAGCCAGTTGTTGGACTAGGCTTGAAGCATGTCCCTTTGTAGTCCTAGGTGGTTCTCAATAACTTGAATTCTCCGTATTAGCATCACATCTTTTACAAACAGGGACACCTCTGAATCTATTCCTTTCGTCATGCTATTCACATACAACAGAAACAGAACCGGACCTAAGATTGACCTTCGTGGAACCCCGCTCGTCACAGGCGCCCACTCTGACACCTCGTCACATACCATCACTCGTTTCTTCCTTCCTGTTCTAGTGCACCAGGAGAACTGTTCTAGTGTACCAGGAGAACTGTTCTAGTGTACCAGGAGAACTGTTCTAGTATAGCAGGAGAACTGTTCTAGTGTACCAGGAGAACTGTTCTGATGTACCAGGAATACTGTTCTAGTGTACCAGGAGAACTGTACTAGTGTACCAGGCGAACTGTTCTAGTGTACCTGGAGAACTGTTCTAGTGTACCAGGAGAACTGTTCTAGTGTACCTGGAGAACTGTTCTAGTGTACCTGGAGAACTGTTCTAGTGTACCAGGAGAACTGTTCTGATGTACTAGGAATACTGTTCTAGTGTACCAGGAGAACTGTACTAGTGTACCAGGCAAACTGTTGTAGTGTACCAGGAGAACTCTTATAGTGTACCAGAACTCTTATAGTGTACAAGGAGAACTGTTCTAGTGTACCTGGAGAACTGTTCTAGTGTACCTGGAGAATTGTTCTAGTGTACCAGGAGAACTGTACTGATGTACCAGGAATACTGTTCTAGTGTACCGAGAGAACTGTACTAGTGTACCAGGCAAACTGTTCTAGTGTACCAGGAGAACTCTTATAGTGTACCAGGAGAACACTTATAGTGTACCAGGAGAACTGTTCTAGTGTAATAGGAGAACTGTGCTAGTGTACCAGGAGAATTGTTTTAGTGTACCAGGAGAACTGTTATAGTGTACCAGGAGAACTGTTCTAGTGTACCAGGAGAACTGTACTAGTGTACCAGGAGAACTGTTCTAGTGTACTAGGAGAACTATTCTAGTTTACCAGGAGAACTGTACTAGTGTACCAGGAGAACTGTACTAGTGTACCAGGAGAACTGTACTAGTGTACCAGGAGAGCTGTTCTAGTGTACCAGGAATACTGATATAGTGTACCAGCAGAACTATTCTAGTTTACCAGGAGAACTGTACTAGTGTACCAGGAGAGCTGTTCTAGTGTACCAGGAATACTGATATAGTGTACCAGCAGAACTGTTCTAGTTTACCAGGAGACCTGTACTAGTGTACCAGGAGAACTGTTATAGTGTACCAGGAGAACTGTTATAGTGTACCAGGAGAACTGTTATAGTGTACCAGGAGAACTGTTCTATTGTACCAGGAGAACTGTACTAGTGTACCAGGAGAACTGTACTAGTGTACCAGGAGAACTGTTCTAGTGTACCAGGAGAACTGTACTAGTGTACCTGGAGAACTGTTCTAGTGTACCAGGAGAACTATTCTATTTTACCAGGAGAACTGTACTAGTGTACCAGGTGAACTGTACTAGTGTACCAGGAGAACTGTTCTAGTGTACCAAGAGAACTATTCTAGTTTACCAGGAGAACTGTACTAGTGTACCAGGTGAACTGTACTAGTGTACCAGGAGAACTGTTCTAGTGTACCAGGAGAACTATTCTAGTTTACCAGGAGAACTGTACTAGTGTACCAGGAGAACTGTTCTAGTGTACCAGGAGAACTATTCTAGTTTACCAGGAGAACTGTTCTAGTGTACCAGGAGAACTGTTCTGGTGTACCAGGAATACTGTTATAATGTACCAGCAGAACTGTTCTAGTTTACCAGGAGACCTGTACTAGTGTACCAGGCGAACTGTTCTAGTGTACCAGGAGAACTGTTATAGTGTACCAAGAGAGCTGTTCTAGTGTACCTGGAGAACTGTTCTAGAGTACCAGGAGAACTGTTCTATTGTACCAGGAAAACTGTTCTAGTGTTCCATGAGAACTATTCTAGTGTACCAGCAGAACTGTTATAGTGTACCAGGAGAACTGTTCTAGTGTACCAGGAGAACTGTTATAGTGTACCAGGAGAACTGTTGTAGTGTATCAGGAGAACTGTTCTAGTGTGCTGGGAGAACTGTTCTAGTGTACCAGGAGAACTGTTATAGTGTACTAGGAGAACTGTTACAGTGTACCAGGAGAACTGTTATAGTGTACCAGGAGAACTGCTATAGTGTACCAGGAGAACTGTTATAGTGTACCAGGAGAACTGTTATAGTGTACCAGGAGAACTGCTATAGTGTACCAGGAGAACTGCTATAGTGTACCAGGAGAACTGTTATAGTGTACCAATAGAACTGCTATAGTGTACCAGGAGAATTGTTATGGTGTACCAGGAGAGCTGTTATAGTGTACCAGGAGACCTGTTCTGTTGTACCAGGAGAATTATTATAGTATGCCAGGAGGAAACATTGTTGTATGGGATTAAAAATATAATACACAAAATCCATACATAGCAAACTGTAGTATACCATATATATCAAACTACAGTATATATACCAGCATATAAAACAAACTACCTACCTTGAAGAACTGTTCAAGTGTACCAGTAGGGAAGATTGTTGTAAGGGATTAAAACTATAATAAATAAAATCCATATATATATATATATATAATATATATATATATATATATATATATATATAATATATATATATATAATATATATATATATATATATATATAATATATATATATATATATATATATATATATATATATATATTTTTTTTTTTTTTTTTTTTCAACAAGTCGGCCGTCTCCCACCGAGGCAGGGTGACTTAAAAAAGAAAGAAAATCCCCAAAAAGAAAATACTTTCATCATCATTCAACACTTTCACCACACTCACATTATCACTGCTTTTGCAGAGGTGCTCAGAATACAACAGCTTAGAAGCATATACGTATAAAGATACACAACATATCCCTCCAAACTGCCAATATCCCAAACCCCTCCTTTAAAGTGCAGGCATTGTACTTCCCATTTCCAGGACTCAAGTCCGACTATATGAACATAACCGGTTTCCCTGAATCCCTTCACGGTAAGCAAGGAAGAATAGAAGCCACTAGAGAGCAGACCGTGCTTCAACCAGCTCTAGAATGGGAATGACAAGGGCAGACAGGAGAGTGGTACCCACATAACCTCTGCGATTGCCAAAACCATCTTCTCACTGGCTGGAACCTGGGTACTGGTTGAACGACGGGGCCCCATCGCCAACCCTTAGTTCCCTGGTTGGGGAGAGCCTGTAAATGAGGGTGTGTACATGCGCAGAATAAAGGTTACGCACTCTTTGCATGCCACACCCCCACCCCGAGAGAGCTCAGGATTAGGTTCCCACTTTCCAGTGGTAACTGTGCCGCCATGGCACAAAATAATGGGACTGCCTTTCCTCAACCATCCAACTCTCAGATAGAGCTCAGCGGTAGCTGAGGTAGCCCTCATCCCCTCACTAAAAAAAAAAACCCACACCAGGGGATAAAAAGAAAAAGAGCTTGGAAGAGGTTACCACAAGTAACCTAACACATCCTAACCTAACTTTCACCATCATTCACTCCATCACTGTCTTGCCAGAAGGGTGTTTTACACTACAGTTTTTAAACTGCAACATTAACACACCTCCTTCAGAGTGCAGGCACTGTACTTCCCATCTCCAGGACTCAAGTCCGGCCTGCCGGTTTCCCTGAATCCCTTCATAAATGTTACTTTGCTCACGCTCCAACAGCACGTCAAGTATTAAAAACCATTTATCTCCATTCACTTCTATCAAACACGCTTATGCATGCCTGCTGGAAGTCCAAGCCCCTCGCACACAAAACCTCCTTTACCCCCTCCCTCCAACCTTACCTAGGCCGACCCCTACCCCGCCTTCCTTCCACTACAGACTGATACACTCTTGAAGTCATTCTGTTTCGCTCCATTCTCTCTACATGTACGAACCACCTCAACAACCCTTCCTCAGCCCTCTGGACAACAGTTTTGGTAATCCTGCACCTCCTCCTAACTTCCAAACTACGAATTCTCTGCATTATATTCACACCACACATTGCCCTCAGACATGACATCTCCACTGCCTCCAGCCTTCTCCTCGCTGCAACATTCATCACCCATGCTTCACACCCATATAAGAGCATTGGTAAAACTATACTCTCATACATTCCTCTCCTAACCTAATATATAATCATAATTATAATGTAAAATATTGTTAGACTCTAGATAAAGAGTCTGCCAACATATTTTCTTTGCCGGCAATATGTAAAATTTTGATAGAATAGGGTTGCAGTCGTAGACTCCATATCATGAGCCTCGTATTGTGGTTCTTCATGACTTGGAGATATACAAGAGGATTGTGATCACTGTAGACAGTGACCACCTGCGAAGTCTGGCCCACGTAAACATCAAAGTGCTCCAAAGCCAGTACCAGCACGAGGGCTTCTTTTTCAATGGTAAAGTAAGCCCTCTGATGCGGCTGGAACTTGGCCCAAAAAAAGGCTACAGGCTGCAACTTCTTGACCCCGTTTTGCAACAGTACTGCCCCAAGCCCAGACTCACAAGCATCAACCTGTAATGAGAAAGGTTTGGAGAAGTCTGGAAACAAAAGAATGGGTGCAGTACACAATCTTTTTGCTTTGTCAAAAGCAGCTTGAGAAACTGAAGTCCAAATAAAGGGAACTGTGACTGGTAAGAGAGGTAAGAGGGGCTACAATATTTGAAAAATTCATACAGAATCTTCTGTAAAATCCTATCATGCCTAGGAAACGTTGAAGAGATTTCCTATCATTTGGAACTGGATAATCTTTAATGGCAACTTTACCATTACCCACTTCATGGCCTAGAAAAGTAACAGTGGCCTGACCAAAGGAAGACTTAGATAAATTAACAATTAAATGGGAACTCTGAAAGGTCTCAAAGAGAGCCTTAAGTCTAAATAGGTGTTGATCCCAAGTATGGGAATGTTTTAAAAAAAAATATTATTCTAAATCAAATTTTTCCAAAATTTTTTAAAACAAAAATTCTCCTAATTTTTTGTTATTAAAAATTTTTAAAATAAAGCCCGATTTATTCCCCCAAAATTGAAATTAAATTTTCCATATTAAAAAAAAGTTAAAGCAGAAAAACAACTTAGCCATTTTTTTTTAAATAAAAAATTCCAAAAAAAATGAAATTTAAAAATATAAAAATTTAATTTCAAGTTAAAATACACATTTAAATAAAAATTGGCCTTTTTGTAAAAAATTAGCACAATTTAAAATACAAAAAAAAAAAAAAAAGTGTAAAAAATAAGAATTATAAATTTTAGGTCAGGAAAGGGTTTAAAATAAGAAATGTTTTTTTTCCCGGGAAACTTGTTTTTGGGCCCAACACTTTTAAAATTGACAACTTTCATTTCCACCTTTTCCAACTTAAACACTGTGTCTTATACGGCTTCACATTAAAATAGGACCAGATATAAAAATTTTTATGAGAGTGTAGGTTTGGTTTTGGTTTTGGTAAGGGTTTCGTCAGGAAAAAGGACAAATGTTTTCCCGACCGGGTCTTAGGGCAGGGTGATGAAACCCCCCTTTGGGGGGCTTTTGGGCATCTGACCCGAGGCCCTTCCGGGGGCTTACCGGGCCAAAAACCCCCTTTAAAAAAAATTTTGGGGGCATTTTATAACCGTGTTGTTTTTTTTTGAGAGTGGAGTTGGGTTTCAGTAACCTAAACTCGTTTTAAAAACCTATTTCTGGATTAGGGCCCCCTTTTCTATGAAAAAATTATTTATTGATTTGATATTAAAAAAAAAAAAAAATTTTTATTCTTTAGTTAAAAGGAAACTCCTCCCGGGGAAACATCCTAAAACAATTCTAAGAAAACCAATTGTCACCAAATTCATTTATCTTAAAAATGGGACTGATAGCTATAAAAAAAATATAGCAGAGACAAAAAATGGGTCAAACCACGGCGTTCATGGGTGCATGTTAGTACACTAGTGTTTGTTAGTACACTAGTGTTTGTTAGTACACTAGTGTTTGTTAGTGCACTAGTGTTTGTTAGTACACTAGTGTTTGTTAGTACACTAGTGTTTGTTAGTACACTAGTGTTTGTTAGTACACTAGTGTTTGTTAGTATACTAGTGTTTGTTAGTACACTAGTGTTTGTTAGTACACTAGTGTTTGTTAGTACACTAGTGTTTGTTAGTACACTAGTGTTTGTTAGTACACTAGTGTTTGTTAGTACACTAGTGTTTGTTAGTACACTAGTGTTTGTTTTGTACACTAGTGTTTGTTAGTAACTAGTGTTTGTTAGTACACTACTGTTTGTTAGTACACTACTGTTTGTTAGTACACTAGTGCTTGTTAGTACACTAGTGTTTGTTAGTACACTAGTGCTTGTTAGTACACTAGTGCTTGTTAGTGCACTAGTGTTTGTTAGTTCACTAGTGTTTGTTAGTACACTAGTGTTTGTTAGTACACTAGTGTTTGTTAGTACACTGTGTTTGTTAGTACACTAGAGTTTGTTAGTACACTTGTGTTTGTTAGTAAATAGTGTTTGTTAGTACACTAGTGTTTGTTAGTACACTAGTGTTTTTTAGTACACTAGGTTTGTTGTACACTAGTGTTTGTTAGTACACTAGGTTTGTTAGTACACTAGTGTTTGTTAGTACACTAGTGTTTGTTAGTACACTAGTGTTTGTTAGTACACTAGTGTTTGTTAGTACACTAGTGTTTGTTAGTACACTAGTGTTTGTTTAGTTTACTAGTGTTTGTTAGTACACTAGTGTTTGTTTAGTACTAGTGTTTGTTAGTACACTAGTGTTTGTTAGTACATAGTGTTTGTTAGTAGCATAGTGTTTGTTAGTACACTAGTGTTTGGTTGTCACTAGTGTTTGTTAGTTACACTAGTGTTAGTACACTAGTGTTTGTTAGTACACTATGTTTGTTAGTACACTAGTGTTTTTTAGTACACTAGTGTTTGTTAGTACACTAGTGTTTGTTAGTACACTAGTGTTTGTTAGTACACTAGTGTTTCTAGTACACTTGTGTTTGTTAGTAAAGGGCACTAGTGTTTGTTAGTACACTAGTGTTTGTTTGTACACTAGTGTTTGTTAGTATACTAGTGTTTGTTAGTACACTAGTGTTTGTTTTGTACACTAGTGTTGTTAGTACACTAGTGTTTGTTAGTAACTAGTGTTTGTTAGTATACAGTGTTTTTTGTTGTTTGTAAGCACTAGTGTTTGTTAGTAACACTAGTGTTTGTTAGTACACTAGTGTTTGTTAGTATACTAGTGTTTGTTAGTACACTAGTGTTTGTTAGTACACTAGTGTTTGTTAGTACATAGTGTTTGTTAAGTATACTAGTGTTTGTTAGTATACTAGTGTTTGTTAGTACACTAGTGTTTGTAGTAACTAGTGTTTTAGTTTGTTTTTTAGTACACTAGTGTTTGTTAGTACACTAGTGTTTGTTAGTACACTAGTTTTTAGCATACTAGTGTTTGTTAGTACACTAGTGTTTGTTAGTACACTAGTGTTTGTTAGTACACTAGTGTTTGTTAGTACACTAGTGTTTGTTAGTACACTAGTGTTTGTTAGTGCACTAGTGTTTGTTAGTACACTAGTGTTTGTTAGTACACTAGTGTTTGTTAGTTTATAGTGTTTGTTTAGTTTTCACTAGTGTTGGTTAGTCACTAGTGTTTGTTAGTGCACTAGTGTTTGTTAGTATAAATAGTGTTTGTTTAGTATACCTAGTGTTTGTTAGTCTACTAGTGTTTGTTAGTACACTAGTGTTTGTTAGTACATAGTGTTGGTACACTAGTGTTTGTTAGTACACTAGTGTTTGTTAGTACACTAGTGTTTGTTAGTACACTAGTGTTTGTAGTACAACTAGTGTTTGTTAATACACTAGTGTTTGTTAGTACACTAGTGTTTGTTAGTACACTAGTGTTTGTTAGTACACTAGTGTTTGTTAGTACACTAGTGTTTGTTAGTACACTAGTGTTTGTTAGTATACTAGTGCTTTGTTAGTACACTAGTGTTTGTTAGTACACTAGTGTCAAAAGTAAAGACTGACCCGAAGCTGTTGTACAGCCACATCAGGAGGAAAACAACAGTCAAGGACCAGGTAATCAGACTGAGGAAGGGTGATTGGGAATTCACAAGAAACGACCGAGAGGTATGTCGGGAGCTCAACACAAGATTTAAAGAGGTATTTACAGTGGAAACCAGTAGGTCTCCAGGAAATCAGAACAGGGGGGGCACACCAGCAAGTGCTGGATGAGGTACATATAACCAAGGAGGGGGTGAAGAAGCTGCTATGCGAACTTGACACCTCAAAGGCGGTGGGACCAGACAACATCTCTCCACGGGTCCTTAAAGAGGGAGCAGAGATATTGTGTGAGCCATTAACAAAGATCTTCAACACATCATTTGAAACTGGGCAACTCCCTGAGGTATGGAAGATGGCAAATGTAGTCACAATTTTTAAAAATGGAGACAGACATGAGGCACTAAACTAGACCTGTATCACTAACGTGTATAGTAAGCAAGGTCATGGAGAAGATCATCAGGAGGAGAGTGGTGGAGCACCTGGAGAGAAACAAGTGTATAATTGACAACCAGCACGGTTTCAGGGAAGGAAATCCTGTGTCACAAACCTACTAGAGTTTTATGACAAGGTGAGAGAAGTATGACAAGAGAGAGAGGGGTGGATCGACTGCATATTTTTGGACTGCAAGAAGGTCTTCGACACAGTTCCTTACAAGAGGTTACTGCAAAAGCTAGAGGATCAGGCACACATAACAGGAAAGGCACTGCAATGGATCAGAGAATACCTGACAGGGAGGCAACAACGAGTCATGGTACGCGACGAGGTGTCAGAGTGGGCGCCTGTGACAAGCGGGGTTCCACAGGGGACAGTCCTAGGACCTGTGCTGTTCTTGGTATATGTGAACGGAAAGAATAGACTCAGAAGTGTCCTTGTTTGCAGATGATGCGAAGTTAATGAGAAGAATCAAATCGGATGAGGATCAGGCAGGACTACAAAGAGACCTGGACAGGCTACAAGCCTGGTCCAGCAACTTGCTCCTTGAGTTTAACCCTGCCAAATGCAAAGTCATGAAGATTGGGGAAGGGCAAAGAAGACCGCAGACACAATATAGTTTAGATGGCCAAAGTCTGCAAACCTCACTCAAGGAAAAAGATCTGGGGGTGAGTATAACACCGAGCATATCTCCTGAGGCGCACATCAATCAGATAACTGCTGCAGCATACGGGCGCCTGGCAAACCTACGGATAACGTTCCGATACCTCAGTAAGGATTCGTTTAAGACTCAGTATACCATTTACGTCAGGCCCATGCTGGAGTGTGCAGCACCAGTTTGGAACCCACACCTAGTCAAGCACGTCAAGAAATTAGAGAAAGTGCATAGGTTTGCAACAAGGCTAGTCCCAGAGCTACGGGGATTGTCCTACGAAGAAAGGTTGAGGGAAATCGGCCTGACGACACTGGAGGACAGGAGGGTCAGGGGAGACATGATAACGACATATGAAATACTGCGTGGAATAGACAAGGTGGACAAAGACGGGATGTTCCAGAGAAGGGACACAGACACAAGAGGTCACAATTAGAAGTTGAAGACTCAGATGAATCAAAGGGATGTTAGGAAGTATTTCTTCAGTCATAGAGTAGTCAGGCCGTGGAATAGCCTAGAAAGTGACGTAGTGGAGGCGAGAACCATACATAGTTTTAAGGCGAGGTATGATAGAGCTAATGGGGCAGGGAGAGAGAGGACCTAGTAGCAATCAACGAAGAGGCGCGGCCAGGAGCTGTGAATCGACCCCTGCAACCACAAATAGGTGAGTACAAATAGGTGAGTACACACACACACACACACACACATACACACACAAACATAGACACACACACAACACACACACACATACACACACAACACAAACACTCACACACACATACACACACACACACAAACACACACACACACACACACACAAACACACACACACACAAACACACACACACACACACACACACACATACACACACACACAACAACACATAGACACACCTCACACACATAGAACACACACACACACATACACACACACACACACACACACACACACACACATACACACCACACACACACACAACACACACACACACACAACACACACACACACATATACACACACACACACATAGACACACACACACACACACACACACAACAAAAACACACACACACACACACACACACAACACACACAATACACACACACACACATTAGACACCACACACACACACACAATACACACACACACAAACATCACACACACATACACAAACACACACAAACACACACACAACACACACATACACACACACAACAACACACACACACAACAACAACATACAACACAACACACACATACACACACACACACACAATATAGACACACACACACACATAGACACACACACACACACAACACACACACACACATACACACACACACAACACACAACACACACACACATATACACACACACACAACATAGACACACACACACAAACACACACTACACACACACACACACACACACACACAAATACACACACAAACACACATTTAAAAACACAACACACACACACACACACACACACACACACCACACCTTACATACAACACACACAGACAACACTCACACACATATACACACACACACACACACATAGGACACAACACACACACACACATAGAACAACACACAGACACACACACACACAACACAAACACACACACACACACAACGTGCGCGCGCGCGCGCAGGCAGCACTAAAGTATAGACCAGTATGACTGACATATATATAGTATGTAAAATCATAGAAAATTATCAGAAGATAGTATGAGCCCTTTCGTAGAGAGTTGTCTCATACATGACAACCAGCTCGGCTTCAGACAATAGAAATCTTGATCACAAACCTTTTGGAGTTGGACAAAGTGTTACGAAAATATACTGTAGCCTAGGAAGTAAAAGCCTTATCTAGGGGCATATACAAAATGTTAAAAAATTAAGCACCCTAGAGCCACACTTGTAACTTTTACAAAAGTGCTAAATAGCACGTCAATACTTCAGGTTTGATTACCAGGAACGGCAGATACTCATTATATATATATATATATATATATATATATATATATATATATATATATATATATATATATATATATATATATATATATAAAATATATATATATATATATATATATATATATATATATATATATGTTATACATATATATACAACACAAAACCTGCCTTCCCCACATTTCACATATTACAGAATAGCACACTATTAAATTACTATTAGTTATTTAAAGTTAGGTTATATGAAATATCCACAACTGTGGGTCTCCATGGCCCCTATCCCCTTCTGCAGGTAAAATTATCCCTACAATGTGTTACACTGGCCCCCACAATTACCAGGGCCATGTCCAAACCGATACTAGGGCCGACAGAAGAGTACAAAAAATATTACACTATTCATGACTCAAAATGGTGTGGCATCACCGCCAGCACCTCATAAACCAAAACCAATGGTCCAGCAGCCCATGGCACCAACATAACGCAGGTGAGGTATACCAGCCAGCCCGTAAAAAAGGTTAGCATACTTTACCTAGGCATGTAAACTGACATGACTGCTACCAAAACACACACACAGGGAAATCTGATACCCCAACCATCACCTCAACTCACCTCTATCCCCTATGTAGTCAGAGATGCTATCTATCACCCACTGCAAAATAAGAGTCGGCAAATTACCTACACACACTTCATTATTTGCATTTTCTACACCAGACAATGCATCAGTAACCACATTCTCTGTTCCCTTCATATTACGAATCACATGAGTCTTTGACTGTGGTTCCTCGTTGGGCAAAAGAAATGTAGGATTGTGAACACTATGCTGAAAAAGAATGTTGCACAGTCAGTATAAAAGTATGAACCTCCTTTTCTATGGTGGCGCAATTTCTATCGTAACTTTTAAGTTTTGACCAGAAATAGCTCACTGGAAATAATTGTCCTGCTACTTCTTGCAACTATACAACACTAACCCCAGTAACACTGGCGTCTACTTGCAGAGAAAATGGTAGTGGAGAATTGGAACTAGTCAATACAGAACCATTACTTTTATATTTTTAAATGCCCTCTGGAATTTTACATCCTACACAAATTTTCGCTCTGGACTAATAAGATCTGTGAGTGGGGAGATCACCTTTGACAAATTTGCTTAGAACTTTTTGTAAAATGTTACGATGCCCACAAAACGCATCACTTCAATTCGGTTCTGTGGTACAAGGATATTGTCTATATCTTCCATCTTGGCATTCCCTGGGACAACTCTTCCCTGGCCAATTACATGTCCTAGAAGTCATCTTGACTTGTCCAAAACACATTTTTCCCCAAATTAACTGCGAGCTGAGCATCAGTGAACTTAATAAAAAGTTCCCTCAGCTGTTTCACGTGTGCTGCCCAAGAGTAACTAAAAATAGCAAGGTCATCAATATAACATCTCACTCCAGCTAGGCCATGTATAACTTGCTGCATCCTGGGTTAAAAACAGGCTGGAGCGTTACAATGCCCTGTACTGAAAAAAACATTTGGCGTTACACAAGCGGAGAAGTCACTGTCACGTGGGGTTAAAGAAATCTGACAATAACCCTTCAAGCAGTATAATTTAGTCGTATATTTAGCTCCCCCCCCCACCACCACATCAATGACATCATTCATTCTACTAAGAGGAAAACAATCATTCTTAGTTAGTGCACATCTTCAAGTGCCATCTGTTTTGGGAACCATTAAGCAGGGTGATGCCCAGTCACTCGCTCGGTACTGCTAATTATTGTCAAGTACGAATTTCACTTCTCCATACTTTCTTCTGTGTATTCATTCTATAAGGGCCTACCGAATTGGCTCAGCTTCCCCAACATCTGTGTCACGTGTCTTTAAATTTCTTACCTTAAGGGTGTCCCCAAACAAGTCCTTAAAATTCGAGAGAAGTTGAACTATCACCGCAACCCTTTCTTTACTATGGCCTAATATACTTTATGTAGTGTCCTTTCATAAGGCTCTGTTACTAATATGTACATCTGTGCTTTCCTGTAAATCAGTATCCGACCCCAGATCACCTACTATGGCAACACTGGCCACAGCAAATGTTTGTTGATGCAGTTTTAGACGGTTTATATGAACATAACGTTCAGACTTCCGCCGCCCAAGGTTGTGAATTCCACAATTTTGGTCAGAAGTCTTTTTCACGACCTTGTACGGCCCACTGTGCCTTGCTTTCAAGGTATTTGCAGGCACCCGCTCCAATGCTAACACCTCCAATGCTAACACCTCAAATAGTCTCTTCATATGAACCAAACGGTCTGTGAAAGTGGGAAAAGGTTCCAAGGACAGAGTACCACGGGCGTATGGCAAACCTAAGAACCGTGTATGTCAGGCCCATATTGGTGTATGTAGCACTAGTATAGGACCCACACCAGGTCAAACACGACATGAAATCAGAGTGCAAAGGTCTGCAACAAAAGTAGTTCCGGAGCTAAGGGGTATGTCCTACTAGGAGATGTAAAGAAAGCTTAGCCTGACGACAATGGAGGATAGGAGTAATGGGGATGGACATGATAACGACATATAAAATACTGAGAGGAATTAACAAGGTGGACAGAATGTTTCAGAGATGGGACACACTAAAAGTTATAAACTCAGAAGAGTCATGGGGATGTTAGGAAGTACAGTATGTGGAACAATCTGAAGAGTGAAGTAATGGAGACACGAACAATACATAGCTTTAAGAAGAGATACGATAAGACTCTTGGAGCAGAGACAGACTGGACGTAATAGCGACAAGCGAAGAGGCGGATCCAGAAGCTACGACTTGGCCCATGCAACCACATATAGGTGAGTACACACATTCTCTCGTTCTCTCTCTCTCTCTCCCTCTCTCTCTCTCTCTCTCTCTCTCCCTTTCTCTCTATATTGCAATTTTATGCCCGGCACAAAAAATATATAAAACAAGTCAAATAGCAATAGAGCATTGTACCCACATAGTGACCCTCAGGGAAGACTTCAAGCTGACCATAATATTGTGAGACGGTTAGAGTCGTAATGATGGAGTGTGTGAGCCAGTGTGTGTGAGCCAGTGTGTGTGAGCCAGTGTGTGTGAGCCAGTGTGTGTGAGCCAGTGTGTGTGAGCCCGTGTATGTGAGCTAGTGTGTGTGAGCTAGTGTGTGTGAGGGAGTGTGTGTGAGGCAGTGTGTGGGGAGCCAGTGTGTGTGAGCCAGTGTGTGAGCCAGTGTGTGTGAGCCAGTGTGTGTGAGCCAGTGTGTGTGAGCCCAGTGTGTGTGAGCCAGTGTGTGTGAGCCAGTGTGTGTGAGCAGTGTGTGTGAGCCAGTGTGTGTGAGCCAGTGTGTGTGAGCCAGTGTGTGTGAGCCAGTGTGTGTGAGCCAGTGTGTGTGAGCCAGTGTGTGTGAGCCAGTGTGTGTGAGCTAGTGTGTGTGAGCTAGTGTGTGTGAGGCAGTGTGTGTGAGGCAGTGTGTGTCAGCCAGTGTGTGTGAGCCAGTGTGTGTGAGCCAGTGTGTGTGAGCCAGTGTGTGTGAGCCAGTGTGTGTGAGCCAGTGTGTGTGAGCCAGTGTGTGTGAGCCAGTGTGTGTGAGCCAGTGTGTGTGAGCCAGTGTGTGTGAGCCAGTGTATGTGAGCCAGTGTGTGTGAGCTAGTGTGTGTGAGCTAGTGTGTGTGAGGCAGTGTGTGTGAGGCAGTGTGTGTCAGCCAGTGTGTGTGAGCCAGTGTGTGTGAGCCAGTGTGTGTGAGCCAGTGTGTGTGAGCTAGTGTGTGTGAGCTAGTGTGTGTGAGGCAGTGTGTGTGAGGCAGTGTGTGTCAGCCAGTGTGTGTCAGCCAGTGTGTGTGAGCCAGTGTGTGTGAGCCAGTGTGTGTGAGTTAGTGTGTGTGAGCCAGTGTGTACTCACCTAGTTGTACTCACCTAGTTGAGGTTGCGGGGGTCGAGTCCGAGCTCCTGGCCCCGCCTCTTCACTGATCGCTACTAGGTCACTCTCCCTGAGCCGTGAGCTTTATCATACCTTTGCTTAAAGCTATGTATGGATCCTGCCTCCACTACATCGCTTCCCAAACTATTCCACTTACTGACTACTCTGTGGCTGAAGAAATACTTCCTAACATCCCTGTGATTCATCTGTGTCTTCAGTGTGTGTGTGTGTGTGTGTGTGTGTGTGTGTGTGTGTGTGTGTGTGTGTGTGTGTGTGTGTGTGTGTGTGTGTGTGTGCGTGTGTGTGTGTGTGTGAGCCAGTGTACTCACCTAATTGTACTCACCTAGTTGAGGTTGCAGGGGTCGATTCCAACCTCCTGGCCCCGTCTCTTAACTGGTCGCTACTAGGTCACTCTCCCTGAACCGTGAGCTTTATCATACCTCTGCTTAAAGCTATATATGGATCCTGCCTCCACTACATCGCTTCCCAAACTATTGCACTTCCTGACTACTCTGTGGCTGAAGAAATACTTCCGAACATCCCTGTGATTCATCTGTGTCTTCAACTTCCAACTGTGTCACCTTGTTGCTGTGTCCCATCTCTGGAACATCCTGTCTTTGTCCATCTTGTCAATTCCTCTCAGTATTTTGTATGTCGTTATCATGTCTCTCCTGTCCTCCAGTGTCGTCAGGTTGATTTCCTTTAACCCCTCCTAGTAGGACATACCTCCTAGCTCTGGAACAAGTCTTGTTGCAAACCTTTGCACTTTCTCTAGTTGATTTACGTGCTTGGCTAGGTGTGGGTTCCAAACTGGTGCCGCTTACTCCAATATGGGCCTAACGTACACGGTGTACAGGGTCCTGAACGATTCCTTATTAAGATGTCGGAATGCTGTTCTGAGGTTTGCTAGGCGCCCATATGCTGCAGCCGATATTTGGTTGATGTGCTCTTCAGGAGATGTGCCTGGTGTTATACTCACCCCAAGATCTTTTTCCTTGAGTGAGGTTTGTAGTCTCTGGCCCCCCTAGACTGTACTCCGTCTGCGGTGTTCTTTGCCCTTCCCAATCTTCATGACTTTGCACTTGGTGGGACTGAACTCCAAGAGCCAATTGCTGGACCAGGTCTGCAGCCTGTCCAGATCCCTTTGGAGTTCTGCATGGTCCTCGATCGAATGAATTCTTATCATCAACTTCACGTCATCTGCAAACAGGGACACCTCGGAGTTTATTCCTTCCGTCATGTCGTTCACAAATACCAGAAACAGCACTGGTCCTAGGACTGACGCCTGTGGGACCCCGCTGGTCACAGGTGCCCACTCTGACACCTCGCCACGTACCATGACTCGCTGCTGTCTTCCTGACAAGTATTCCCTGATCCATTGTAGTGCCTTCCTTGTTATCCCTGCTTGGTCATCCAGTTTTTACACTAATCTCTTTTGTGGAACTGTGCCAAACGCCTTCTTGCAGTCCATGAAAATGCAATCCACCCACCCCTCTCTCTCTTGTCTTACTGCTGTCACCATGTCATAGAACTCCAGTAGGTTTGTGACACAGGATTTCCCGTCCCTGAAACCATGTTGGCTGCTGTTGATAAGATCATTCCTTTCTAGGTGTTCCACCACTCTTCTGATAATCTTCTCCATGATTTTGCATACTATTCATGTCAGTGACACTGGTCTGTAGTTTAATGCTTCATGTCTGTCTCCTTTTTTAAAGATTGGGACTTCATTTGCTGTCTTCCATGCCTCAGGCAATCTCCCTGTTTCGATAGATGTATTGAATATTGTTGTTAGGGGTACACATAGTGCCTCTGCTCCCTCTCTCAATACCCATGGGGAGATGTTATCTGGCTCCATTGCCTTTGAGGTATCTAGCTCACTCAGAAGCCTCTTCACTTCTTCCTCGGTTGTGTGCACTGTGTCCAGCACTTGGTGGTGTGGCCCACCTCTCCGTCTTTCTGGAGCCCCTTCTGTCTCCTCTGTGAACACTTCTTTGAATCTCTTGTTGAGTTCCTCACATACTTCATGGTCATTTCTTGTTGTCTCTCCTCCTTCCTTCCTTAGCCTGATTACCTGGTCCTTGACTGTTGTTTTCCTCCTGATGTGGCTGTACAACAGTTTCGGGTTAGATTTGGCTTTCGCTGCTATGTCATTTTCATATTGTCTTTGGGCCTCCCTTCTTATCTGTGCATATTCGTTTCTGGCTCTACGACTGCTCTCCTTATTCTCCTGGGTCCTTTGCCTTCTATATTTCTTCCATTCCCTAGCACACTTGGTTTTTGCCTCCCTGCACCTTTGGGTAAACCATGGGCTCATCCTGGCTTTTTTCATTATTCCTGTTACCCTTGGGTACAAACCTCTCCTCAGCTTCCTTGCATTTTGTTGCTACATATTCCATCATCTCATTAACTGGCTTCCCTGCCAGTTCTCTGTCCCACTGAACCCCGTTCAGGAAGTTCCTCATTCCTGTGTAATCCCCTTTCTTGTAGTTTGGCTTCATTCGTCCTGGCCTTCCTGCTTCTCCCTCCACTTGTAGCTCTACTGTGTATTCGAAGCTTAAAACCACATGGTCACTGGCCCCAAGGGGTCTTTCATATGTGATGTCCTCAATATCTGCATTACTCAGGGTGAATACTAAGTCCAGCCTTGCTGGTTCATCCTCTCCTCTCTCTCTTGTAGTGTCCTTTACGTGTTGGTACATGAAGTTTTCCAGTACTCACCTCCATCATCTTAGCCCTCCATGTATCTTGGCCC
Source organism: Cherax quadricarinatus (assembly GCF_026875155.1). Taxonomy (NCBI): domain Eukaryota; kingdom Metazoa; phylum Arthropoda; class Malacostraca; order Decapoda; family Parastacidae; genus Cherax; species Cherax quadricarinatus. The sequence continues at coordinate 92,403,308 of NC_069400.1, forward strand.
CCATGTGGGTCCAAGTTCTCACACTCGATCTCCTTGTAGTTAAATTCACCCATGATCAGGAGCTTTGCCCTGCATGCATGAGCTCTTCTGGTCACTGTAGCCAGTGTGTCAACCATCGCTCTATTGCTCTCGTCGTACTCTTGCCTTGGCCTCCTGCTGTTCTGTGGTGGGTTATACATCACTGCTATTACCACCTTGGGACCTCTAGAGTGAAGCGTTCCCGCTATGTAATCACTTTCTTCTCCGCTGTCTCCTCTCTCCAGCTCATCAAAAATCCAGCGATTTTTGATCAGCAATGCCACTCCTCCACCCCCCCCCCTGTTCCCTCTGTCTTTCCTCAGGATTTGGTATCCCGTTGGAAAGATGGCATCTGTTATCATACCTGTAAGCTTGGTTTCTGTGAGAGCTATGATGTCCGGTGATGCCTCTTTGACTCTTTCATGCCACTCCTCCCACTTATTTGTTATTCCATCAGCGTTTGTGTACCATACCTTCAGTTTCCTTTCCAACACTGTGGTTTGGGGGCCTGTGAGGGTGGGAGACCTGGTAGCATACTGTGGGATTCTGTAGCTCGGTGTTGGGTGGAGGCTGTGGGTATGGATGGTAGTGTGTGTTGGGATGGTGTGATAGGTTGTATGGTTCTGAGAATAGCTGTGTGTGTGCTTGCCCTTGCTTTTCTGTTCTGCTCTGACTGACCTCTGCTGGTTCCATCCTTGTCTCTTTTCCTAGCTCCTTTCGCTTTTTTGTCCTCTCCCTCAGCTGCTGTCGTTCTGATTGTGTTCTGTCTCTGTCTAGGAACACCTTCTTGTACTCTTCCGAGTATTTCAACCGTGGTTTCTCTTGGAGGATCCTGTTCCGCACTGTTTCCGTCCTGAGAATCTGCTTGATTGGTCGGTTTCTCCTCTTCGAGTACCCCCCTATTCTCTGAAAATTTACAATCTCGTCCATCTCTTCATCTATTTCCGTGATGATTTTCTCAATCTCCTTTCTTTCTTCCTGCTGCCTTTCAGTGTGTGTCCTTTCCTCTCTCTCCTGAAGCCCATGGATAAACACTGATTTTGCCCTTTCCTCCTCCCATTGCCTCACCCTCTGTGACTCTGGATCCTGCCTGTATGTGGTCAGTTTCTCCCTTGTTTTTCCAGTGGCTCTTGATAGCATGGTTGTGCCTCAGCATTCGACCTATCGCCCTCTCCATCTGCAACCAGCTGTTCTTCCCTTTCACTCCTTGGTCCTCCTTGGCAGGCTGATATGACCTTAGCATAATTCATAATTCCTTCCTTCCTGTTCGGCCTCGCAGCTTCATATGCTTGTCTTCTCTGGTCACTGCCCCTGTACTCGCTTCAGCCTATTTATCTCATCTTCTAGGACCCTTATCTTGGCTACTGCAGTTTCGACTTGTGCCTCCCAATTCTTTGTCTCCTTCTCCAACCTCTTTTCCAATTTCACAGAGAGCTCTTTCTCCATTTTTTCAGAAAGCTCTCTTAATTTTCTCTCCCACTCTTGTTCCATCCTTTTCCACTGTGTTGGGTGTGTGTGTGTGTGTGTGTGTGTGTGTGTGTGTGTGTGTGTGTGTGTGTGTGTGTGTGTGTGTGTGTGTGTGTGTGTGTGTGGGTGGGTGAGTGGGTGGGTGAGTGGTGTGTGTGTGGGTGAGTGGTGTGTGAATGGGTTAGTGGTGTGTTTGTGGGTGAGTGGTGTGTGTGTGGGGGGGGGTAAGTGGTGGATGTGAGCGAGTGGTGGGTGTGGGTGAGTGGTGTGTGTGTGTGTGTCTATGGATGAGTGGTGTGTGAGTGGGTTATTGATGTGGTATGGGTGAGTGGTGCATGTTGGTAGGTGAGTGGTGTGTGAGGGGGTTAGTGGTGTGTGTGTGGGTGAGTGGTGTGTGTGTGTGTGTGTTTTGGTGGGTGAATTGTGGGTACAGGTGAGAGTGAGGAGGTGTATTAAGTGAGAGTGGGAATGGTTGAGAGTCTGGGGTGGTTGTGAGTGGGGTTGATTGAGAGCGTGAATGGTTGAGAGTGGGGGTGTGTGAGAGTGGGGGTGGTTGTGAGTGGAGGTGGTTTGAGAGTGTGGGGTGGTTGTGAGTGGGGTTATGAGAGTGTGGGGTGGTTTGAGAGTGGGGGTGGCTGAGAGTGGGGGGGGTTGTGGGGTGGAGGTGGTTGAGAGTGGGGTGAATATGAGGGGGGTGGTTGGGAGAGGGGTTGGTTGTGAGTGGGGGGGGTTGAGAGTGGGGGGGGTTTGGGTGAGTAGGGTTTGGTTGAGAGTGGGAGTGGTTGAGAGTGGGGGTGGTTGTGAGTAGGGGTGGTTGAAAAGGGGGGTGGTTGAGAGTGGGGGTGGTTGAGAGTGGGGGTGGTTGAGTGTGTAGGTGGTTGAGGTGGGGTTGTTTGGGATTGGGGGTGGTTGTGAGTGGATGTGGTTGAGGGTGGGTGTGGTTGAGAGACGGGGTGCTGAGAATGGGGTGGTTGAGAGTGGGGGGGGTTTTGAGAGTGGGGGTGGTTGAGAGTGGGGGTGGTTGAGAGTGGGGGTGGTTGAGAGTGGGGGTGGTTGTGAGTGGGGTTGGTAGGGATTGGGGGTGGTTGTGAGTGGGTTGTGGTTGAGAATGGGTGTGGTTGGGAGACGGGGTGGCTGAGAGTGGGGGTGGTTGAGAGTGGGTGTGGTTGAGATTGGGGTGGTTGAGAGTGGGGGTGGTTAAAAGTGGGGGTGGTTGAGAGTGGGAGTGGTTGAGAGTGGGGGTGGTTGAGAGTGGGGGGCTGAGAGTTGGGGGTGTTGTGAGTGGGGGTGGTTGAGAGTGGGGGGTGGTTGTAAGTGGGGGTGGTTGAGAGTGGGGTGGATAAAAGTGGGAATAGTTGAGAGTTGGGGTCGTTGAGAGTGGGGGTGGTTGTGGGTGGAGGTAGTTGTGAGTGGGGTGAATGAGAGTTGGGGTGATTGTAAGTGGGAGTGGTTGTGAGTGGGGGATGTTGAGAGTGGGGGTGGTTGAGAATGGGGGGGTTGAGAGTGGGGGTGATTGAAAGTGGGAGTTGTGTGAATGGGGGTGGTTGAGAGTTGGGGTGGTTGTGAGCAGGGGTGGTTGGGAGTGGGGGTGGTTGTGAGTGGGGGGTGGTTGAGAGTTGGGTGGTTGTGAGTGGGGGTGGTTAGGAGTTGGGGTGGTTGTGAGTGAGGGTGGTTGAGAGTGGGGGGGGTTGTGAGTGGAGGCGGTTGAGAATTGGGTTGGTTGAGAAGGGGGGTGGTTGTGAGTGATAGTGGGGATGGTTGCGATTGGTTGAGAGTAGTGGTGGTTGTGAGGGGGTGAGAGTGGAGGTGGTTGAGAATGGGAAGTGGTTGTGAATGGTTAGAAAGAGTGGGGGGGTGGCTGAGAGTGGAAAATGGCTGTGAGTGGGTGAACGTGGGGGTGTTTGAGAATTTGAGGTGGTTATGGGATGGTGAGAGTGGCAGTGGTTATGTATGGGTGAGTTTTGGTGGTGTGTTCGTGGATGAAGGTGATTGTATGGGGAAATAGGGGGAAGTGGCTATTTACATACGTAAACAAGTCCGAAGAGCGGCACTGGACAATCTTAGCATTTGAAAACGAGGGAATGTTGTAGACTTGAAATGACCACAGACTGCTGCTCGAATTAACTATCCAAATGACCAAACAGTATCAACACCTCATCCTCCGCACTCTGAATTCTACCTCGTGAAGCTAATGTTTCATAAGGTAGAGTATCTATCTAGCTGGTAAAGCAATTTCTACCAGAAAACACAAGTATTTCAGCGGAGCACGACAGAAACTTCACTCTTGAAGCTAGTCAGTAGAATGGTCTCTCAGCTCCTACATCAATCCCAACGGAAGTCATCAAGCAATTTCAGACACTTGTGCAACATTTTGGGTATATTTATTCTGAAAAACGTTTCACTACTCAGTGGCTCCTTCAGTCCAGTGCAGAGAAAGGTCCTTGACAAGGAGTTTGAGGTAATTTTTAGTCCCTAAGCCTGGAGTCAATGTGTTCAGTCCATCAATCTTTAGTCCATCAATCGCAAAGATGAGGTTTATAAGCCCCATCCATCCCCTGGACGGTAGTGCAAGAGCATATGGATAACTAAAGGCCAAGGACAATTAAGCAAACAGTGTTTAAGATAGTAACCATACGGTTTGCCACATAATTTGCATTTGGTTTGACCATTATCTGTGTGTCTTCCACACTGTCAGAGGTACTTGTAACCCAGCTTAAAAATGGCCACAATAGTATCAGTCTATTCACATTGCAAATTGCTGCATAAACGTACTAAGCTCATGCTATCAAAGTGGGTTATAAATCCACTCAGGCTTCTAACTGCATTCCTATCACATTCTCTCGTAACATTATTCATAATGTTAGACACAGATATACCTAAGTTATGTTTTACATAACAGTATTGTTTTGGCTAACTTATCAGCTCTAACATGAAGGAGTAATCCAGTGTGAGATGGAATCCGTAACATTTGTTCAGTAATTTCTTGTTCCAATTATTTTTTAGTATGTATATTTGGCTTCTCTAATGAATATATTGTTAAAGTCATAATGTGAGTCAAGAGTCTTCAGTGATAACAGGTCAGTAATAATCAGAGTCAAGCTCAGTGCCGTAAGTTAACCTCAGCGCCAACAGGATGGAAAATAATTCAGTTTGAAGTATAGATGCCCAGTTTTTAATACTTACGACTAACTCACCATAGTTGTTATGGTTATTATCTAGGGAGGTAGTAAGAACAGATGCAGCCCTGCTAGGATACTCTAGCAGTCTCTCTCTCTCTCTCTCTCTCTCTCTCTCTCTCTCTCTCTCTCTCTCTCTCTCTCTCTCTCTCTCTCTCTCTCTCTCTCTCTGTCTCTCTCTCTCTCTCTCTCTCTCTCTCTCTCTCTCTCTGTCTGTCTCTCTCTCTCTCTCTCTCTCTCTCTCTTTAGTTATTTTCTTTTAGCATGCACGATCTATGCCAGTGGTATACATCTCAACCCACAAACATTGTATAACACTGAACCACAGACACTATATTACAGTGATTTTCTGCCTCTTTTCACAATAAAGACAGAACTGTTCTGGTTCCAAGTAAAGGAATGTAACACACAATATTAGCAAGTAGAGGAAGTCAACATGATGAGGAAGCCAACAACAAGAGGAAGCCGACGTCACGAGGAAGTCAACCTCAAGAGGAAGTCAACAACAAGACGAAGCGAACATCAAGAGGAAGTCGGGGAAAAGTCAGCATAAAATAAATTATGAGCATCAGGAGAAATCTTGCCAAAGTCCTACACCTTCACGAGACCTTATTGTACGCCCCTCCCCCCCCCCATCCTCCTTCTTCCCTATTCTCTCTCAGTCCTGGTAAACCACATTAATGGCCTCGATGATATTTAATTCTATTGTATTTATGTTAAAACAAAAAATGGCACAATAAATGGTGGATGACTACACGTTTCCCAAAGTATTATGTTCTAGTTTCATGGAAATTAAGTGGAGAACACTATTTGTTTCCCAGGTTCATGAAAATAAATAAGGAACCTAGGGGTGGCACCTTCGTGTTCAAGGGCTTCCTACTTGGTGATCCACAGGGATTACACCTGAATCCACAAGAGATAACACCTGGATCAACCGGGGGAGCCCCTAGATCGACAGGGGTAACGTCTGGATCCATGGAACCCCTGGATCTACATGGGAAAACCTTTGGATTCACAGGAGTAACGTCTGGATCCACAGGGGTAACGCCTGGATCCACAGGAGTAACGCCTGGATCCACAGGAGTAACGCCTGGATCCACAGGTGTAACGCCTGAATCCACAGGTGTAACGCCTGGATCCACAGGTGTAACGCCTGGATCCACAGGAGTAACGCCTGGATCCACAGGTGTAACGCCGGATCCACAGGAGTAACGCCTGGATCCACAGGAGTAACGCCTGGATCCACAGGTGAAACGCCTGGATCCACAGGTGTAACGCCTGGATCCACAGGTATAACGCCTGGATCCACAGGAGTAACGCCTGGATCCACAGGTGTAACGCCTGGATCCACAGGAGTAAACGCCTGGATCCACAGGAGTAACGCCTGGATCCACAGGAGTAACGCCTGGATCCACAGGAGTAACGCTTGGATCCACAGGTGTAACGCCTGGATCCACAGGAGTAACGCCTGGATCCACAGGAGTAACGCCTGGATCCACAGGTGTAACGCCTGGATCCACAGGAGTAACGCCTGGATCCACAGGAGTAACGCCTGGATCCACAGGAGTAACGCCTGGATCCACAGGAGTAACGCCTGGATCCACAGGAGTAACGCCTGGATCCACAGGAGTAACGCCTGGATCCACAGGAGTAACGCCTGGATCCACAGGTGTAACGCCTGGATCCACAGAGTAACGCCTGGATCCACAGGAGTAACGCCTGGATCCACAGGAGTAACGCCTGGATCCACAGGAGTAACGCCTGGATCCACAGGAGTAACGCCTGGGTCCACAGGAGTAACGCCTGGATCCACAGGAGTAACGCCTGGATCCACAGGAGTAACGCCTGGGTCCACAGGAGTAACGCCTGGATCCACAGGAGTAACGCCTGGATCCACAGGAGTAACGCCTGGATCCACAGGAGTAACGCCTGGATCCACAGGAGTAACGCCTGGATCCACAGGAGTAACGCCTGGATCCACAGGAGTAACGCCTGGATCCACAGGAGTAACGCCTGGATCCACAGGAGTAACGCCTGGATCCACAGGAGTAACGCCTGGATCCACAGGAGTAACGCCTGGATCCACAGGAGTAACGCCTGGATCCACAGGAGTAACGCCTGGATCCACAGGAGTAACGCCTGGGTCCACAGGAGTAACGCCTGGATCCACAGGTGTAACGCCTGGATCCACAGGAGTAACGCCTGGATCCACAGGAGTAACGCCTGGATCCACAGGAGTAACGCCTGGATCCACAGAAGTAACGCCTGGATCCACAGGGAAAATACCAAGTCTCAAAGTATATTTACAACCTCTAAATTGTTATTTTACTTTCTTTTTTTCGCAATCTAACTGCATTTATTTGTTTTATAATATATACTGGAAGTGATATAAAACAAATGTGTACTTGAGAATAACTGTAAAAAAAAAAAATCCACAGGTGTAAGCCAATCAGCCTGGCGATGGTGAAGTTGTTGAATCTTATGGAGGAGTGTCCGTAGTGTTGCTCCGGAGAAACTGATGAACCTTTCGTCAGAGACAAACAAACGGAAAGTGGTTATCTTATGTCAATGAAAACAAATAAAGCTATACAAAGCCCAGATAATAATAATAATAATAATAATAATAATAATAATAATAATAATAATAATAATAATAATAATAATAATAATAATAACATCTTTATTTCTACAAGTACATATACAAGGTATACAGTCCTAGCTGACATCAATGACATACCACTATACAGACAGCCGCTTGTTATGCTGAGCATTTCAGGCAATTTGGTCAGTTTTGTCCCAGGATGCGACCCACACCAGTCGACTAACACCCAGGAACCCATTTTATACTAATGAGTGAAAAGGGATAGCAGATGTCTTATGGAAACACGTCCCTAATGTTTTCCAGCCGTACCGGAGATTCGAACTCCGGACCTCAGTGTGTGAGCTGAGTGCGCTAGCGATTCGTATTTTTTTCTTTTCGATACATACACATTGACACGGTACTTCAGGCATTTAAGTTGGATTTATTTCCATCTTAAAAATAAAAGTGACTGGTCACCTGACTTCCCTTGCTCAGTCATGTGTACGAGCGAAGCCATCAAGCGCCTGGATCAGCGTTCAGCTACACTCTACCCTGCACTTATATTCACCAGTTAAAGGACAAATTTCACGGTTGGGGCAAATAGTTATTATTGTTTCCACATAATTTTCCAGCCCAGTGACAGAAAATGTGAGGCAGCGTTCATTATAATCCCGACCCCGCGTCCGATGTCCTCTCCCTCCCTCCCTCTCTCCCTCCCTCCCTCCCTCCCTCTCTCTCTCTCTCTCTCTCTCTCTCTCTCTCTCTCTCTCTCTCTCTCTCTCTCTCTCTCTCCTCTCTCTCTCTCTCTCTCTCTCTCTCTCTCTCTCTCTCTCTCTCTCTTCTATCTATCTATCTGTCTCTTTATTCTCAGGTTTTACAAGGTTAGTTTAAGGTTCCTAACTTTATTTACAAGCTCATTTGAAAGTTTTTTTTTATTGTTATGAGAGATACAAAAAGGGAACAGGATGAAGTTGGAGCCTTCTGTAGGCCAGCGATTTCTCATGGTCAGCTGGTTATATTTCGTTGATGTCATTATGCTGCACGAACATGTTGCAGACTCGAGTCATCTTAATAATAAATGATCTCAAATGAAGTGATGTTCTTGAGAAAGGTACAGTCAGAGAGAAGTTGCTACTTTCTCCCCATCTTATGTAAAAGCTCACTTAACGCTGTCTTCGTAATGGTGGCAAGTGTGGTACTTTGATAATAGTAGCCTTGTACATAACAGTAAGGCCGCCCACGTCCCTCTGATGTTGAAGACTCTGCTGAAGTGACAGATCTATCCAGGCTAGGTCCAGGATAGAGATGAGCCGTCTTCCTGTGTTCTCTACTCTGTCAAGAAGTGGCAGATGAGACGGAGGGCAGGCAATCCTAGAAAGTGGAGTATACTCATGGTGTGAGCATACTTGTGCCTCGTATAGAATCTTGTAACCTCTACTGTCGAACAGATGACAGATACGCCGCTTTGTTTGCAAGATTTACAACGTAGTTCTTCATGGTCAGTTTGGAGTCAAATTATATCAACACTCTCCAATATTACTGCTCTCTCTGTCTCTCTCTGTCTCTCTCTCTCTCTCTCTCTCTCTCTCTCTCTCTCTCTCTCTCTCTCTCTCTCTCCTCTCTCAGTAACCCAAACAAGAAAGATATCACAAGCATCATAAACACAGAAAACATTAACCATGGATGGCATCATCACCACCGCCGCTACCGCCATTACAATTCAAAAAAGCATCGCCACGTAAATAGCCTATCAAGCATTAAAAAAAGCTTAACCAAGGCCACAGAAATACAAACAAAACAACCACTGTAAGTAACAAACACACACACGCACATTATTATTGTTGTTATTATTATTGTTACTATATTTATTATTATTATTATTATTATTATTATTATTATATTATTATTATTATTATTATTATTATTATTATTTTATTATTATTATTATTATTATTATTATTATTATTATTTTTATTATTATTATTATTATTATTATTATTATTATTATTATTATTATTATTATTTTATTATTATTATTATTATTTTATTATTATTATTATTATTATTATTATTATATTATTATTTGTATTATTATTATTATTATTAGTAGTAGTAGTAGTAGTAGTAGTTAGATACTAGTAGTAGTAGTAGTAGTATAGTAGTATAGTAGTAGTAGTACTAGTAGTACTAGTGTAGTATAGTAGTAGTAGTAGTACTAGTAGTAGTAGTAGTAGTACTAGTAGTAGTAGTAGTAGTACTAGTAGTAGTAGTACTAGTAGTAGTACTAGTAGTACTAGTAGCAGTAGTTAGTAGTAGTAGTAGTACTAGTAGTTAGTAGTAGTAGTACTAGTAGTACTAGTATACTAGTAGTAGTTAGTTAGTACTAGTAGTACTAGTAGTACTAGTAGTAGTAGTAGTAGTACTAGTGGTACTAGTAGTACTAGTAGTACTAGTAGTAGTAGTAGTACTAGTAGTACTAGTAGTACTAGTAGTAGTACTAGTAGTACTAGTAGTAGTAGTAGTAGTACTAGTAGTACTACTAGTAGTACTAGTAGTTAGTATACTTAGTAGTACTATAGTACGATAGTATAGTAGTCTAGTAGTATACTAGTAGTACTAGTAGTCAGTAGTAATATTAAGTATCCTCGAAGAGCGACCTTCTAGTGATTGCCAGAGTTTTTTTCTTTCTTGTTTCTTTCCATCATGTTTCCATTTTTCTTACGCCTCACCTCATCAGCCTCAAAAATTTCAGTGCATGTGTACTGTAACATTGCCTACATTCTTGGAGCAACTCGCATGTGCAAGTGCCCTAAACCAAACTGTTGAACCCTCAGCCTCCAAACAAGAGTTTGTCTCCTACCTATACATCGGTGGAGAGTGAAATTGAAGTTCAAATTTGACCATTTTGTATAAAAACATTCTGAGCTGTATTATTATTATTATTATATTATTATTATTATTATTATTATTATTATTATTATTATTATTATTATTATTATTATTATTATTATTATTATTATTATTATTATTAATATTATTATTATTATTATTATTATTATTATTATTATTATTTATATTATTATTAATGTTATTATTATTATTATTATTATTATTATTATTATTATTATTATTATTATTATTATTAACACATCGAACGTTTCCTACCAAGGTAGAGTGACCCAAAAAAGAAGAAACACTTTCATCATCGCTCACTCCATCACTGTCTTGCCAGAGGCGTTGCCTACGCTACGACTCACTGGCAGCAAGTTCAATTCCCTCTCGTACCGTGGTCTGCGTTGTCTACACTACAGTTCAAAAGCTGCAACATATCTCCACCGCTCCTTCAGAGTGCAGGCACTGCACTTTGCACCTCCAGGACTCAAGTCCTACTGATCGGTTTCTATGAATCCCTTCATATAAGTTACTCTGCTCACACTCCGTTAAGTCAAACCCAATAAATTTAAGTTTGCCTCTACTGAATGGCTTCGACTGGAAGTATATCTGCATTGATTTTGGGCTGTGTGGCTGCCCAATTTATTATTATCAAAGCAATTTTGTGAATTTTAATTTTCTTAAATCATATAAATAGAATATTTTTTTTATAAGATTGTATATCATTTTAAATAGAATATAAATGAGAAAAGAAAACTGAAAACTGCGTTTTTTAGGCGAATTTTGTATGTATAAATACGATAGATTCTCCTCTTTTCAAGACACTGGTCTCTTCTTAATAACAGGAGAGTACCTCCTTAGTGTAGCTTCAGAGTTGTTGTGTCTTGATGGAAGGTTTAAATTAGGTCTGAGCTGTTTATGTCTTAATTTACCATTTTTTATTGAAGGACCCGGGATATTAATTTGAATAGGATGACTTGTTAATTCCTCTTCCGATTCGTTTCAGATCTTTAACACTACTATTTAACTATATTATAAATTTATGCCGCACTCTGTACTATTCCAATCGCGTGTATTATGGTGCAGGGAACTGTATCTATACGCAATGGGAGTACCTCTCTAGGATCCCACAGTGAACAAAATACATCTACTTATTATTATTGTTAGTAGTAGTAGTAGCAGTAGTACTAATTATTATTATTATTATTATTATTATTATTATTATTATTATTATTATTATTATTATTATTATTATTATTATTATTATTATTATTATTAAACGCATATGGGCCATTCAACACGCAAGGGCTGGTGGAACCTTGATCCTCCTTCTGCAAATGGAGAAACAAACGAGTCACTCCGTCAAGTCAGGTTGAGAGCAGACTGCAACACTGGCAGAGCGCAGATTCTCCGCGCGGAAGAGAATGAGACTTTCATTACAATTTAGGCAGGACATATTTTCCACTGCGTTAAATAGAAAGTTAAATAGAAAGTCAGCAACACACTTCTGTAATTTTGTGTTCTTGTTCCTAATTAATTTTACGCCTCGTAGTAGGGAAGACAATTAAGTGGAATTTTTTTTGTCTTCATTTGTCAAGGTAATTGTGTGTTTGTGTGTGTGTACTCACCTAGTTGTGGTTGCGGGGGTAGAGTCACAGCTCCTGGCTCCTGTGTGTGTGTGTGTGTGTGTGTGTGTGTGTGTGTGTGTGTGTGTGTGTGTGTGTGTGTGTGTGTGTGTGTGTGTGTGTGTGTGTGTGTTTGTACTCACCTAATTGTAGTTGCAGGGGTCGAGACTCAGCTCCTGGCCCCGCCTCTTCGCTGAACGCTACTAGGTCCTCTCTCTCCCTGCTCCATGAGCTTCATCATACCTCGTCTTAAAGCTATGTATGGTTCCTGCCTCCACCACATCGCTCGCCAGACTGTTCCACTTGCTCTGACTGAAGAACTGCTTACTAACTTCCCTGTGACTCATCTGAGTCTTCAGCTTCCAAGAGTGACCCCTTGTTTCTGTTTCTATGGAACATCTTGTCTCAGTCCACCTTGTCTATTCCACGCAGTATTTTGTTTGTTGTTATCATGTCTCCCCTGACCCTCCTGTCCTCCAGTGTCGTCAGGCCGATTTCCCTCAACCTTTCTTCATAGGACATTCCCCTTAGCTCTGGAACTAACCTTGTCGCAAACCTTAGCACTTTCTCTAATTTCTTAACATGCTTGACCCGGTGCGGGTTCCAAACTGGTGCTGGATACTCCAGTATGGGCCTGATGTACACAGTGTATAGTGTCTTGAAAGATTCCTTACTTAGGTATCGGAATGCTAATCTCAAGTTTGCCAGGTGCCCACTTGCTGCAGCAGTTATCTGGCTAATGTGTGCTTCCGGAGACGTGTTCGGTGTTATACTCACGC
>NC_069400.1:92425845-92438345 GCF_026875155.1 Cherax quadricarinatus
TTAGTTTGGAGTCAAATTTCACCCCAAGGATATCAACTTCTTCTCCAGGTGCCAACATCCTCCCATTCATCCTTACTACTGCACCAGCATTACCATCATGGTGCCTAGAGACGATCATCATTTGCGTTTTCTCAGGTGCAAATGTTACTTGCCATCTATTTCCCCAAGCTGATATAGCTCTCAGATGGTGATTGATGTAGCTTAGAGCAGCTGGCATTTCTTCTCTTGGATAAGTGAATGTCAGTGTACAGTCGTCTGCATATGCATGTGATTCTGGGATGAGATGAAGAAGGTCGTTGAAGTAGACATTCCATAACAATGGACCCAGCACGCTTCCTTGTGGAACACTTGCCCCAATAGGATGTCTTGCTGATTCCGTTCCATTGAGAACTACACTTAGAGATCTACCATGAAGGTAGCTCTCTCTCTCTCTCTCTCTCTCTCTCTCTCTCTCTTCTCTCTCTCTCTTCTCTCTCTCTCTCTCTCTCTCTCTCTCTCTCTCCTCTCTCTCCTCTCTCTCTTCTCTCTCTCTCTCTTCTCTCTTCTCTGTCTCTCTCTGTCTCTCTCTCTGTCTCTCTCTGTTTCTCTCTGTCTCTGGTTCTCTCTCTCTGTCTCTCTCCGTCTCTCTCTCTGTCTCTCTCTCTCTCTCTCTCTCGCTCTCTCTCTGTCTTCTGTCTGTCTGTCTCTCTCTGTCTGCTCTCTTCTCCTCTCTCTCTCCCCTCCCTCTCCTCTCTCTCTCTCTCTCTCTCTCTCTCTCTCTCTCTCTCTCTCTCTCTCTCTCTCTCTTTTCTCTCTCTCTCTCTCTCTCTCTCTCTCTCTCTCTCTCTCTCTCTCTTCTCTCTCTGTCTCTCTCTCTCTCTCTCTCTCTCTCTCTCTCTCTCTTCTCTCTTCTCTCTCTCTCTCTCTCTCTCTCTCTCTCTCTCTCTTTTCTCTCTGTCTCTCTTTCTTTTTTTATACAGGGTTTGACAAGGTTAAGGATCCCTAGCTTTATTGACAAGCTATTTACAGGTTAAGGATTCCTAACTTTATTGGCAAGCTAAGAGCTGTTACCTACATCAGCTCATTTGAAAGCATTTTTATTGTTATGACACATACAATTAGGGAACAGGATGAAGTTGGAGCTATCTGTGGGCCAGCATTTTCATTTGATCAACTGACTTTATCTCGTTGACATCATTATGCTGTACGAATGTGTTCCATACTCGAGTCATCCTGGGTATATAGGATCTCAGTTGGAGTGTAGTTCTGGAGAAGGGTACAGCCAGAGTGAAGTTGCTGCTTTCTGCCCGTCTTGTGGCATAAAAGCTTGTTTCACGCTGTCCTCGAAGTGGATTCAAGTGTGGTACTTTGACAATATTGGCCTTGTACATAACAGTAAGGCCACCCACATCCCTCCTATGTTGAAGGCTCTCCTGAAATGACAGATCTATCCAGGATGGGTCCAGGCGAGAGATGAGACGTCTTGCTCTGTTCTCTACTCTGTCAAGCAGTCGCAGATGAGAGGGGGGGGGGGCAGGCAAACCAAGGAAGTGGAGCATACTCAAGGTGCGAGCGTACTTGTGCCTCGTACAGAATCTTGCAACCCCTACTGTCAAGTAGATGAGAGATACGGCGAAGTGCTGTAAGCTTCCTGGCTGCCTTGTTTGCAAGATTTACAACATGGTTCTTCATGGTTAGTTTGGAGACAAATTTCACCCCAAGGATATCAACTTCTTCTCCGGGTGCCAACACCCTCCCATTCATCCTTACTACTGCACCAGCATTACCATCATGGTGCCTAGAGACGATCATCATTTGCGTTTTCTCAGGTGCAAATGTTACTTGCCATCTATTTCCCCAAGCTGATATAGGTTTTAGCTGGTGAGTGATGTAGCTTAGAGCAGCTGGCATTTCTTCTCTTGGATAAGTGAATGTCAGTGTGCAGTCGTCTGCATATGCATGTGATTCTGCGATGAGATGAAGAAGGTCGTTGAAGTAGACATTCCATAACAATGGTCCCAGCAAGCTTCCTTGTGGAACACTTGCCCCAATAGGATGTCTTGCTGATTCCGTTCCATTGAGAACTACACTTAGAGATCTACCATGAAGGTAATCACTGAGGAGACATATCGTAGAGCCTGTAATTCCCAGTGCTTGAAGTTTTGCTAAGAGGCCCTGGTGCCACACCCGGTCGAAAGCGCCAGCAATGTCCAGTGCTACCACACAGCTGACTTTGGATTCATCCAGTGACTGGTGCCACTTATTGGAGAGGTTTAACAACACAGCAGCAGAGTAACCTTTCCTGAAGCCATGTTGACGATCACAAAGTATTGAGTGATAATCAAAAAACTCTGTCATTTGTCTTGAGATTATTGTCTCAAGGATCTTACCAGTGATTACAGGAGTGACACTGGTCTCTAGTTGCTGATTTCTGCTCTGTTCTTCTTTTTGTGAACAGGGACTACATTTGCCTCTTTCAATAGAGAGGGCCATTTACACTGTACTAGGCAGTGCTGAAAGATGCGAGTTAGAGGTGCTGCTAGCTGGTCTGCACATCTTCTCAGCAATCTTGGGCTCAACTTGTCTGGGCCCACAGCCTTTTCTTGGTCAAGCGATTTAAGAAGGAAATGCACCTCCTCCTGCCTTATTGTCACCACTGACAGTTTTGACACAGTTCTTGCAGCTAGCCAAGGAGGGTCCCTTGCTGGATCAGGAACTTGCATTTTGGTAGCAAAGTGTTCAGCAAAGAGGTCCGCCTTCTCTTGACTACTAGTAGAGGTGGTCCCATCCTCTCGGTTTAGAGGTGGAATGAGTTCTTCAGGCAGATAACCTTGTCTGTCCTTGACCATGGACCACCAGGTTTTGGAGCCTACCCTACCTGATGCTAGCTTTCGTTTAGTGTCCACCTCCCATTTAGCAATGGCCCACTTTTGAACGTCACTCATATGTCTACAGGCTTGCCTGTGCAAGTTCCTGTTATAGGTGGTAGGATGTCTCTCATTCCTTCGCCATGCTTTGTACTTAGCAGTAGCAGCCTCTCCACAACGAAAGCCAAACCAAGGCTGATCCGAAGGCTTCGTCACATATTGCCGGTGAGGAATGTGTTCTTGTTGTAGATTAAGGATGTGTCCAGTGAAGGCTTTCACTTGGTTTTCAACATCCCCTTGGAGAAGAGCATTCCAGTCGGTGTTGGCGAGCTCAGAGCGAAGGGCTGGCCAATTACCTCTTTCCCATAGCCAGGTTGTGCGTGTGGACTCCTCACCTCGTTCCCTCTCTCTCTCTCTCTCTCTCTCTCTCTCTCTCTCTCTCTCTCTCTCTCTCTCTCTCTCTCTCTCCTCTCTCTCTCTCTCTCTCTGTCTGTCTCTGTTTCTCTCTGTCTCTCTCTCTCTCTCTCTCTCTCCCTCACTCTCTTTCTTCCCAGCTTCCTCAACGTAACAAGCAAAGTTCCTCTGGGATCCACCATCGACTCAATTCTTTTTATAATTTGCATAAATTATTTACAAACTGGGTTAAACTCTAAAATCACACAATTCGTGCTTGACACAATATCAGGAAATCATTCCGCATCTGTGACAGAATGTAAGAGAAATCAGAGGGAACTGGAAGGTTGACGCAGCGGGCACAGCGGGCGAAGCGGGCGCAGCGGGCGCAGCGAGCACAGCGGGCGCAGCGGGCACAGCGGGTTCAGCGGGCGCAGCGGGCACAGCGGGTGCAGCGGGCGCAGCGAGTGCAGTAGGTGCAGCGGGCACAGCGGGTGCAGCGGGTGCAGCGGGCACAGCGGGCGCAGCGGGTGCAGCGGGCGCAGCGGGCACAGCGGGCACAGCGGGCACAGCGGGCGCAGCGGGTGCAGCGGGTGCAGCGGGCGCAGCGGGCACAGTGGGCACAGATGTCGAGGGACCTGGAATCAAGCAAGAGTAAAATATCATCTTACAAGCAAGGGTATAAATAGAAATTTCACGTAAAGAACGGCAAAAACGATATGGACATTATCAGTGGACTATATCTTGAATATGCCTCCAGATTTTACAACCAAATTTCATAGAAGACGAAGATAAACCAAAGAGAGTGTCTAGAACAACAAACTCGTCTCTTCTTTAAGAAACCAACCTTAGCAGTGATGCAACTCTCAGTCAAGGATACAAGATCCTAAAAAATATTCAGTAACTGTAACTTATCATTCAGTAAACAAAAATAGTTAGTTCAGGTATCATAAACATTTAAGAACACATTCTTCCCCGGCAGATCTTTCATATTTAAACAATAAAGAACTTGATATTCTGCAATATTAAGTACATAATTGCTTGAATTGCTTTCTACAGATCTTGTTTATGTTTTAGCTCAAAATGCTTATAATATTTTCAACTCCGGAGCTTCCAAATCTCAGCATTTAATATAAATCCAAAGTTTACGACGCTCTGTATGCTTAGCTTAAAAACTGAAATAGTTGGGAAAAATAATTAAGAATTTCTAAGTCGACTTGAGAATTTGATCAACTAGCTGTAAATATACTAAAACCCAGCTGAAGTGAACATTAAATCTCTGCCTAAACCCTTAAACAATTAAGGAATCATACAAATTAAGTTAGTTATGTCAGGAAACAGGACGAGTGTTTCCTGACGCAGGTCTTAGTTATATGATGACCTGCCACTGGAGTTTTTGGTCATCTTACCGAAGCCTTCCACTGGCTTACCGGTCAACCCCTTTAAAAATTATGGTTATAATTTTAACCACATATACATGCTGAATCATACAGTGCCTAGGAAATGGTAGGCAAACACGTTTGATCCGAGGAAGTGTAAGGAAGAACCAATCCACTAGAAGGGCCAATCTCAGAAGCATTGTTACACAGTCAGGGAGCGTCTGTCTCACGATTAGCGTACGTTGGATCGAGCCTCCCTCGCTACTTACCATGAATAATTCACAAGGGTTTGACGCTTCATATATATTATAAATATTCTAAGATAAAGAGCAGTTGTTTCACGAGTATAGACAAGATAAACTTTAAACACTGATAAGTGAATGTATATTTACTGTCATTTACAATCACCAATAATAATATCATTATACCAAGTTACGAAATAAATAAGACTACTATTACTACTAATATTAATAATAATAATAATAATAATAATAATAATAATAATAATAATAATAATAATAATAATAATGATAATAATAACAATTAGCAGGGTCATTTAACTTACTACTTTACCGAGCTGGAAGCAACTTCTTGACGTGTCGTTAAACACTATGTAAGCCAAAAACATCACAAGAACATCACTACCACTGATATAACTGCAGTTTTGACCCCACACAATACTTGGTTGACAGGAACATCACAGCTTAACAGGCCGCCACCGCCACCGCCACAACCACACTACAGTCATCCATCCAGGCCGAGCACTAACATTTAATAATAAGCCATTAAGATGAAATACAGGTTTGTGTGACGTGCGGTGTGCAGATACCTGACGAGAATCACCTGCTCGTACCTCACATGATGCATAAGTGTCTTTATATATATATATATATATATATATATATATATATATATATATATATATATATATTATATATATATATATATATATATATATATATATATATATATAACAGAACTGAGGCTTGGCCAGGACTCGATCCTGCGCTCCCATGCCCAGCCCTGTGTGAACTGAACAAAGTACGCATCGCTCTGATAAATTAGACACATGTGCAACTCTTGGGTATCTTTATTGAGGAAACGTTTCGCCACACAGTGGCTTCATCAGTCCATACAAAGGAGAATCTTGAAGAACAGGAGGAGAATGAGGTAATCAGTCCCTCAACCTTGAGTCGATGTGGTCAGTCCATCAATCTTGAATTGAATACGGCATAAGTGTGGAGAAGCAGCTTATAAACCGTAGGCAGAAGAGGTGCAGCAGTCGTAGGTGGTGTCACATTTGTTCAATGTGGAAGTAGGCCGTGCCCAAGGGTTAGGCAAGCGGTTTATAAGCTCCTTCTCCACACTTATGCCGTATTCTATTCAAGATTGATGGACTGACCACATCGACTCAAGGTTGAGGGACTGATTACCTCATTTTCCTCCTCATTTTCTTTGTATGGACTGATGAAGCCACTGTGTGGCGAAACGTTTCCTCAATAAAGATACCCAAGAGTTGCACATGTGTCTAATTTATCAACATGTCGGTTCTCAGAACCATTCATCTACACGCATCACTCTATCCGCTAGATGACCATTCTTAAACACCGGGCGCTCTAGTGGTCTAGTGGATAGAGACATGTAGACTTTGTTCTGTTCACACAGGGCTGGGCATGGGAATTCAGGGTAGAGTCCTGTCCAAGCAGTTCTGTTAATGATTCGAAATCACTTCTTTCGTGATTTCATTTATATATATGCATAAATATTCTCTGAGGCAAGGCAAGTGTCAGTGGTAACCCATGTCAGTCTGTGACATAAATTGCCACTGGGGTGTTCAATTGTGTAGAATTTAATTGCTGCTGTTATTGGGACCTGGTACCACGACGAAGAACTTGCTAAAATGTGTTCAGCATTTTGGCAAGTGTCCATCTATAGCAAAGCTTGCAGCAATGGTTACATAAGCATAGGGTAGTCATATCGCTTATTAAATCAATTATCTCTCAAGTCATTGCCTTGTATTTTTCAAATAAACATTAATTTTCCAAGTAAATGTCTTATTTCAACACTGGTCCAATTAATATAACATTACTGTAGTCCTCGCCTTAGCGCCCGATTAAAATATTGCTTTTAAGAGCTGATGATTTTTGTTCTAATTAACCTAACGCGACTGTAGATAGTAGGTTTTCTGCCTGACCAGCAACACCCAGCCAGAAGCAAGTTGATGATGAAGGGTGAGATGTGTGGCCAGTCTATTATCGTCTTTTAATAGAAGTGCCTTTTTCAAAAAGAAGCATAACTGATCGGCAGCGTGAATTAGCCCTCAACTTAGCAGAACAACTTCACGCAATAATCCAAAAGGAGAACATATATTATTCAATCGCTCTGGATGAATCAGCTGATGCTACTGATGCATGTATTATACCTTATTCGTGCCATAATCAAGAATTTTCTGGGCACCTTTACTGGCAGGATGTGAGGGAAAAAGTCCATTAGATAGTGAGGGTGGAAGTATGAATGAATGATGGTGGAAGTTTTCTGAGCAGCATGCCTGTTCAGTTAGGGTGGGCGCATAATTGCCGCTACTCTCTTCCCTTCGGCACCCGGTGGGAGGTGACGAGTGTCTCTCCGACCGGTGGTCAGTCACTTGACTTGCGGCTCCCATCAAATCTGTAAGTATTCGTTCTACTCCTGTATAAGTTATTATGTTTGGGTTTCAATAAGAGCTTCGTTCTTGCTTAGAATTTTTGTACTCCAAATTATTCCTGTCATGATTTGATCTTTAGCAGTGTAACGGCATCATTTAATCCTCACCATTTCTTTTAAAGGTCGTACGCCTAACATGTGAGTGATTTCTCGAGTGGTGTAATTTTGCATCTCTTTATTTTAGCTTTGTTGGCTCGGGTCATCAGATACAGGCCAGATAAGGCAGGGCAGCACAGATCTTGAAAAGATCTGAGCGTCAACAGTGCAACTTTACCTACAATGGTCCCCCTTCCTCACGTAGCCAACCACCCAGTCAGCTGAGTCTCGACCCCTACAACCACAATTAGGTGAGTACACCTTCCCTCAGTTATAACTCCACCAGCGTTGCAGAGTGGTTCTTTACTGGCGACTCCAATGCTTGACAAGTGTTGTGGTGGTTAGAGGATCACTGTTCGTCAGAACTCCTACTCGTGTTGGGGTCACAGTCAAGTCATGTCCACCTGTGACCCCTTCCCCCCCCCCATCATCAACAACGGCTCAGCGTTCCAAACCACGATTCAGAGCTACGTGTCCAGAACATCAGCACGGCACCGTTCTTCACTACGTCATTGTATACATATTAGCTTTGAATCACTAATTATTTATATATTTCAATTTTCTTTGTTTCATATAGGATTAATTTCGTGTTTAAATGTTTTATATTCTTTACTAATTTTACTAATATTTTTTTTTACTTTATTATGTTATTATTGATTTTTCCATCTTCTCATTTCCATAAAGAGGAACCAGCCTTATCAAATACTTTCTGATGGTCTGATAGAGCTACGGAGCCTTCACAACTGGCGACCTTGCCAGGAACGACAACAACAACGAAGCCTCATTGGGTACACACGGAGTCAGCAGACTGTTACAACCAGCCAATGAGCAATCATTCTCTATGGCAGGACTACAGCACAGGTATATAAAAGATGTGATTGTTATAGTCTCAATTTCTGTAAGTCAAGTAAATTCAGGGCAGGATATATACTAGTTATTACTGTCATTTTTTTTTTTTTTAGCATGAAGCAATTTTGAGGGTTACTCTAGAGACCCGAGATTTTCTAAGGACAAGTTACTTCACTGAGCTCTATATATTATATCAAGGGAACTGTTGCAGAACACTTTTGATTTGTTTGTGAGAAGATTGGATGGTCAAGGGATCCCCATTCTACTTACTGTTTGATCGGAGCCGGAATAGAACCCTCCGTTTTCGTACATACTGTGTAATCGGAGCACGAATCGAACCCTCCGGTTTCTTTAATACAGTTTCATATTTTTGTGGAAGTTTAAGTTAATTTTGCAAGCATGGAGGAATATCATTTGTGGATGACCACCGGAAGTAATTTGAGAATAACAGAAAAAAAATCTTGAATCTTTTATACTGCTGAAATTCAATAAAGAAAGGATGAAAGAGAGAAGAGAAGAGAGAGAGAAGAGAAAGAGAACTAAGAGAGAAAAGGAGTGAGAGAAAGAGAAGACAAAAAGGAGCATGACAGACTTGATCGTAAAGAGAGAGCTAGAGAGTGTGATCTAAGAGAGAGAAAGGATGATCATAAGTTAGAACAAACACGCCTTGAGTTGGAAAATAAGAAACTAACATTCTCGCAACAGAAACTGAAAGAAGAAATAATAGAACAAAATACAGCCAGTTCAAATGCTACTACGCCTAATTTACCTCCCTTCACAGAGGGTGAAGATATCACCTCATACATTATTAGGTTTGAAAATACCACTAGCCTCTGTGAATGGTCCTCCGATACCTGGACTACCAGGTTAGTCGTGTTATTTTCTAGTACAGCATTAAATATCTATACCACTTTATCGCAGGATCATTTGTGATTATAATTTACTTAAGGCAATCCTTTAAGCATACCAGAAGACCCCGAATTCTTATAGAAAGGATTTCAAGTAAGTCACATTAAAGCTTGGCCAAAATTTTCAGCAGTTTCAGATTACCCTCTTTCGTCTGTTCGATTTTTGGATTGAGAACTCCCGGAATTGATCATAATTATGAATCTCGTAGAGATTTCATGGTTGCCGATCAGTTCCTGACGGCTCTTCCCCACCAGATTCTAACTTTCGTCCGAGAACGTAACCTGATTCCAGCTGAGGAAGTTGATGAGGCCACTGACACATATGCTGAGGCCGACAATTCCTATAAAAACCTAAAAGGATCGAGCCCTAAGGGCAAGAGTTCACCTGACCCTAAGAAAATAAAGCCTCTAATGAAAAACAGACATCGTTTATTCCCTTTTGTCATTTATGTGGTGTTAAAGGACATAAACATCCAGATTGTCCTTCCAAAAAAGGAAAAAGTTGGTAGGTGTTTTAGAGACTGTAATGGCAAGGCGCCATTCTGCTCTGGAACGGTTAATGATATTAATGTATCAACCATATTACGTACACAGGTTATACGTTTATCATAATTTCTAAGGAGCTGTTCCCTAACCTTAAAACCACTCGTGCCTCTAATATCCTTTCAGACTGCTTGGACCATACAGACACATTCCTTATGATCCGTTGTTATATCAAATCTACATGGTTCACAAGTTGTGCCGATGTCGTACTAGCCCCCATACCCTCTTGCTTTGTACTGATAGGTAATGTAAAAGGTGCAGTTCTTCCTTCTGAAGTTGACCTTTCGTCACCACCAGTGAACATTAGTTTTTCAGCTCCTCTTCCTCTAAAGTTCGAAAAGCCCCTTGATAGTTCCGTTCCGGAAACTGCAATTTCTCATAATAGTGGGATCAATTATCTGTTAGTTCAATGAGTACTTTTCACAAAGCCTCATTAGTTCCCTGGTATGTGCCTGTTGAGCCAGGGTGCTTCCCGGAGATATTTCTGGTATAACATTGCGTTGCGCCATCTCATATTTAACATGAGTGAGATTAAAGTAAAATATTTGGTGTGGGATTTTCTAGCTTATTAAGATAGTTATCTTTCTTCCTTAACTGATCTGTGAATTCCTCAGCAGTTGCTGAGGGTAGTTTGTATACTAGGATAATTATCAAATTCATATTTTCAACTTTAATGCCTAGGATTTCCACTATATCATTAGTAGAGTTCAGTACTTCCGTGCATATCCAGACATTAACATCAGTCTTACTTAAAGTTACACTCTCATGGCCTCACTGCCAAGCCGAAGAAATGTTTCCTTTGCTTCAATCAGATTAGGTATCTAGGTTCCATTCTTTCTAATAATTCTTTTCGGCCTCTTCCTAGTAAGATCGAAGCCTTGTTAGAATTTAAATCCCCCAGAACCAAGAACCTCATGCATAGTTTTCTTGGCTCTGAATTTCTATGCAAAATTAATTCCCAATATTACAGATCTTTCAGGAATATTATGACTACCTTAAAAGCCTGTAACAGAACCTCTTGAACTTTGCGACGAAGCTCGGGAAAAAATTAACGCAGTAAAGAAAGTTTTTCTAAAGACCCCATACTTAAAATTCCAGATATCAGTAAGCCATTTTGTTTGATAACTGATGCCTCCAATACCGGCCTAAGTGCTGTGCAATTACAGTAGCGTGAAGGTACTCCTTTCTCTGTATGCTTCCTTAGCCGGAAGCTTCTTCCTGCAGAAAAGAGATACTTCACCATTGAAAAGGAATGTTTAGCCCTTGTGTGGGATATCTAAAAACTTAAATTTTATCTACTAGGTAAAGAATTGATTTTAGAAAAGCATCATTAACCTTTAATATACCTAAAGACTTTTATGGGAACCAACAGTCGCCTCTTGAGGTAGTCATTGGCTCTCCAAGCTTTCAAATTTCGTATATTGTAGATCACTGGTTCGTCCAATTATTTCCGACTGGTTATGTCGTGACAGTCAGTAGAATATTGGTAGATTAAACAATTTTTCTTTAGGAACCTTTTCCTACCTATTCCTCATATTCTTTGACTGTCTTGGTATGGATAGTAAGGGTGGAAGTATGAATGAATGGTTGTAGTTTTTGTTGGTCAGTATCTGTACTTGCTTCAGCAGTACATATACTAAAATTGGAAGGATACAGAGAAGATTAGCATGGCCCCTGCACAAGGATGACACGCAGAATCGTGAAGCGTTCCACATTTTTTACATTCGTCCATCACCCTTGGTGAAGGTCGGACGTCAGCAACAGCACTCACGCCAGTTGGTAGCTCTGAGTGATTTTTAGCAAGATGGTGCAAGCCACAAGGAGGAGAATCAACACTGTAGGCATTGAGATCTTGAAAGGCACAGTGTATAACTCGAACGCATCGATTCTGTTGCCTGTCATCTTGCGCGACACCTATGTCATCAACAATGAAGACCTGTATAGTGTTGTATTGAACGGCTCGACGAGGATTTTTGTGAAGTTTGTGACGGCGGCGATCTACAAGATGGTGGAGAAGTACCAGGAAGTGTGCAAGATTGTTAATCCAGGTTTGGAGGTCCGGATGAGGGATGTATCCAAGTACTGCACTTGAGTAAAGTTAAAATTTGTGCCTTTTGAGGCGGAAGAGGAGGATATACGAGCGGCGATAGAAGTGTATAGCGTTTTACATTTAGCAACAATGGGACGATGGAATGAGGGTATGTATGTTGGCATACGTGAGGGCACTTTTACCCTGAAGATGACTCAGCGAAGATCCATATCGTCCTACGTGGTGTTGAGTGATTTCAGGATGCAGATATATGTTACACATGCGGAACAGAGACGTGCACGTAGACTGTGCGGGGCCTATGAACATATGGCTGCGCAGTGCCCTAAACGATCTGTACCTGAGAATCGCGGTGCAGTGAAGGAAGTGGAGAGGGATAGTGATGAATCAGACTCCAGGACGGAATTCTGAGGCTCGAAAGACATGGAGTGATATGGTGGAGGGTCATTTAGAGGAATTTGTAACTTTACCGGAGATTACACAGGTCATTGAGGTCATGAGAATGGAGGACGAGGCGGGTCCAGAGGAATTGGATACCGGTATGTCGGATGCAATAGATTCTGTGTTACAAGGCTTACAGGATGACCATAATGATCAAGGAAGTCTGCATAATGTAAAGGATGGAGAATCTGTGGAGGGTAGGATATGTCCCGTAGGTAATGAGGGCAGCAGACAAGAGATGTCACTGAGGGTATGTGAGACAGAGGTTGAGGTAAACACATTTATATATCCAAAA
>NC_069400.1:92440845-92463345 GCF_026875155.1 Cherax quadricarinatus
TATTATTTTAAATAAAATATAAAAAAAAGTATCCTTGTTTAGTTAGTATTGCTGCATTGTTCCCGTTACCCCTCCCCCCTCTTTCTCTCTCTTCTGCACCAGGTGGGAGGTGATGAGTGTCTCTCCGACCGGTGGTAAGTCACCTGTGGTTTCCATCAAGTCTGTAAGTATTCGTTCCACTCCTGTATAAGTTATTAAGTTTGGGTTTTAATAAGAGCTTCACTCTTGTTTAGAGTTATTATGCTCTAAATTATTCCTGTCATGATTTGATCTTAAGAAGTGTAACGACAACACTTAATCATCAACATTTCTTTTAAAGGCCGTACGCTTATCACGTGAGTGATTTCTCGAGAGGTGTAATTTTGTATCTCTTTATTTTAGCCTTGATTATTGGCTCGGGTCATCAGATACAGGTGAGATAAGGTAAGGCAGCATAGATCTTGACAAGATCTGAGCGTCAATAGAGCAACTCTTCCTACAATGGTCCCCCTTCCCTACGTAGCAGCCCTGTCTCAGTTATAACTCCACCAGCGTTGCAGGGTGGATCTTTACTGGCGACTCCACTGCTTGACAAGTGTTGTGGTAGTCAGAGGATCACAGTTCCTCTGTTCGTTAGAACTTCTGCTCGTGTTAGGGTCACAGTGTACTCAGTGTGTCAACAGTCACATCCACATGTGACCCCTCATCCCCCCCCCCCACCATCAACAACAACGGCGTTCCAGACCACGATTCAGAGCTACATGCTCAAAACATCAGCACGGCATCATTCTCCACTACATCATTGTGTACATGTTAGTTTTGAATCGCTAATTTACGTATTTAATTTTTCACTTCATTGCTTCAAGTAGTACTAATTTCGTGTTTAAGTGTTATTCTTTACTAGTTTTACTTATTAATAAAATTGTGGAAAATACCGTATATATTTTCCAGAAATACAGTAGTTATATGTAAATAGATGGCCATAATGTATTTAATAATATTTATGTCATAGAAAACGGAAAGCCTGCATCTGCGCAGAAGACAGTCGCCAATATTGTTTGAATTGAACAGACGTTGTGAATAATGGGAAGAATTTTTCGTGCTCTAGAGGTTAAAATTGGGCTGACACCTCTCAAATAGGAGATGAAATTGTTGGATGTGCATTCCTGCATAACTTGAGTATCAGGCGACAGGACAGGACAACTCCAGGAACCTCAGATAAGCTTCTAATTTATGTTTAAATTCTGGCCAGTAAATTTTTCATAAATGTAGGCAAAAGGGGGGGTCCTGTACATGACACATTAATCTCCAGTCAAATTGGTGGGTGTTATGATTTTAAGATATTATCCTTCTGTTATGTATATGTGTATATATATAATCATTTATTATTTTTAATATACAGTCCACAAATGTATATATTTACCAGCATTCCTGGTATATGTACATTTCATTTATAATTAATAGGTCCAGAGCAACTTGTGGATATGACAGTGGTAGGTATCGAAGGGGGACATTTTTCGCGATCTAGGTGTCCCAAATTCCTACTTGTCTAACTGATAAATAATAATTATCTTTGTTCATTTACTGTTATGTACATAATGATACATTCAGATAAATGCAATTTTTCACAACAATTTTTTATCTTATCATGTTATAATTGATTTTTGTGTCTTTTCATTTCCACAAGGAGGAACCAGCCTTATTAAATACTCATTGAGGGTCAGATAGGCTGGGAAACCTTCACACAGGACACCTGGAACAGAAATTGTTGGCATCCCTCAAGATAAAGGTCACGAAGCTGGGCTGAATTTGGGTCATTTGAGTGAGTGTGTGTACAGACGGTGTACCTTCTATGACATGAAAACGTGAATGGTTTATTTCAGTGCTATTAAAGGAATTATCAGATCCAGATACTCTAATTTCCTTTCATTGTATTTACCGTATCATTCTAAAGTGCGCTGGCTGTCACAGGGACAGACAGGTGCTGTTCAAAATTTTATCTTAGCGAGAACAAACCATTAGATTTTATGAACAACAGATTCACTATTGGGAATTATGAAAAGATTACTATAGAATGCTGCATTTCTCTGATATCATGTTAAAGCAAAATGACTTGAATATTTATTTGCAGGGTAAAACAAAGTCTATATGTGATTTGGGGCAAAAAATCCAAGCGTTTCGAAAAAAAGCTATAATTTTTAAATCCCTTCTTGCTCAAATGGAAATTTCTGAACACTTTCCCCAGCTAGTGAAGGCCATTAATGAAGAGGAGGATTCATACGAATCATTTGAAGAATATGCTGCTTTTATGGACTCATTATCTGAAGAATACAATGAAAGGTTTACTGACTTTGAGAATCATGACCTCGCATTGTAATTAACATTTCAGCCTCACCTGGCTGATGTCTCCGACTAAACAGAACTGACTGAGCTCTCAGAAGATAACATTTGAAAGTCCTTGTTGTTGCTAAGAAAAATCCCACTGAAATATGGAAAAATGCAATAGAATACCCATTTACGGCAACATGCACGATGAATATTTTCTTTTCTCTCATACACTTATTGTTGTGAATCTACATTCTCCTACTTAACCCAAATCAAGACACCGTTAAGGTCCTAAATGACGGTTACGCAGCTGAGGATCGACCAAATGTTTTCCCACAGAAGTAGTCATAACAAAGTCATTAAAAGGTTACTTAACTTCTTAAATAAAAACAAAATGTTTTCATTTAAGTTATTATATAATAAATAACTTTTAGAAAATAACAGACATATCGCATTATATCTCATCAAAATTTCTTGAATGCGGTCGTATTAGATTAGAGCTAACTTTAATGTGACCTTCCAACATAAAATTGTTCCCCATCCCTGGTCCTAGAAGGTCGTGTCCGACTATCAGTTTACGGATCCGGTTTGTTTATTCATCGACAGTTGTTCATTACAATTTAATATGAGTTCACACACACACACACACGGCCAGGAGCTGAGTCTCGACCCCTGTAACCACAATTAGGTGAGTACACACACACACACACACACACACACACACACACACACACACACACACACACACATATATATATATATATATATATATATATATATAATATATATATATATATATATATATATATATATATATAATATACAAAACAACCACGAGGGGAGTAGGCCTAGGCCTTTCATGTTGCAATCAACACTGTGGAAAATAATTTCCCAAAATTATGCTGTGTAAATAAACCTGTAAATAAAGAAGTGAACCGAGAGGGAAGCTTTGTGCCTGTGCTGACGAGCAGAAGGGAGGCACCATTGTTTTTGAATGTGGTACATGCATGCTAATGTAATGTGCATAATTTTCGTTGCTCTAGGGGTTATATTAGGCTTAAAACCTCTCAAATAGGAGCCGAAATTGTTGGATGTGCAGTCCTGCATAACGTGAGCATTAAGCAGATGGACAAGACAGCTCCAGGAACCTCAGATAAGCTGTCTAATTTATGTTGTAATTCTGGCCAGTATTTTTATCATAAATTTAAGGAGAGGGGGGTTCTGTACATGACACACAGTAATCTCCAGACTAATTGGTGAGTGTTATGATTATAAATTCTCCTTCTGTTACCTAAATGTGTATATGTAATCATTTATTAATTTTAATATACAGTCCACATGTTTATATTAAATTTTACCAGAATTCCTGGTAATGTATATTTCATTTACAATTAATATAGGTCTAGAGCAACTTGTGGATATGACAGTAGTAGGTATCGAAGGGGGACATTTTTTGTGACCTAGGTGTCCCAAAATTCCTACTTGTCTATGTAACTTTGATAAATAATAATTATCTTTGTTACCATTTACTGGTATGTACCTTATGAGTTATATCCAGGTGAATTTAATTTTCCACAAACACATCATCAGGAGCTTGCAAAATTGCATAAAAGAGGAAGATGTCCAAGCAAGTATGTTCCCAAAGGGCATCTTCACTTTGAGTGAGGGAGGGAGACAGAAGGGTACAAGAAGTGCCCCCAGGCACAACAGTGCCCACAGCCAGAAGGATGATATTATAGCATTAGAAAAATCTCACAAGCATTGATATTGTAATAGTCTAAACGAAATTAATGTGGCTTGTCCATTTGAAGTGACGAGAAAATAGTAACATTTTAAGGGGAGACTTCTAAAAGTTATGTAAAGGAAATGGGGCTCACTAAAATAAACTCATTTAAAAAGGGAGGCATCTGTAATAACAAGAATGATGGCCACAGTTATTCAACCCACATAATTCTGAAGCAAACTCTGGTTCAACCTTCAGAAACTGCAGGAAAAATAAACTCTAATTCCTCGATGTGGCAGAACATTTAAGACAGTCTAATGCATTCATATAAGAGCCCATTTTAGATTGTGTACTATTGCCCCAACTGGTCCTCGGACTGACCCCTGTGGAACCCCACTCGTCACAGGCGCCCACTCTGACACCTCACCACGTACCATGACTCGCTGTTGTCTTCCTGACAGGTATTCCCTGATCCATTGCAGTGGTTTCCCTGTTATCCCTGCCTGGTCCTCCAGCTGTTGCACTAATCTCTTTTGTGGAACTGTCAAACACCTTCTTACAGTCCAAGAAAATGCAATCTACCCAACCCTCTCTCTGTTACCTTACTGCTGTCAGCCTGTCATAGAACTCCAGTAAGTTTGTGACACAAGATTTCCCATCTCTGAAACCGTGCTGGCTGTCATTGATAAGCTCATTCTCACTCCTGTAATGTTATGCGTCCCTGATCACTGCATGAAATCACTGCCTTCATCTCTTCATTAACATTTAACAGCTCAAAATATTCACACGGGCTTCCCAATATCTTCCCTTTCCCATCTTATAACTTCCCACTTTCGTTCATAACAGTTAGACCATTGTTCCATAGGTTTTCTGCACTTATTGATCTGGTTCCTAGACTTGCTCTTTTTCTTCGAAAAATTTATTGGTAAAATTGCACCTACTCTTTGCTTCCCTTTTACACTGCCTCGCCACTCTCGTAGCTTCTACTCTCCATATTCTTCGCCCTTCTCATTGCTGGTTCGTAAATACCTCATTGATGGTAACTTTTCTCCATTACCTCCCTCTTTGCACAGTCCGCCTATCGTGCCTTTTACCTCCCGCTCCCACTCTCCTATACCCACAAGCTTCTGCTGCACACACTAACATTGCCTTCCTAAATCTATTCTATTCCTCCTCGACCCTCTCCTCATTACCTATACTACCACTAAATATTCATCCGATATATCTGTTGCCTTTCTAAAAAAACCTCCACTTCCAAAAGTCTACCATCAATATTTAATTTATAAATGCATAACTTATGAAAACTGTCGTCATTACGCCCTACATCACATCTTGTGCTCTTATCAACTTTTTCTTAAAATACGTGTTACGTTTTTCTAATCTTTTTTTATAGACTTCAGTTAAGGAACCCCCATTACCATTGACCCCTGGCACTCGTAACTAACCTACCCCAGTAAATACATGTTTCTCCCACTTTAGCATTTAGGTCCCTCACAACATTTACTTTCTCGCTTGGTTCACAACTCCCTCAACACTCATTTAATATCTCACAAAACCTCTTTCTATTCTCCTTTCTTCCCCGGTACATGAACATACTATTACCCGCTTCTCACCGTCCACTCTTATTATAATCCATATAATCCTTGAATTTATACATGTATATTAACTCTTTTCTTAACATAACTGATCATTTAATATTACTGCCACTCCGTCGTTAGCCTCGATTCTCTCAGGTTCATCTGACATAATCCCCACCGACTCTTTAATACTCCCTTCAGATTTGTTTCACTTAGATCCAGGATAACCAGCCTCTTCACATTCGTAGCATTCACAATCAGTATTTCTTATCCTTACTGTACCCACGTACATTCAAACATCCTAACTTTATACAGTAGAACATATTATACACACACACACACACACACACACACACACACACACACACACACACGTATGTATATATATTATATATATATATATATATATATATATTATATATAATGTGTGTGTGTGTGTGTGTGTGTGTGTGTGTGTGTGTGTGTGGTGTGTGTGTGTGTGTGTGTGTGTGTGTCGTGCCGAATAGGTAAAACTTGCGATTTTGACTTAAATAGTAATGCTCTTCTTGCCGAATAAGGCAAGCGAGAATTTGTGCTTCCAATAATTTCGCAAATTCTGAACATAACGAAAAAAATATATATTTCATTGTGTTTGTTTATTATTAAATTATTGTAAAATTATCTGAAATATATTTAGTTGGATTAAACTAATTTAAATTTCGCCTGTTATAATAAGTAGGTTTTCTAAGGTTCTTTTGGTACAAAATTAGTAATTTTTACATTAACATAAATGAAAAAAAATATGTTCTTAAACGTATAAGAGAACATTTTAAAAAGGATCCAGGAAGAAATGTTTCTTTTCAGTGTCATTGCCGATGCTTAAAGAAACTCGCATTGAACGATTAACAACAACTGAAGGAATGGCTGAGGTTGGAATGTGTGAGTGGTAGTTAGGCAGCTTGGTTTCTCCTTGTTAACAGAGTGAGGATCGAGCCTGCAATTATTTCTTATGACGTATATCTCAGACAGGTTTAAATATTTCATAAAGTAGGTACCAATGTGCGAGTCACTGGAATGCAACTCCTGTCATGTTATGTGTCCGGTGAACGAGCATGGCATGCCAAAGGTCAAGTGAACGTGCAGTGCTTTACGAATGCAGAAAGAATATAGGAACCTGTGTTTCTTAATCCCAGCAATAAGCATAACCTCGAGCCCAGCCTTGAGCCCAGCCATGAGCTCAGCCTTGAGCTCAGCCTTGAGCAAGCTTCGAGCCCAGTCTTGAGAACAGCCTCGAGCGAGTTTCGAGCACAGCCTCGAGCTGAGGCTTAATTAAGCAAAGCCTTGAGCCCAGCCTAAAGGTTCCTTCGTACCTGCCTGTTCCATACTCTCACACTGCTCACAAGCGACACAGCAAACATCCCCAGTACCACATTAAAGGTAAACGACGTCAAGCCTTGATCACTCCACTCACATCAACAATGTTCCTTACCCACAACACACACACACACACACACACACACACACACACACACACACACACACACACACACACACACACACACACACACACGCTCCTGCTCGTTCTTCTTTAAGTGAATGTTACATTTACTTTTGGAAGTTTTATTCATTGCTAGGGAAACGCTAAATCCGTAAGGGAAAGGAGGGGCATCATACATCGCCTGAGAAATGGGAAGCAATTAGGCTTGATCCGAGGAAAGGGAAGGTAGCTACACTCCCCTGGATCAAGAGCCAGCCTCCGAAAACAGAATTCTCCCTTATGAAGGGTTCTTCAGGGAAGAATGTTTTTATGTTATGTTGTTAAGGGGAATGTTGACACACTGAGAATATTGTCATAAGGAAGACTGATGCATTAAGAATGTTGTAATGGATAAAGGTTGACAAATCCTAGGAATGTTGTCGTGGAGGGGCTGGAAGGGCAGGAATGTAGACATTTAAATATTCCACACACGTGGCTTTGGTGCCATTTCAGGAACAATGGCCACTGATGGCCATTGCCAGCCGCTGAGCTTCTGAATGGCCAGTGCCTGTCACTGAAGCTTCTGAATAGTCAGTGCCTGCCACTGAAGCTTCTGAATGCACCACCAAAGCAAATGCTCTAAAATGTACAAATAAACAAATAAAATAGATACCTGGACGTATAGACACAAGCAGGGAGATGAGAGATTCTCTTCTGAGAGGTTACATGAAGTAATCTCGACCAGAGGTATCAGGAAATTTTTTTTAATGACTCACAGCAATTAAGAAGTAAAACGGACGTGGGAACAACACAGTGAAGAAACGAAAGATGCCACACAGATCACGCCGGTAAACCAAAAATAGTTAAGAAACGAGCCCAAGAGATAGAGGGCTTAACAACAGCAAAATCAACTAGGTATCTGCACTTACACACACACACACACACACACACACACACACACACACACACACACACACACACACACACACACACACACACGTACACACGACACTGGAGGACAGGAGAGATAGGGGGGACATGATAACGACATACAAAATACTGAGAGGAATTGACAAGGTGGACAAAGACAGGATGTTCCAGAGATGGGACACAGCAACAAGGGGACACAGTTGGAAGTTGAAGACACAGATGAATCACAGGGATGTTAGGAAGTATTTCTTCAGTCACACAGTAGTCAGGAAGTGGAATAGTTTGGGAAGCGATGTAGTGGAGGCAGGATCCATACATAGCTTTAAGCAGAGGTATGATAAAGCTCACGGTTCAGGGAGAGTGACCTAGTAGCGATCAGTGAAGAGGCTGGGCCAGGAGCTAGGCCTCGACCCCTGCAACCTCAACTAGGTGAGTACAACTAGGTGAGTACACACACACACACACACACACACACACACACACACACACACACACACACACACACGTACAACCGAGGAGGTGAAGAGGCTGTTAAGTGAAATAGATACCTCAAAGGTAGTGGGAACGGAGATCTCTGTGGATCTTGAGAGAGGGAGCAAAGGCGCTGTATGTGCAACTAACAACAATCTTCAACACATCTATCTAAACAGAGCGACTACCTGAAATGTGGAAGATAGCAAATGTAGTCCCAGTGTTTAAGAAAGGAGACACGCAGCATTAAATTACAGACCAGTGTCATTGACTTGTACAGTATTCAAAGACATGGAAAAGTATATCAGGAGAAGAGTGGTGGAGCATCTAGCTTATACCCAACAACCAGCAAGGTTTCCGGGAAAGAAAATCCTATGTCAAAAACCTAATGGAGTTTTATGAAAAAGTGACGGAAGTAAGACAGGAAGAAGAGGGGTGGGTGTGGGTGGACTGCATTTTCTTGGGCTGTAAGAAGGCTTTCGACACAGTTCTGCACAAGAGATTAGTGCAATAGCTACAGGATCAGGCAGGTATAACAGGAAAGACACTGCAATGGATCAAAGAGTACCTGACAAGTAGGTAACAACAAGTCATGGTACTGACGAGGTGTCAGAGTAGGCACCTGTGAGGAGTGGGGTTCCACAAGGGTCAGTCCTAGGATCAGTGCTGTTTCTGGCAAATGTGAATGACATGACAAAAGGGATAGATTCAGAAGTGCCCCTGTTTCCAGACGATGAGAAGCTAAAGAGGAGAATTCAATCGGATGAAGATCAGGAAGAACTACAAAGGGATCTGGACAGGCTGTATACAAGCCTGGTCCAGCAACTGTCTTCTGGACTTTAACCCCGCCATATGCCAAGTCATGAAGATCGGGGAAGAGCATAGAAAACAGCAGACAGAGCATAGGCTAGGTGGCCAAAGACTGCATACCTCACTCAAGGAAAAGGATCTTTATCTTGGGTTGAGTATAATACCGAGCTCATCTCCTGAGGCTCACATCACCCAAATAACTGCTGCAGCATATGGGCGCCTGGTAAGCCTAAAAAGCTTTCCTCCACCGCAGTAGGAAATCATTCAAGACTATGTACACCGTGTACGTCTGGGCCATATTGGAGTATGCAGCACCAGTTTCGAACCCACACCTGGTCAAGCACATCAAGAAATTAGGGAAAATGCAAGGGTTTGCAACAAGACTAGTTCCGGAGCTAAGGGTAATGTCTACGAGGAGAGTTTACGGGAAATCGACCTGACAGCACCAGACGACAGGAGGGATATGGAACGCATGATAACGACTTATAAAATGCTGAGAGGAATTGACATGGTGGATAGGGACAGGATGTTTAAGAGATAGGACACATCAACAAGGGGTCACAGTTGGAAGTTGAAGTCTCAGATGAGTCACAGGGATGTTAGGAAGTATTTCTTCAGTCACAGAGTTGTCAGGAAATGGTACGTGACGAGGTGTCAGAGTGGGCGCCTGTGAAGAGCGGAGTTCCACAGGGGTCAGTCCTAGGACCTGTGCTGTTTTTGATATATGTGAATGACATAACGGAATAGATAGACTTGGAAGTGTCTCTGTTTGCAGATGATATGAAGTTAATGAGAAGAATTAAATCAGTCAAGGATCAGGCAGGACTTCAAAGAGACCCGGACAGACTACAAGCCTGGTCCATCAACTGGCTTCTTGAATTTAACCCCACTTGCCACTTTAAGTGGCAAGTGGTTCACGGTTCAGGAAGAAGGAAGATGAGGAGAGTTAATAGAGAAGATATGAAGGTAGGAAATCGATTCTCTGTTCTCCAAGACGGGTGTACTTCAGTGGTTAGTGAGGTTGAAGGTACCACTGATTCCCCTGCTAATCAAGGTAAGAATATTTTAATAGTAGGCGATTCTCAGGTAAGATATATGGACCGTGCATTTTGTAACAGAGACAGAAAGGTCAGACAGAGAGTGTGCCTTCCTGGAACTGGTGTTGGTGACATAGTCAACAGGTTGGATAATATTATGGCAGATAATGGGAACAAGCCCATTATCTGTCTTAGTGCCGGGGAAAATGATATTGGGGAAAGGGGCAGGAGACAGGAGCTGCGGATAAGTACACGTCAGCCATAGAAGTAGTTAGGTCTAAGGGAGGGATCCCAGTCATATGTAGCATCTTGCCTAGAAAAGAAGTGGGCAATGAATGGATGTCTAGGGCAATTGGTATAAATTGCTGGCTAGACAGGTACTGCAAAGAACTTGCAATCCCATTCATTGATAACTGGGACCTATTCTTTGGCAAACATGATATGTATGCAAGGGATGGGGTTCATCTCTCTGTGGATGGAGTGGATGAGGTGGCCCGGTGGCCTGGTGGTTAAAGCTCCCGCTTCACACACGGAGGGCCCGGGTTCGATTCCCGGCGGGTGGAAACATTCGACACGTTTCCTTACACCTGTTGTCCTGTTCATCTAGCAGCAAATAGGTACCTGGGTGTTAGTCGACTGGTGTGGGTCGCATCCTGGGGGACAAGATTAAGGACCCCAATGGAAATAAGTTAGACAGTCCTCGATGACGCACTGACTTTCTTGGGTTATCCTGGGTGGCTAACCCTCCGGGGTTAAAAATCCGAACGAAATCTTATCTTATCTCTGCATTAGCCAGTTCGATTGAGAGGGTAATTGATGACTTGTCTAGGAATTTAAACTGATAGATTATAGAAGTATGAGTGTTTGTGGGAAACAATCAGGCTGCAGCATTAGGGTTAAAAACAGCAGTTATTACCGGGATACCTCAGGGATATGTTTAAAAGACAATATTCAAAATAAAGTTGCTAGTAATAGCAAATCAATCGATCAACAAACAAAGAGAGATAGTAGAGGGCAACGAGTAACTAGCTCCCTTAAGGTTTACTATACAAATAGAAGGAGTCTAAGAAATAAGATAGATGAGCTAAGAATACTTGCAAGTGTAGGTAATATAGATATTATTGGTAAAAACAGAGACCGGGTTTTCAACCTGAAAGATAGAGAAATACCTTCTGAATTCAACATGCAGGGTTATAAACTATTCCACACTGATAGGGTCAACAGGAAGGGTGGTGGAGGGGGCGATGTGGGTCAAGAAAATTTAAATTGTTGTCTTAGTTTATGATATGAATTAGAAACACGAACACAGAATCTGTTTGGCTACGGGTTTTTCTCGAGGGACGTGACAAATTAATTTTGGTGGGGATTTATAGGCCCCCAAACCTTGATGGGGAGAGCAGTAAGCTGTTACGGGACGAAATTCATAAGACATCTAGATATGAAAATGTTGTGATAATGGGAGAATTTAACTTTAGACAAATTGATTGGAACAATATGACAGGAAATCTTTAGTCTAGTGACTTTCTTGATACGGTTTCGGATTGCTTTTTAGAACAGGTTGTGACAGAACCAACTAGAGGAAAAAATCTGCCTTGACTTGTTCTTGCCAACAGAGTCACAAATTTAAAATAATCTTGAGGTTAATGATGAGTTTGGGGAAAGTAATCACAAATCACTTAGTTTTCAAAAATATCATGGAACTACCCCAGATAACTCAACAAACCTCTGTCCCAGATTTTCGCTTGGCCGACTTCATGAGACTGAAACCTTACCTGGGTGGGCTAAATTGGGATGTCCTGACTATGGGTCAGGTGGTGATCTTGGTTTGCCAATATGACGTTTTCAGAGCAAGTTCTAGCTGCCCAGACAACTTTTGTTCCCAGTAGGGGAAAATTTGATCTAACAAAAATGATCCCAAATGATGAACAATAGACTAAACATCTCATTGGGCCCAAAAAAGGGGGCATTATAGGCGTATCAAAAGAGGGGATGGACAGTTAAGAAAACAATATATTCAATTAAAGAGAGAAATAAAGAAAAGAATAAGAAAAGCAAAAAGGATTATGAGGCTA
This sequence comes from Cherax quadricarinatus, assembly GCF_026875155.1. Taxonomy (NCBI): domain Eukaryota; kingdom Metazoa; phylum Arthropoda; class Malacostraca; order Decapoda; family Parastacidae; genus Cherax; species Cherax quadricarinatus. The sequence goes on from NC_069400.1 coordinate 92,453,226, forward strand.
AGGTCGCAAGGGATTTTAAAAACTAACCCAAAAGGGTTTTTTTCAGGTATACAGAAGTAAGATTAAGGACAAGATTGGCCCACTTAAGAGTAACTCTGGTCAGATCACTGACAGTGATAAGGATATGTGTGAAATTCTCAATACCTACTTAATCTCAGTTTTCACCCAGGAAAATACTAGCGATATTACTGAAATAATAGATTATGTAGAACAGGATGATAATAAACTATGCACGATTGCGGTAACTAGTGACATGGTCCTCAGACAAATAGAGAAACTAAAACCTAACAAATCCCCAGGACCTGATGAACTGTTTGCAAGGGTGTTAAAGTAATGTAAAGAGGAACTTAGCATACTTTTGGCTAATCTTTTTAACATATCACTACAAACTGACATAGTGCCTGATAAGTGGAAAATGGCAAATGTAATACCTATTTACAAGGCAGGTGACAGGTCCTTGGCTTCGAACTATAGACCAATAAGCCTTCATTCCACAGTGGGAAAATTTATGGAATCAATAATTGCCGAAGCAATTCGTAGCCATCTTGATAGGCAAAGAGTGATTAATGAATCTCAACACAGTTTTACAAAGGGGCGTTCCGGTCTTACGAATTTACTAACTTTTTTCACTAAGGTGTTTGAGGAGGTAGATCATGGTAATGAATATGATATTGTGTATATGGACTTCAGTAAGGCTTTCGATAGAGTTCCACACCAGAGGCTATTGAGGAAACTTAAGGCACAAGGAATAGGAGGAGAAATTGTTTCCTGGGTAGAAGCATGGCTGACAAATAGGCAGCAGAGAGTTTGCATAAATGGGGAGACATCAGAATGGGGGCACGTCACAAGCGGTGTTCCACAGGGGTCAGTGTTGGGCCCGTTGTTGTTCACAATTTACATAAACGACATAGATGAGGGAATAAATAGCGACATAAGCAAATTTGCTGATGACACCAAAATAAGCCGTCCAATTCATTCTAATGAGAACACTAGAGCACTCCAGGATGATTTGAATAGACTGATGCAATGGTCGGAGAAGTGGCAGATGCAGTTTAATATTGACAAATGCAAAGTTCTAAATGTTGGACAGGTAAATAACCATGCCACATAAACTAAATAATGCGAAAATTATTTAGGAGTTCTGGTTAGCAGTAATCTAAAACGAAGACAACGGTGTATTAGTGTTCGAAATAAAGCTAACAGAATTCTTGGCTTCATATCTAGAAGTATAAATAATAGAAGTTCTCAGGTTGTTCTTCAACTCTATATATCCTTGGTTAGACCTCATTTAGACTATGCTGCACAGTTCTGGTCACCATATTGCAGAATGGATATAAATGCTCTGGAAAACGGACAGAGGAGGATAACAAAGATGATCCCATGTATCAGAAATCTTCCCTATGAGGATAGACTGAGGGCCCTGAATCTGCACTCTCTCGAAAGGCGTAGAATTAGAGGGATATGATCGAGTTGTATAAATGGAAAACAGGAATAAATAAAAGGGATGTAAATAGCGTGCTGAAAATTTCCAGCCAAGACAGGACTCGCAGCAATGGTTTCAGGTTGGAAAAATTCAGATTCAGGAAGGATATAAGAAAGCACTGGTTTGATAATAGAGTTGTGGATGAGTGGAACAAACTCCCGAGTACAGTTACTCAGGCTAAAACGTTGTGTAGTTTTAAAAACAGGTTAGATAAATACATGAGTGGGTGTGGGTGGGTGTGAGTTGGACCTGACTAGCTTGTGCTGCTGGGTCTGGTGCCGTGCTCCTTCCTTGAGTGGAGGTGACCAGACTGGGTGGATCATTGAGCTAATCCGGGGGGAGGGGTCATTTGGCTAATCCTGGGGGGGGTGACATGGACCTGCTCCACGTGGGTCAGTAGGCCTGTTGCTGTGTTCCTTCTTTCTTGTGTTCTTATGCTCTTATAATACCGAGCACATCTCCCGAGGCGCATACGGGCTTCTGGCAAACCTAAGAATAGCGTTCCGATACCTCACTAAGAAAACATTCAAAACTCTGTACACCATATACGTCAGGACCATATTGGATTATGCAGCACCAGTTTTGAGTCCACCCGTGAGCAAGCACGTCAAGAAATTAGAGAAAGTGCAAAGGTTTGCAACAAGACTAGTCCCAGGGCTAAGGGGACTGACCTACGAAGAAAGGATAAGTAAAATCGGCCTGACGACAGGAGGGTCAGGGGAGACATGATAACAACATATAAAATACTTCGAGGAATTAACAAGGTGGACAAAGAATGGATGTTCCAGAGATGGGACACAGAAACAAGGGGTCACAACTGGAATTTGAAGACTCCTATAAGTCAAAGGGATGTTAGGAAGTATTTCTTCAGTCATAGAATTGTCAGGAAGTAGAATAGCTTAGAAGGCTACGTAGTGGAGGCAAGAGCCATACAAAGTTCATGGAGCAGGGAGAGAGAGGACCTAGTAGCAAACAGTTAGGAGGCGTGCCAGGAGCTATGACTCGGCCCCTGTAGCCACAAATAGGTGAGTATACACACACACACACACACACACATATACACAAACACACACATTATTTCTTCAGCCACTCATGGAGCGGGAAGAGTGACTGAGTAGCAGCCAGTGAAGAGGCGGAAACCAGGAGCTGTGACTCTACCCCTGCAACCACAACGAGGTGAGTACTACTAGGTGAGTACACTCACACATACACACACACTCACTCACATACACGCACATATACACACACAAACATATACACACACTCTCTCAATCACACACTCACACACTCACACACTCACACACTCACTAACTCACTAACTCACATACACACACCAGAGGGGAAGACGATGACTCTGGGGATCAGAGGAAGATGGGCTTGGAAAGGCAGAATGGATGGAAGATCAATGTAAAAGGATGGAACAAGAGTGGGAACACAAACTAGACGAGCTTTCTGCAGAGAAGAAGAAATGGGAGTCGTGAGCTCAAGCTGGAGAAGGTAAGATACGTGCCCTAGAAGATGAAGTAAATATGCTAAAGTGAGTTAAAAGACCAGTGTTCATAGGGTACATGGCATCTGAAGCAGGTACACCCCTATTAAATGAGGGGTCCAATGAAAAGGAAGGAGACAAGACTTACAGAAAGACACCATCAGGCCACCAAGCAAGGGCGAGGAATGAAGGGGGTGAGAGGTTAAGTACAGTGACAGTAGTGAGGGGGTTGCAGAGGCATGACCAGGCCACCAAAGAGTTACAGAAAATATTAAGGGAGACAATGGTTATGTACAAACAGGACCCAGAAACATGAAGGGAAAGTCAGTGGAAGGAGAAGAGGGAAAGGTCAGTCTTTATCCATGAGCTTCAGGCGAGTGAAGGGAGGACATACAATGAAAGATGACAGGAAGAAAAACAAGAGATAGAAAACATCATTAAAGAAATAGGTGAGAAGGACATGACTGAGATAATAAATTTTCAGATGATTCTGGGGTACCCGATGGTGAGAAATCTGCTGGTCAAACAGATTTTCAAGACAGAAATGGTAAGGAACAGGATCATGTATGGTCGATGTGAGTTGGACCTGACTAGCTTGTGCTGCTGGGTCTGGTGCTGTGCTCCTTCCTTGAGTGAAGTTGACCAGACTGGGTGGATCATTGAGCTAATCTGGGGGAGGGTCATTGGGCTAATCCTAGGGGGGGGGGACATGGACCTGCTCTGCATGGGTCAGTAGGCCTGTTGCAGTGTTCCTTCTTTCTTATGTTTTTATGCTCTTATAATACCGAGCACATCTCCCTAGGCACATACAGGCGTCTGGCAAACCTAAGAATAGCATTCCGGTACCTCACTAAGAAATCATTCAAGACTCTGTACACCATATATATGTCAGGCCCATATTGGATTATGCAGCACCAGTTTTGAATCCACCCGTGGTCAAGGACGTCAAGAAAATAGAGAAAGTGCAAAGGTTTGCAACAAGACTAGTCCCAGGGCTAAGGGGACTGGCCTATGAAGAAAGGATAAGTGAAATCGGCCTGACGACAGGAGGGTCATGGGAAACATGATAACATGAAGGGAAAATCAGTGGAAGGAAAAGAGGGAAAGGTCAGTCTTTATCCATGAGCTTCAGGCGAGTGAAGGGAGGACATACAACGAAAGATGACAGGAAGAAAAACAAGAGATAGAAAACATCATTGAAGAAATAGGTGAGAAGGACATGACTGAGATAATAAATTTTCAGATAATTCTGGGGTACCCGATGGTGAGAAATCTGCTGGTCAAACAGATTTTCAAGACAGAAACGGTAAGGAACAGGATCCTGTAAGAGAAACCACAGCTGAAGGAATCATCAACATACTGGAGGATGTTAGTAGACCATGACAGAACGAGAACAGAACCACAGCAGCTGTGGAAGAAGACAGAATCGAAAGGGGCTAGAAAGAGAGACAAGGACAGAGTCAGCAGAAAACAACCAGAGCTGGGCAGAGCAACAAGCACAAGCACCCATATAACCACCTCAGAACCCCACAGCAAAGCATACTATCCCAAATGAACCACAATCGACACCCACAACCCCTGCCCCACATGCTGCAGCAGAATCCCACAGCACCCTGCCAGGACCCTCGCTCCCTCAACCCCCACAGACACCCCAGAATACAGTGTTGGAGAAGATACTGATGGAATAACAAACAGATGGAAAAAAAGAACAAAATGGAGTGGCACAAAAGAGTCAAAGAGGCAGCGCCAGACATCATAGCTCTCTCAGAAACCAAACTCACAGGTATGATAACAGATGTCATCTTTTCAACTGGATATCAGATCCTCAGGAAAGACAGGGGAAACAAAGGGGGTGGAGGAGTGGCAATGCTCATCAAAAACCAATGGGATTTTGAGGAACTTGAAAGAGGAGACAGAGGAGAAGCAGGAGACTACATAATAGGAACATTTCAGTCTGGAGGTCCCAAGGTGGTAATTGCAGTAATGTATAACCCACCACAAAATGGCAGGAGGCCAAGACAAGAATCTGATGAGAGTAACAGAGAGATGGCTGACACACTGGGTGAAGTGTCCAGAAGGGCTCATTTAGACAGGGCAAAACTACTGGTTGTGGGTGACTTCAATCACAAAGAAACTGATTTGAAAAATCTGGAACCACATTGGGTTCCAGAAACGTGGAGGGCTAAGATGATGGAGGTGGCACTGGAAACCTTCATGTGTCAACACATTAGGGAGACTACCAGAGAGAGAGAGGAGAGGACGAACCAGAAGTACAGATATTGAGGACATCACACACGAAAGGCTCCTTGGAGCTCAACATGAGATTTAAAGAAGTATTCACAGTCAAGACAGATAGGACTCCAGAAACACAAGTGGTGGGGTACTCCATCAAGTATTACTGACATGCATAGCATTCAAAGTCAGGGAGAAGATTATCAGAAGAGTGGTGGAGCACCTAGAAAGGAATGAGCTTACCAGCGACAACCAGCACGAATTCAGGGACGGAAAATCCTTTGTCACAAACCTCCTGTAGTTCTATGACAAAGTGACAGCAGTAAGTCAAGAGAGACAGGAGTGTATAGATTGCATTTTCCTGGACTCTAAAATGACTTTTGACACAGTTCCACACAGGAGATTAGTGCAAAAGCTGGAAGACCAGGCAGGGATAACAATGAAGGCACTGCAGTGGATCAGATAATACCTGACAGGAAGGCTACAGCGGGTCATGGTACGTGACGAGGTGCCAGAGTGGGCGCCTGTGACTTGCGGAGTATCACAGGAGTCGGTTCTAAGACAGTGCTGTTTCTGGTACATGTGAATGACATGACGGAAGGAATAAACTCACAAGAGTCTCTCTTTGCAGACGATATGAAGTTAATGAGGAGAATTCTGTCGGAGGAGGACCAGGCAAGACTACAATGGATCGGGACAGGCTACAGGCCTGGTCTAGCAACTGTCTCCAGGAGTTCAACCACGCCAAGTGCAAAGTCATGAAGATCGGGGCCTAGGGGACCAAAGATTATAAACCTCAGTGAAGGAAAAGGATCTTGGGGTGAGTATAATACCGAACATATCTAATGAGGCGCACATCAACCAAATAACTGCTACAGCATATGGACGACTAGCAAACTTGAGAATAGCTTTCTGTCATCTCAGTAAGGAGTCGTTCAGGACATCAAGTCTATATTGGAGTATGCAGCACCAGTTTGGAACCCACACCTGGGCAAGCACGCCAGGAAATTAGAGAAAGTGTAAAGGTTTGCAATAAGGCTAGTCTTGGAGTTAAGGGGCATGTCCTACCAGGAGAGGATAAAGGAAATTGACCTGACGACAATGGAAGATAGGAAGGACAGGGTCGACATGATAACAACATATAAAATACTGAGAGGAATCGACAAGGTGGACAGAGATAAGATGTTCCAGAGATGGGATACAACGACAAGGGGCCACAATTAGACGTTGATGACTCAAGTGAGTCACAGAAATGTTAGGAAATGTTTCTTCGGTCACAGAGCTGTCAGGAAGTGGAATAGTCTGGAAAGTTAGGTAGTGGAGGCAGGATCCATACACAGCTTTAAGAAGAGTTATGATAAAACTCACTGACCAGTGAAGAGGCGGGGCCAGGAGGTATAACTTAACCCCTGCAATCACAATTAGGTGAGTACACACACACACACACACACACACACACACACACACACACACACACACACACACACACGTCAGCTAGAGTACAAACCTCACAGCTACAACGTGACAACGATGAGGGCTGGGGATGAGAACTATGTTGTGTCATGTGCAGTGTAAAGAGATCTTGACATTTGTCCATTCGTTGTTTTTATTATAATAATTACGAATAATAATTATCTGGCACATTTGAAAAATTTCAAATAGTTTAGCATTTTTCTGTCTAACCAATTTTTAACCATAGTGATTAATTTACTTCCATAACGATAATCACATAATTAAAATAGTTAATAGTCCACTAGTCACTTCCCAAACTATATCAGTAATTCATTAAAAAATATTGTCTGTAGGTTACAGCAAATGACGACGTCAGAGTAGAACGAAAAATCAGGATGTGTATTATCACTAAAAAGATGATATATAAAGGTATTTAGAAAACTCACAGTAATAAACTCCGCCTCTGTACGGGTGGGAAGTGAACTCGTGACTAGCGAGTCGTCAAACTCCAGGCCAGCGTGTAAGCCACTAGGCCGGCTGGCTACAGTAAGATTCGTACAATGAGGTATATTCATTCACCATCGAGAGGTTAGTATGGGTCCCAATGTTACCACAAATGCAAGTTTTTACAGATGGCTCTCCCGCCAGCATGACCTTGACGAACTCTAGCTCAAGTCCCCTCAAAGCCGTCATCATAATCGACGAAATCGTAATGACACGTTTGCAAACATAACAAAACAGACTTAGATGTTAGCTGAATACCCAACCACTTAAACAAAGGTGTGATTGTGGTGGTGGTGGTGGTGGTGGTGTTGGTGGTGGTGGTGGTGGTGGTGGTGGTGGTGGTGGTGGTGGTGGTGTTGGTGGTGGTAGTGGTGGTGGTGTTGGTGGTGGTGGTGGTGGTGGTGGTGGTGGTGGTGGTGGTGGTGGTGGTGGTGTTGGTGGTGGTAGTGGTGTTGGTGGTGGTGGTGATAGTTGTGCTAGTGGTGGTGGTGGTGGTGGTGGTGGTGGTGGTGGTGGTGATGATGGTTGTGGTTGTGGTGGTGGTGTTGGTGGTGGTGATGGTGGTTGTGGTGGTGGTGATGGTTGTGGTACTGGTGGTGGTGGTGTTGGTGGTGGTGGTGGTGGTGGTGGTAGTGGTGGTGATGGTTGTGGTAGTGGTGGTGGTGGTGGTGGTGGTGATGGTTGTGGTACTGGTGGTGGTGGTGTTGGTGGTGGTGGTGGTGGTGGTGATAGCGGTGGTGGTGGTAGTGGTGGTGATGGTTGTGGTAGTGATGGTGGTGGTAGTAAAGAGAACGTAAACCATCTCAAAATTCAATACGATGGGCCCAAAAGATTAGAAATCAAACAGTGGCTACTGCAGGTTAAGTGAGGGAGCCCTGAACTGAGATCTGACCCCCAGTAAGCACGATTCTGTGATTACAAAGCAGAAAACAAAGAGTCACTGTGATACACGAATCATCAGAACAGGCAAATGTATAAAGGGTGGACCGGTTAGCCAGTGAATGGTCTCGGTCAGACGACCGAAAGCTTCAGCTCCAGGTCATCATGTGACTAAGACCCGCGTCAGGTAACACTTGTCCTGTTTCCTGAAAAACCTTAACTAACCTACCTTGGACCGACACCCCTACAGCGTCATGTTCGTGAACCACCCAAAAGAAAAAAACACACACAAAATAAGAGAGAAAAATTGCCTAAAACCACAGGCAGATGTAAAATAAAACTAGCGGAGTGTTAAAATATATATACTAGAAATTAACTCCAGCCAGTACCAAGAAGCTCTACAACAGTAGAGGGAAGATTCTCTCTTAGTACAAGTGAAACAATAATATCACGATAACGTGAGCTTGACTAGCTAATGTAAGAATAATTTTTAGACGCTCAAGGTGACTGAAAAATCGTGCGAGAGAGTTGAAAGTATCAAATGGAAGATGTGGAGAATTTTGTAATTTTCCTGCATGTCAATATTGAATAATGTAATACTGTGTAAAAATGTAGTATTGGGGTGAGTTTTAGAAAAAAATTCTAGCCACGAGAGAACCAATACACAGGTTGAGGAGAGGTGTCGAAATTTGACACAGTGACGCAGTGTAATAGAGAAAAAAAACTGGTTTAATCGCTCCAGATAAGGAATGTATCGTAGTGAATGGTGGACTAAAATAAGTAATTGTTGTGGGCTTCTCTAACTGTAAAATTCAATGTGACTCAGCTACAATAAAGCTGATAAGTGGAATATAAAGAGATGCGGCGGTGTCTAGAAATGTTGCACATCTCATGCATGTAAGCTTCCCAGTTAATTCTACAGTAGACTGTTATATTGGTCAATATTAGTACATCTGTCTGTGGGAAACGTCAGGATGTGAGACCCAAGAAATATTTGGTTAAGTGGTTCCATTAAATTTTGTATTTATAATTTTGCAATTATTATGTAATATAAAATTAATATATGTAATTTATGTACATTATATATTCTCCTATAAATGTGTATATTTTATAGACCAAACCACTAATTAGTAAAGTCAGGTCATTAATGATCCATATACAGTTCACAAACATAATTTACCAGTGTTACTGGTATAAATTTAATAATTCATAACTGTTTAATGGTCCAGTTTATGTGAGTGTGAGATAAGTGGGTGGGTATCGAAGGAGGGATACTGTTGCTACCCAGAGTCCCAAAAACCCTACCCATCTCCGAGGTACAACTAAAATCAATAAGTGTTATGCCTATTTTCGTTATGCCCTCCCCAAATTATGTATGTGTCATACACATACTTTCTGACAGATGATGGAATTTATGGTAAATACCGCAAAATCAAAATCGGTGTAAGCGATCCTGGTGTTCTGTTATGATATCAAATTGTATTGCTAAACTGAACAAAGCACGGGGAACTGAGGTAAAGATCTCAGGTGTGATCATCACCAGCAGGTGTTTCTCCAACAACCACGAAAGAGGCAGCAGTGAGAGGCTCGTAGACGTGACCGGAAACCTTCAAAACAGCAGCTTCAAAACAGCAGCTTCAAAACAGCAGCTTCAAAACAGCAGCTTCAAAACAGCAGCTTCAAAACAGCAGCTTCAAAACAGCAGCTTCAAAACAGCAGCTCCAAAACAGCAGCTTCAAAACAGCAGCTTCAAAACAGTAGCTCCAAAACAGCAGCTTCAAAACAGCAGCTTCAAAACAGCAGCTTCAAAACAGCAGCTTTAAAACAGCAGCTTCAAAACAGCAGCACCTAAGAACAGCATTATAATATTAGCAGAGTAGAATGCTAAAAAAAAAAAAATCACAACTTACCCTAGTGGTATCTGCATAACAAAATATCAACGACATCCGCATACATTGTTATCCCAGAGTATTTTCATGCGGAAGCGTTAAACCCGTTGTAATCAAAGCCTCAAGAACGAATGAGCAGAATCCATTCGAGGAAGAAGAGGGGGGGGGAGGTAGCTTCAGGTCCCTGGATCA
>NC_069400.1:92468345-92520845 GCF_026875155.1 Cherax quadricarinatus
GGCACCTGTGACCAGCGGGGTCCCACAGCAGTCAGTCCTAGGTCCAGTGCTGTTTCTGGTATTTGTGAACGACATGACGGAAGGAATAGACTCTGAGGTGTCCCTGTTGGCAGATGACGTGAAGTTGATGAGAAGAATTCACTCGATCGAAGACCAGGCAGAACTACAAAGGGATCTGGACAGGCTACAGACCTGGTCCAGCAATTGGCTACTGGAGTTCAATCCCACCAAGTGCAAAGTCATGAAGATTGGGGAAGGGCAAAGAAGACAGCAGACGGAGTACAGTCTAGGGGGGCCAGAGACTACAAACCTCACTCAAGGAAAAACATCTTGTCGTGAGTATAACACCAGGCACATCTCCTGAAGAGCACATCAACCAAATAACGGCGCCTAGCAAACCTCAGAACAGCATTCCGACATCTTAATAAGGAATCGTTCAGGACCCTGTACACCGTGTACGTTAGGCCCATATTGGAGTATGCGGCACCATTTTGGAGCCCACACTTAGCCAAGCACGTAAAGAAAGTAGAGAAAGTGCAAAGGTTTGCAACAAGACTAGTCCCAGAGCTAAGAGGTATGTCCTACGAGGAGAGGTTAAGGGAAATCAACCTGACGACACTGGAGGACAGGAGAGATAGGGAGGACATGATTACGACATACAAAATACTGAGAGGAATTGACAAGGTGGACAAAGACAGGATGCTCCAGAGATTGGACACAGTAACATGGGGACACAGTTGGAAGTTGAAGACACAGATGAATCACAGGGATGTTAGGAAGTATTTCTTCAGCCACAGAGTAGTCAGTAAGTGGAATTGTTTGGGAAGCGATGTAGTGGAGGCAGGATCCATACATAGCTTTAAGCAGAGGTATGATAAAGCTCACGGTTCAGGGAGAGTGACCTAGTAGCGATCAGTGAAGAGGCGGGGCCAGGAGCTCGGACTCGACCCCTGCAACCTTCAGTCTTCAAGCTGGCACTGGACAAGCACCTAAAGTCGGTTCCTGAAAAGCCGGGCTGTGGCTCGTACGTTGGTTTGCGTGCAGCCAGCAGCAACAGCTTGGTTGATTAGGCTCTGATCCACCAGGAGGCCTGGTCACAGACCGGGCCGCGGGGGCGTTGACCCCCGCAACTCTCTCCAGGTAAACTCCAGGTAAACAACTGAGTGAGTACACACACACATACACAAACACACAAACACACAAACACACAAACACACGCCAGGAGCTCGGACTCGACCCCCGCAACCTCAACTAGGTGAGTACACACACACACACACACACACACACACACACACACACACACACACACACACACACACACACACACACACACACACACACACAAACACACACACACACACACACACACATACAAACACACACACAAAACACACACACACACACATACAAACACACACACAAACACACAAACACACGCACACATACAAACACACACACACACACGCACACACACACACACAAACACACACGCACACAAACGCACACACACACATACAAACACACACGCATACACACACACATACACAAGTAAATGGCTTCTCGAATTTAATCCTGCCAAATGCAAAGTCGTGAAGATAGGGGAAGGGCACAGAAGACCACAGACAGAGTATAGGCTAGGTGGCCAAAGACTGCAAACCTCACTCAAGGAGAAAGATCTTGGGGTGAGTATAACACCGAGCATGTCTCCGGAAGCACACATCAATCAGATTACTGCTGCAGCATATGGGCGCCTGGCAAACCTGAGAACAGCATTCCGATGCCTTAGTAAGGAATCGTTCAAGACACTGTACACCGTGTATGTCAGGCCCATACTGGAGTATGCAGCACCTGTTTGGAACCCGCACTTGATAAAGCACGTCAAGAAACTAGAGAAAGTACAAAGGCTTGCCACAAGGTTAGTTCCAGAGCTAAAGGGAATGTCCTATGAAGAAAGATTAAGGGAAATCGGCCTGACGACACTGGAGGACAGGAGGGTCAGGGGAGACATGATAACGACATATAAAATACTGCGTGGAATAGACAAGGTGGACAAAGACAGGATGTTCCAGGGATGGGACACAGAAACAAGAGGCCACAATTGGAAGTTGAAGACACAAATGAGTCAGAGAGATATTAGGAAGTATTTCTTCAGTCATAGAGTTGTAAGGCAGTGGAATAGCCTAGAAAATGACGTAGTGGAGGCAGGACCCATACACATTTTTAAGACGAGGTTTGATAAAGCTCATGGAGCGGGGAGAGAGAGCGCCCAGTAGCAACCGGTGAAGAGGCGGGGCCAGGAGCTAAGACTCGACCCCTGCAACCACAAATAAGTGAGTACAAATAGGTGAGTACAGTAGCATCGGCAATGGCTACATCAAACACAGACAACAGGTCTGAAGGAAGCAAGGAAACTAAACTGTATGCAGAGGTCCTGTCAAACCCACATGGGGCCAAAACAAAGACAGGGAGCACACTAGGACAGAATGAGAGGTTGGAAGACATTGAAGGAACTAGGACATGTGCAAGGACCTTACCAGATACCTGTGGGGGCCAGGAGCAGGTGAGCAGGAAGGATAAACCAAGAAGCATAGGGGCCATAACTACGGAAGGGACTGAAGGAAGGAACACTCCACGGGAAGAAACTAAAACACATCAGAGGATGCAATCCGAGTCACAGTGGGAGGTGGAAAGGGAGAGATCCGTGTTTGTCTATGGGCTAGACGAAGCTAAAGGGGAAACTTATGATGAAAGAAAGCAGGAGGAGAAAAAAGCGATGGAAGATATCATGAAGGTGATAGGCGAGGGGGACATGGCCCAGGTGGCAAATTTTCGGAGAATTGGGTGGTTCACAGAGAAAAGGAATCGGCCTCTCAAAGTAATTTTCAAGGCAGAATCAACCGACCATGATCCTGCAGGAGAAAGCACGGCTGAGAGGCAAGCAGGAGTTCCGGAGTGTGTACCTCGATCGAGACAGAACACAAGACGAAAGGAAGACAATGAAAGAGAGAGTTCAAAAACGAAAGGAGAAATGGAGGAAATGAAAAAGGAGAGCAGAATACCCAGGATCAAATGGAAGGACAAGCGCATCCCCAGAAACACCTGCAGAAGGACTCCAGCCACGACACCCCCAAGGCAACTGAACAATCCAAACCAACATCACACACGATCCCTCTGTTTTCCACCCCCCGCACCAGAGTTACAGTATTAGAACAGAAGTTGAAGGTTTGGTACACAAATGCAGATGGTATTAACGAATAAACATGAGGAATGGCAAGAAAGAATCAATGAGAAGTCCCAGACATCATAGCAGTCACAGAAACAAAACTCACGGAGACAATAACAGATGCAATCTTCCCACCAGGATACCAGATCATGAGGAAAGATAGAAGGGGCAGGGGGGGAGGTGGGGTTGCTTTGCTCGTAAAAAACAGATGGAAATTCGAGAAAATGGAAGGAATAGATGGGGAGGGAGAAAGAGACTACATAGCAGGTACACTTCAGTCTGGGGAACACAAAGTGGTCATTGCAGTGATGTATAATCCACCACAGAACTGCAGGAGGCCAAGAGAGGAATATGAAGAGAGCAACAGAGCAATGGTGGACACACTTGCTGAGGTGGCAAGAAGAGCTCACTCCAGCAGAGCAAAGTTGCTGGTTATGGGGGATTTCAACCACAGGGAGATTGACTGGGAAAACCAGGAGCCACATGGGGGTCCCGAAACATGGAGAGCCAGGATGTTGGACGTGGTGCTGGAAAACCTCATGCACCAACATGTTAAGGACACTATCAGAGTGAGAGGGGAGGATGAACCAGCAAGATTGGACCTTGTATTCACCCTGGGCAGCTCAGATATTGAGGACATCAAGTATGAGAGTCCCTAGGAGCTAGCGACCACGTGGTTCTGTGCTTTGAATACATAGTAGAGCTGCAAGTGGAGAGAATAACAGGAGTGAATGGGAAAAAGCCTGACTATAAAAGAGGAGACTACATAGGGTTGAAGAACTTCCTGCAGGAGGTCCAGTGGGACAGAGAACTTGCAGGAAAGCCAGGTAAATGAAATGATGGAATATGTAACAACAAAATGCAAGGAGGCAGTGGAAGGTTTATTCCCAAGGGCAACAGTAACAATGGGAAGACCAGAACGAGCCCTGGTTTACCCGACGGTGTAAGGAGGCAAAAACAAAGTGCAATAGAGAATGGAAAAAAGTACAGAAGGCAGAGAACACACGAAAATAGGGAGATCAGTCGCAGAGCCAGGAATGAGTACGCACAGGTAAGGAGGGAGGCCCAGCGACAGTATGAAAATGGGCATAGCATCGAGAATCAAGACTGACCCGAAACTGTTGTATAGCCACATCAGGAGGAAGACAACAGTCAAAGACCAGGTGATCAGATTAAGGACAGAAGGAGGAGAACTCACAAGAAATGATCAGGAGGTATGTGAGGAGCTGAACAGGAGATTTAAGGAAGTTTTTACAGTAGAGACAGGAAGGGCTGTGGGAAGACAGCACAGAAGAGAACATCAAGAGGGAATACACCAACAAGTGTTGGATGACATACTAACAACTGAGGAGGAGGTGAAGAAGCTCTTAAGTGACCTTGACACCTCCAAGGCGATGGGACCGGACAACATCTCCCCATGGGTCCTTAGAGAAGGAGCGGAGATGCTGTGCGTGCCTCTAACCACAATCTTCAACACTTCCCTTGAAACTGGGCAACTACCTGAGAAATGGAAGACAGCTAATGTAGTCCCCATATTTAAGAAAGGAAACAGAAACGAGGCACTAAACTATAGACCTGTGTCTCTGACATGTATTGTGTGCAAAGTCATGGAGAAGATTATCAGGAGGAGAGTGGTCAAACACCTGGAAAGGAACAAGATTATAAATGAAAACCAGCATGGGTTCATGGAAGGCAAATCTTGTATCACAAACCTCCTGGAGTTTTATGACAAGGTAACAGAAGTAAGACACGAGAGAGAGGGGTGGGTAGATTGCGTTTTCTAGACTGCAGGAAGGCCTTTGACACAGTTCCCCACAAGAGATTAGTGCAGAAGCTGGAGGATCAGGCGCACGTAAAAGGGAGGGCACTGCAATGGATAAGAGAATACCTGACAGGGAGGCAGCAATGAGTCATGGTACGTGAAGAGGTATCACAGTGGGCGCCTGTTACGGCGGGGTCCCACAGGGGTCAGTTCTAGGACCAGTGCTATTTTTGATATATGTGAACGACATGATGGAAGGAATAGACTCTGAAGTGTCCCTGTTCGCAGATGACGTGAAGTTGATGAGAAGAATTAAATCGGACGAGGATGAGGCAGGACCGCAAAGAGACCTGGAGAGGCTGGACATGTGGTCCAGCAACTGGCTTCTCGAATTCAATCCAGCCAAATGCAAAGTCATGAAGATTGGGGAGGGGCAAAGAAGACCGCAGACAGAGTATAGGTAGGTGGACAAAGACTACAGACCTCACTCAGGGAGAAAGACCTTGGGGTGACCATAACACCGAGCACATCACCGGAGGCACACATCAACCAAATAACCGCTGCAGCATACGGGCGCCTGGCAAGCCTGAGAATAGCGTTCCGATACCTTAATAAGGAATCGTTCAAGACACTGTACACTGTGTATGTTAGGCCCATACTGGAGTATGCAGCACCAGTCTGGAACCCACACCTGGTCAAGCACGTCAAGAAGTTAGAGAAAGTACAAAGGTTTGCAACAAGGCTAGTCCCAGAGCTCAAGGGAATGTCGTACGAGGAAAGGTTAAGGGAAATCGGACTGACGACACTGGAGGACAGAAGGGTCAGGGGAGACATGATAACGACATACAAGATACTGCGGGGAATAGACAAGGTGGACAGAGATAGGATGTTCCAGAGAGGGGACACAGGGACAAGGGGTCACAACTGGAAGCTGAAGACTCAGACGAGTCACAGGGACGTTAGGAAGTATTTCTTCAGTCATAGAGTTGTCAGCAAGTGGAATAGCCTAGCAAGTGTAGTGGAGGCAGGAACCATACATAGTTTTAAGAAGAGGTATGACAAAGCTCAGGAAGCAGAGAGAGAGAGGATCCAGTAGCGATCAGTGAAGAGGCGGGGCCAGTAGCTGAGTCTCGACCCCTGCAACCACAATTAGGTGAGCACAATTAGGTGAGTACACAAATATCAAGCACAAATCTTGCAGGTAGAAAAAGATCTTCCTTTGCTCTACGTGTTTTATTCCACCACTTGTGAACCTGGAGTCATACTCCACCATTAGTGAACCTCGAGTCATACTCCACCATTAGTGAACGTGGAGTCATACTGCACCACTTGTGAACCTGGAGTCGTACTCCACCACTAGTGAACGTGGAGTCATACTCCACCATTAGTGAACCTTGAGTCATACTCCACCATTAGTGAACCTCGAGTCATACTCCACCATTAGTGAACCTCGAGTCATACTCCACTACTTGTGAACCTGGAGTCATACTCCACCACTTGTGAACCTCGAATCATACTCCACCACTTGTGAACCTCGAGTCATACTCCACCACTTGTGAACCTGGAGTCATACTCCACCATTAGTGAATGTGGAGTCATACTCCACCACCTGTGAACCTGGAGTCATACTCTACCACTAGTGAACGTGGAGTCATACTCCACCACTTGTGAACCTGGAGTCATGCTCCTCCACTTGTGAACCTCGAGTCATACTCCGCCATTAGTGAACCTGGAGTCATACTCCACCACTAGTGAACCTGGAGTCGTACTCCACCACTTCTGGGTACACAGTAATAACATTAACAAGACTCTCTAACGCAGTAGTAACTCTGCAGCGCAGCAACAGCACCAGAAACAAGAGTTAGGATACAAACGTTCAGAATGTGACGCTCCAGGAGGAAGTAGCCCAGGCAACCGCCTCTTTCCCTGGAAATAAATAACTGTGACAATGATTACCATACATTTTTTCATGCTTCAAATTGCGTAGGTTTTAATATATTTTCAGTGAAACATTCACACTGTGGGGCGATGAATGTGAACATTCAATATTTTTTATATTCTTTGGAAGAGCTAAAGCCGTAAGGGTAATGCAGCTCCCGAGGGGGAAATGAGAGGTTATCAGGATTGTTCCGGAGGGTGAATAGCCCCAGTTCACTGGATCAAGAGCCCTTCACCAGGATCAAGAGATCTCTCCAGCTGGGTGTAAGCACTCAGTAATAAAAAAAAAATTCTTCCTCATTTTCTTCCATCTTAGAAGAAGAAGAAGAAGACTAAGTGAGCTAATGTCTTCATCTTTCAAGAAGACAACAACACAGCAGAAAAAAAAAGAATTTCTCCTTTACTAAGAAAAAAAATATCATCTCATTTCTGGTAAAAAACAACAAAGACTTTTCTTATAGGGGAAAAAAACAAGATACTAAGAAAATCAATAACTTCTTCTGGCCGGAGAAGACAAAAGTCACTTCACAGTGGGAGACAAAAGTTGCTTCACAGTGGTAGATAAAAGTTGCTTCACAGTGGGAGATAAAAGTTGCTTCACAGTGGGAGATAAAAGTTACTTCACAGTGGGAGATAAAAGTTGCTTCACAGTGGGAGATAAAAGTTACTTCACAGTGGGAGATAAAAGTTACTTCACAGTGGGAGATAAAAGTTACTTCACAGTGGGAGATAAAAGTTGCTTCACAGTGGGAGTAAAAGTTACTTCACAGTGGGAGATAAAAGTTGCTTCACAGTGGGAGATAAAAGTTACTTCACAGTGGGAGATAAAAGTTGCTTCACAGTGGGAGATAAAAGTTACTTCACAGTGGGAGATAAAAGTTGCTTCACAGTGGGAGATAAAAGTTACTTCACAGTGGGAGATAAAAGTTGCTTCACAGTGGGAGATAAAAGTTACTTCACAGTGGGAGATAAAAGTTGCTTCACAGTGGGAGACAAAAGTTACTTCACAGTGGGAGATAAAAGTTGCTTCACAGTGGGAGATAAAAGTTACTTCCATAGTGGGAGATAAAAGTTACTTCATAGTGGGAGATAAAAGTTGCTTCACAGTGGGAGATAAAAGTTACTTCACAGTGGGAGATAAAAGTTACTTCACAGTGGGAGATAAAAGTTACTTCACAGTGGGAGATAAAAGTTCCTTCACAGTGGGAGATAAAAGTTACTTCACAGTGGGAGATAAAAGTTGCTTCACAGTGGGAGATAAAAGTTACTTCATAGTGGGAGATAAAAGTTGCTTCACAGTGGGAGATAAAAGTTACTTCACAGTGGGAGATAAAAGTTACTTCACAGTGGGAGATAAAAGTTGCTTCACAGTGGGAGATAAAAGTTGCTTCACAGTGGGAGATAAAAGTTACTTCACAGTGGGAGATAAAAGTTGCTTCACAATGGGAGATAAAAGTTACTTCATAGTGGGAGATAAAAGTTGCTTCACAGTGGGAGATAAAAGTTACTTCATAGTGGGAGATAAAAGTTACTTCATAGTGGGAGATAAAAGTTGCTTCACAGTGGGAGATAAAAGTTGCTTCACAGTGGGAGATAAAAGTTACTTCACAGTGGGAGGAGTAAAGTTGACTTCACCGTGGAGATAAAAGTTACTTCACAGTGGGAGATAAAAGTTACTTCATAGTGGGAGATAAAAGTCTGCTTCACAGTGGGGATAAAAGTTGCTTCACAGTGGGAGATAAAAAGTTACTTCACAGTGGGAGATAAAAGTTACTTCATAGTGGAGATAAAAGTTACTTCAAGTGGGAGATAAAAGTTGCTTCACAGTGGGAGATAAAAGTTGCTTCACAGTGGGAGATAAAAGTTACTTCATAGTGGGAGATAAAAGTTACTTCACAGTGGGAGATAAAAGTTACTTCACAGTGGGAGATAAAAGTTACTTCATAGTGGGAGATAAAAGTTACTTCATAGTGGGAGATAAAAGTTACTTCATAGTGGGAGATAAAAGTTACTTCACAGTGGGAGATAAAAGTTGCTTCACAGTGGGAGATAAAAGTTACTTCACAGTGGGAGATAAAAGTTACTTCATAGTGGGAGATAAAAGTTACTTCACAGTGGGAGATAAAAGTTACTTCATAGTGGGAGATAAAAGTTACTTCATAGTGGGAGATAAAAGTTACTTCACAGTGGGAGATAAAAGTTACTTCACAGTGGGAGGCGAAATTTACTTCACCGTGGAAAACAAAAATCACTTCACCGAAGGGAAAACAAGTCACTTCACAGAGGGGAAACAAGTCACTTCACAGAGGGGAAACAAGTCACTTCACAGAGGGGAAACAAGTCACTTCACAGAGGGGAAACAAGTCACTTCACAGAGGGGAAACAAGTCACTTCACAGAGGGGAAAACAAGTCACTTCACAGAGGGAAAACAAGTCACTTCACAGAGGGAAAACAAGTCACTTCACAGAGGGGAAACAAGTCACTTCACAGAGGGGAAACAAGTCACTTCACAGAGGGGAAACAAGTCACTTCACAGAGGGGAAACAAGTCACTTCACAGAGGGGAAACAAGTCACTTCACAGAGGGGAAACAAGTCACTTCACAGAGGGGAAACAAGTCACTTCACAGAGGGGAAACAAGTCACTTCACAGAGGGGAAACAAGTCACTTCACAGAGGGAAACAAGTCACTTCACAGAGAGGAAACAAGTCACTTCACAGAGGGGAAACAAGTCACTTCACAGAGGGGAAACAAGTCACTTCACAGAGGGAAACAAGTCACTTCACAGAGGGGAAACAAGTCACTTCACAGAGGGGAAACAAGTCACTTCACAGAGGGAAAACAAGTCACTTCACAGAGGGGAAACAAGTCACTTCACAGAGGGGAAACAAGTCACTTCACAGAGGGAAAACAAGTCACTTCACAGAGGGGAAACAAGTCACTTCACAGAGGGGAAACAAGTCACTTCACAGAGGGAAAACAAGTCACTTCACAGAGGGAAAACAAGTCACTTCACAGAGGGGAAACAAGTCACTTCACAGAGGGGAAACAAGTCACTTCACAGAGGGGAAACAAGTCACTTCACAGAGGGGAAACAAGTCACTTCACAGAGGGGAAACAAGTCACTTCACAGAGGGAAAACAAGTCACTTCACAGAGGGGAAACAAGTCACTTCACAGAGGGGAAACAAGTCACTTCACAGAGGGGAAACAAGTCACTTCACAGAGGGGAAACAAGTCACTTCACAGAGGGGAAAAAAAGTCACTTCACAGAGGGGAAACAAGTCACTTCACAGAGGGGAAACAAGTCACTTCACAGAGGGAAACAAGTCACTTCACAGAGGGGAAACAAGTCACTTCACAGAGGGGAAACAAGCCACTTCACAGAGGGGAAACAAGTCACTTCACAGAGGGGAAACAAGTCACTTCACAGAGGGGAAACAAGTCACTTCACAGAGGGGAAACAAGTCACTTCACAGAGGGAAAACAAGTCACTTCACAGAGGGGAAACAAGTCACTTCACAGAGGGGAAACAAAGTCACTTCACTGGGGGAAAACAAGTCACTTCACAGAGGAAAAAGTCACTTACAGAGGGGAACAAGTATTCACAGAGGGAGAACAAGTCCACTTCACAGAGAGGGAAACAAATCACTTCACAGAGGGGAAACAAGTCACTTCACAGAGGGGAAACAAGTCACTTCACAGAGGGAAAACAAGTCACTTCACAGAGGGGAAATGTCAATTCACGGGGGGGAAACAAGTCCCCTTTCCCGAGGGGAAACAAGTCATTCACAGAGGGGAAACAAATTCACTTCCAGAGGGAAATCAGTAACTTCACATGAGGGGAAAAAGTCACTTCACAGAGGGGAAACAGTCATTCACAGAGGAAACAAGTACTTCCAGAGGGGAAACAAGTCACTTCACAGAGGGGAAAAGTCATTTCACAGAGAGGGTAAACAAGTCACGTTTACAGGAGGGGAAACAAGTCACTTCACAGAGGGGAATAAGTCCTTACAGAGGCAGGGAAACAAGTCACTTCCAGAGGGAAACAAGTCACTTCACAGAGGGGAAACAAGTCACTTCACAGAGGGGAAAACAAAAGTCACTTCATTGTGGGAGAATATTAACAAGAATAAACAAAGAACAAACCTGTTGACTTATTAAGAGGTTGGAACTGATGATGGTCCAGGATGATGGTCCAGGATGATGGTCCAGGATGATGGTTCAGGATGATGGTCCAGGATGATGGTCCAGGATGATGGTCCAGGATGATGGTCCAGGATGATGGTCCAGGATGATGGTCCAGGATGATGGTCCAGGATGATGGTTCAGGATGATGGTCCAGGTGATGGTCCAGATGATGGTTCCAGGATGATGGTCCAGGATGATGGTCCAGGATGATGGCCCATGATGATGGTCCAGGATGATGGTCCAGTGTGATGGTCCAGGATGATGGTTCAGGATAATGGTCCAGGATGATGGTCCAGGATGATGGTCCAGGATGATGGCCCATGATGATGGTCAAGGATGATTGTCCAGGATGATGGTCCAGCATGATGGTCAAGGATGATGGTCCAGGATGATGGTCCAGGATGATGGTCAAGGATGATGGTCCAGGATGATGGTCCAGGATGATGGTCCAGGATGATGGTCCAGGATGATGGTCCAGGATGATGGCCCACGATGATGGTCCAGGGTGATGATCCAGGATGATGGTCCAGGATGATGGTCCAGGGTGATGGTCCGGGAAGATGGTCCAGGATGATGGCCCATGATGATGGTCCAGGGTGATGGACCAGGATGATGGTCCAGGATGATAGTCCAGGATGATGCTCCAGGATGATGGTCCAGGATGTTGGTCCAGGATGATGGTCCAGGATGATGGTCCAGGATGATGGTTCAGGATGATGGTCCAAGATGATGGTTCAGGATGATGGTCCAGGATGGTGGTCCAGGATGATGGTCCAGGATGATGGTCCAGGATGTTGGTCCAGGATGATGGTCCAGGATGATGGTCCAGGATAATGGTCTAGGGTGATAGTCCAGGATGTTGGTCCAGGATGATGGTCCAGGATGCTGGTCCAGGATGATGGTCAAGGATGATGGTCCAGGATGATGGTCCAGGGTGATGGTCCAAGATGATGGTTCAGGATGATGGTCCAGAATGATGGTCCAGGATGATGGCCCGGGATGATGGTCGAGGATGATGGCCCACGATGACGGTCCAGGGTGATGATCCAGGATGATGGTCCAGGATGATGGTCCAGGGTGATGGTCCGGGATGATGGTCCAGGAAGATGGCCGATTATGATGGTCCAGGGTAATGGTCCAGGATGATGGTCCAGGATGATTGTCCAGGGCGATGGTCCAGGATGATGGTCCAGGATGATGGCCCATGATGATGGTCCAGGGTGATGGTCCAGGATGATGGTCCAGGATGATGGTCCAGGATGATGGTCCAGGATGATGGCTCATGATGATGGTCCAGGGTGATGGTCAAGGATGATGGTCCAGGATGATGGTCCAGGGTGATAGTCCAGGATGATGGTCCAGGATGATGGCCCATGATGATCGTCCAGGGTGATGGTCCAGGATGATGGTCCAGGAATGTGGTCCAGTGTGATGGTCCAGGATGATGGTCCAGGGTTATGGTCCCGGATGATGGTCCAGGATGATGGTGCAGGATGATGGCCAATGATGATGGTCCAGGGTGATGGTCCAGGGTGATGGTCCAAGATGATGGTCCAGGATGATTGTCCAGGTTGATGGCCAATGATGATGGTCCAGGATGATGGTCTAGGATGATGGCCCATGAGGATTGTCCAGGGTGATGGTCCAGGATGATGGTCCAGGATGATGTCCCACGATGACGGTCCAGGGTGATGGTCCAGGAGGAATGTCGGATGATGGGCCCGATGGGCGGTCAGGGGTGATGATCCAGGATGATGGGACCAGGATGATGGTCCCGGGTGATGGTCCGGGAAGATGTCAAGATGATGGCCCATGATGATGGCCAGGATGTAGTCCAGGATGATGGTCCAAGTATATGTCAGGTTGATGGTCCAGGTATGATGGCCCATCATGATGGTCCATGGGTGATGGTCCAGGATGATGGTTCCCAGGATGATTGTCAGGCGATGGTCCAGGATTGATGGAGGATGTTGGCCATGATGAAAGGTCCAGGTATGTTCAGGTGATGGTCCAGGATGATGTCATGTGTTATGATCCAGGGTGATGGCAAGGATGGGTGGTCCAGGATGATGGCAGGATGTGGTCCAGGATGATGGTCCAGGATGATGGCCCATGATGATGGTCCAGGGTGATGGTCCAGGATGATGGTCCAGGATGATGGTCCAGTGTGATGGTCCAGGATGATGGTCCAGGATGATGGTGCAGGATGATAGCCCATGATGATGGGCCAGGGTGATGGTCCAGGATGATGGTCCAGGATGATGGTCCAGGGTGATGGTCCAGGATGATGATCCAGGATGATGGCCCATGATGATGGTCCAGGGTGATGGTCCAGGATGATGGCCCAGTGTGATGTAGTTCAGCTGGGCTTGTGAGGTCTCTGGGGAGACCTAATTTAACCAATGATATGGTCACACCTTGCCTTGGCAAACGTCTGTAGCCACGCCCACGTCTGAGGTCTTTTGTTCTTGACATCGTCAAATCCAGGCGTCAGGTCGTACACGTGGTTGTGGAGGGTGCTTGGACCACGATATAAGCCCAAGGAACAGCTGAGCACAGGAGATTCGAGAGGAGCTGCTGCTGGGGTGCAGAGCTCCTGAGCAGAGACTTCGAGCTGAGCTGCTGCTGGGGTGCAGGGCTCGGGAGAAGGCTGCTGAAGTCTCTGGAGGAGACTGTTGGAGGCACTAGGCAGAGTACTGGCTTGGCACAGTACTCGTGCTGTGTAGGTCTTGGGACCTGTGGCTTAGTTCCTGGGATGAACTGTTCTCTGAACTATATTGTAAGTTATATTCTGTTTCGCCAAGCTAATTGTATTCCCTATCTCACTGCTTATGTGTACCACCCCATTTATCTAAACCCCAATGTACTCCTGTTCCCAAATATATTATTGTACAAGGACTTAATAATAAACTGTTTGAGTAGAATAGTAATATTCACTGTCCCCGTTATTTATTCTTTTTTCTTATATTTTATTATGTTTATATGAGTGAAGAATGGGCGAGGCATATGTTAGTGAGTAGTGTAGAGTTAATGAGAGTGTCGTGGTGGTCACCACTGACCTGTCATTACCTACCTACCTCCGCTAATCATGTCACTCCTGCCGCATGCCTCTCCCCTGCCTACATAATCCCTCCGCTTACCCCCATATTCCCCTAATCATTACCCCCCTACATGACACCAGGATGATGGTCCAGGATGATGGCCAATGATGATGGTCCAGGATGATGGTCTAGGATGATGGCCCATGATGATTGTCCAGGGTGATGGTCCAGGATGATGGTCCAGGATGATGATCCAGGATGATGGCCCATGATGATGATCCAGGGTGATGGTCCAGGATGATGGCCCAGTGTGATGTAGTTCAGCTGGGCTTGTGAGGTCTCTGGGGAGACCTAATTTAACCAATGATATGGTCACACCTTGCCTTGGCAAACGTCTGTAGCCACGCCCACGTCTGAGGTCTTTTGTTCTTGACGGCGTCAAATCCAGGCGTCAGGTCGTACACGTGGTTGTGGAGGGTGCTTGGACCACGATATAAGCCCAAGGAACAACTGAGCACAGGAGATTCGAGAGGAGCTGCTGCTGGGGTGCAGAGCTCCTGAGCAGAGACTTCGAGCGGAGCTGCTGCTGGGGTGCAGGGCTCGGGAGAAGGCTGCTGAAGTCTCTTGAGGAGACTGTTGGAGGCACTAGGCAGAGTACTGGCTTGGCGCAGTACTCGTGCTGTGTAGGTCTTGGGACCTGTGGCTTAGTTCCTGGGATGAACTGTCCTCTGAACTATATTGTAAGTTATATTCTGTTTCGCCAAGCTAATTGTATTCCCTATCTCACTGCTTATGTGTACCACCCCATTTATCTAAACCCCAATGTACTCCTGTTCCCAAATATATTATTGTACAAGGACTTAATAATAAACTGTTTGAGTAGAATAGTAATATTCACTGTCCCCGTTATTTATTCTTTTTTTCTTATATTTTATTATGTTTATATGAGTGAAGAATGGGCGAGGCATATGTTAGTGAGTAGTGTAGAGTTAATGAGAGTGTCGTGGTGGTCACCACTGACCTGTCATTACCTACCTACCTCCGCTAATCATGTCACTCCTGCCGCATGCCTCTCCCCTGCCTACATAATCCCTCCGCTTACCCCCATATTCCCCTAATCATTACCCCCCTACATGACACCAGGATGATGGTCCAGGATGATGGCCAATGATGATGGTCCAGGATGATGGTCTAGGATGATGGCCCATGATGATTGTCCAGGGTGATGGTCCAGGATGATGGTCCAGGATGATGATCCAGGATGATGGCCCATGATGATGATCCAGGGTGATGGTCCAGGATGATGGTCCAGGATGATGATCCAGGATGATGGCCCATGATGATGATCCAGGGTGATGGTCCAGGATGATGGCCCAGGATGATGGTCCAGGATGATGGTCCAGGATGATGGTCCAGGATGATGGCCCAGGATGATGGTCCAGGGTGATGGTCCAGGATGATGGCCCAGGATGATGGTCCAGGATGATGGCCAATGATGATGGTTCAGGGTGATGGTCCAGGATGATGGTCCATGATGATGGTCCAGGATGATGGCCCATGATGATGGTCCAGGGTGATGGTCCAGGGTGATGGTCCAGGATGATGGTCCAGGATGATGGTCCAGGGTGATGGTCCAGGATGATGGTCCAGGATGATGGTCCAGGATGATGGCCCATGATGATGGTCCAGGGTGATGGTCCAGGATGATGGTCCAGGATGATGGTCCAGGGTGATGGTCCAGGATGATGGTCCAGGATGATGGCCCATGATGATGGTCCAGGGTGATGGTCCAGGATGATGGTCCAGGGTGATGGTCCTGGGTGATGATCCAGGATGAAGGGAAGCGTTGTGTAAGGTTCCGTCTGGCAAGTATGGGATACAAGGTTGTTGCAACAACCAAGGTGCTCCCACGCTGCTGCTGCTGCTGCTGCTGCTGCTGCTGCTGCTGCTGCTGCTGCTGCTGCTGCTGCTGCTGCTGCTGCTGCTGCTGCTGCTGCTGCTGCTTCTCTTGGGACAACTCTAACAATCTCAGCACAATACACAATTCCTAAATTACAGCACATGTACCACCACCACTACCACTA
Source organism: Cherax quadricarinatus (assembly GCF_026875155.1). Lineage (NCBI taxonomy): Eukaryota > Metazoa > Arthropoda > Malacostraca > Decapoda > Parastacidae > Cherax > Cherax quadricarinatus. The sequence goes on from NC_069400.1 coordinate 92,484,584, forward strand.
CTACTACTACTTCGACTACTACTTCTACTACTGCTACTAATGCCACCACCACTAGTATTACTGCTACAACTTCTACTACTAACTACTAGTACTACTGCTACGAACACTACTACTACCACCAATACTATTAACACTACTACTACAGTTACTACGTCTTATACTGCTGCCACTACCATAGCAACTATCAACTCTCTTACTACCTTCATCAAATTAAATAGAAAATTCAAATTGCACACACACACATACACACACACACACACACACACACACACACACACACACACACACACACACACACACACACACACACACACACACACACACACACACACACACACACTCCCGGGGGGAGAGGAAGGTGAGATAGGGAGAGAAATCAAAGGAGTGTGACAAATCGTTCGTCAGTGGAGGTTGACAGACGGTACACTGGTCAATTATGTTGAAACATCGCCAGGTATCTTGCTGGCAAGTTCACCAGGTATCTTTATTGGCACGACTATCCTTGTAATGCATGTGACAGTGTTGGGCTCAGTTAAATGTGCCAAGATGCCGTCCAGTGGTGTTCTGTGTACTGGTATGAGCTCCTGAGTATCTTCTGGTTTGTTTCTCTTTTTGATGGTTTGTTTGCCTTCATGCCCTGTCTCAAATTGTCTATGTTTATTCCCATAAAATGTGCATGTGTTGCTGTTGTTGTGAATCCTACAAGCATATTGTTGGTGTTGCAAGTCCTACTAACATATTGTTGGTGTAGTGAGTCCTACAAGCATTTTGTTGGTGTTGTGAGTCCTACAAGCATATTGTTGGTGTTGTAAGTCCTACTAGCATATTGTTGGTGTAGTGAGTCCTACAAGCATCTTGTTGGTCTTGTGAGTCCTACAAGCATATTGTTGGTGTTGTGAGTCCTACAAGCATATTGTTGGTGTTGTGATTCCTACAAGAATATTGTTAGTGTTGTGAGTCCTACAAGCATATTGTTGGTGTAGTGAGTCCTACAAGCATATTGTTGGTGTTGTGAGTCCTACAAGCATATTGTTGGTGTTGCAAGTCCTACTAGCATATTGTTGGTGTTGTGAGTCCTACAAGCATATTGTTGGTGTTGTGAGTCCTACAAGCATATTGTTGGTGTTGTGAGTCCTACAAGCATATTGTTGGTGTTGTGAGTCCTACAAGCATATTGTTGGTGTTGTGAGTCCTACAAGCATATTGTTGGTGTTGTGATTCCTACAAGCATATTGTTGGTGTTGTGAGTCCTACAAGCATATTGTTGGTGTTGTGAGTCCTACAAGCATATTGTTGGTGTTGTGAGTCCTACAAGCATATTGTTGGTGTTGTGAGTCCTACAAGCATATTGTTGGTGTTGTGGTTCCTACAAGAATATTGTTAGTGTTGTGAGTCCTACAAGCATATTCTTGGTGTTGTGAGTCCTACAAGCATATTGGCATTCTTGAAAACAGGTGATCAGATTACGTGAAGTCGCGCTGTCCTGCTAGACACAATCTGTTGCGCCCAGTACTGGCGAGGTCTCTCAAATAGCTCCGCAGGTAATAACTGCCACAATGGATCCACTTTTCTTTCATGTCCGTATGATGATAGCGGTGTTGCCTGTGGAAAAATTGGAACATTTGTTGTGGCGGAAAGAACTTGGCAGTCGTCACCTCCAGGACAAGAGCATGTTACAAGAGCCATTGCAACATTAAGACCGCAGTACATGCAGTTTCCTGTGGCAGTCGTCGAGAGTTCGTGAAAATTATGCACCAACATTTTCATACGATTTAACATCAGGACATGACTCGCTTTTCACAACGGGAGAATACGAATGACTCGCTTTGAGATCAGGCTTTCACAGCATGAAAATACGATTGACTCGCTTTGAGACCAGGCTTTCAGAGCATGAAAATACGATTGACTCGCTTTGAGATCAGGCTTTCACAGCATGGAAATACGATTGACTCGCTTTGAGATCAGGCTTTCACAGCATGGAAATACGATTGACTCGCTTTGAGACCAGGCTTTCACAGCATGGAAATACGATTGACTCGCTTTGAGATCAGGCTTTCACAGCATGGAAATACGAATGACTCGCTTTGAGACGAGGCTTTCACAGCATGGAAATACGATTGACTCGCTTTGAGATCAGGCTTTCACAGCATGGTCCAGGATGATGGCCCAGTGTGATGTAGTTCAGCTGGGCTTGTGAGGTCTCTGGGGAGACCTAATTTAACCAATGATATGGTCACACCTTGCCTTGGCAAACGTCTGTAGCCACGCCCACGTCTGAGGTCTTTTGTTCTTGACGTCGTCAAATCCAGGCGTCAGGTCGTACACGTGGTTGTGGAGGGTGCTTGGACCACGATATAAGCCCAAGGAACAGCTGAGCACAGGAGATTCGAGAGGAGCTGCTGCTGGGGTGCAGAGCTCCTGAGCAGAGACTTCGAGCTGAGCTGCTGCTGGGGTGCAGGGCTCGGGAGAAGGCTGCTGAAGTCTCTGGAGGAGACTGTTGGAGGCACTAGGCAGAGTACTGGCTTGGCACAGTACTCGTCCTGTGTAGGTCTTGGGACCTGTGGCTTAGTTCCTGGGATGAACTGTTCTCTGAACTATATTGTAAGTTATATTCTGTTTCGCCAAGCTAATTGTATTCCCTATCTCACTGCTTATGTGTACCACCCCATTTATCTAAACCCCAATGTACTCCTGTTCCCAAATATATTATTGTACAAGGACTTAATAATAAACTGTTTGAGTAGAATAGTAATATTCACTGTCCCCGTTATTTATTCTTTTTTTCTTATATTTTATTATGTTTATATGAGTGAAGAATGGGCGAGGCATATGTTAGTGAGTAGTGTAGAGTTAATGAGAGTGTCGTGGTGGTCACCACTGACCTGTCATTACCTACCTACCTCCGCTAATCATCTCACTCCTGCCGCCTGCCTCTCCCCTGCCTACATAATCCCTCCGCTTACCCCCATATTCCCCTAATCATTACCCCCCTACATGACACCAGGATGATGGTCCAGGATGATGGCCAATGATGATGGTCCAGGATGATGGTCTAGGATGATGGCCCATGATGATTGTCCAGGGTGATGGTCCAGGATGATGGTCCAGGATGATGATCCAGGATGATGGCCCATGATGATGATCCAGGGTGATGGTCCAGGATGATGGCCCAGTGTGATGTAGTTCAGCTGGGCTTGTGAGGTCTCTGGGGAGACCTAATTTAACCAATGATATGGTCACACCTTGCCTTGGCAAACGTCTGTAGCCACGCCCACGTCTGAGGTCTTTTGTTCTTGACGGCGTCAAATCCACGCGTCAGGTCGTACACGTGGTTGTGGAGGGTGCTTGGACCACGATATAAGCCCAAGGAACAACTGAGCACAGGAGATTCGAGAGGAGCTGCTGCTGGGGTGCAGAGCTCCTGAGCAGAGACTTCGAGCGGAGCTGCTGCTGGGGTGCAGGGCTCGGGAGAAGGCTGCTGAAGTCTCTTGAGGAGACTGTTGGAGGCACTAGGCAGAGTACTGGCTTGGCGCAGTACTCGTGCTGTGTAGGTCTTGGGACCTGTGGCTTAGTTCCTGGGATGAACTGTCCTCTGAACTATATTGTAAGTTATATTCTGTTTCGCCAAGCTAATTGTATTCCCTATCTCACTGCTTATGTGTACCACCCCATTTATCTAAACCCCAATGTACTCCTGTTTCCCAAATATATTATTGTACAAGGACTTAATAATAAACTGTTTGAGTAGAATAGTAATATTCACTGTCCCGTTATTTATTCTTTTTTTCTTATATTTTATTATGTTTATATGAGTGAAGAATGGGCGAGGCATATGTTAGTGAGTAGTGTAGAGTTAATGAGAGTGTCGTGGTGGTCACCACTGACCTGTCATTACCTACCTACCTCCGCTAATCATCTCACTCCTACCGCCTGCCTCTCCCCTGCCTACATAATCCCTCCGCTTACCCCCATATTCCCCTAATCATTACCCCCCTACATGACACCAGGATGATGGTCCAGGATGATGGCCAATGAAGATGGTCCAGGATGATGGTCTAGGATGATGGCCCATGATGATTGTCCAGGGTGATGGTCCAGGATGATGGTCCAGGATGATGGTCCAGGATGATGGCCCAGGATGATGGTCCAGGGTGATGGTCCAGGATGATGGCCCAGGATGATGGTCCAGGATGATGGCCAATGATGATGGTTCAGGGTGATGGTCCAGGATGATGGTCCAGGATGATGGTCCAGGATGATGGCCCATGATGATGGTCCAGGGTGATGGTCCAGGGTGATGGTCCAGGATGATGGTCCAGGATGATGGTCCAGGGTGATGGTCCAGGATGATGGTCCAGGATGATGGTCCAGGATGATGGCCCATGATGATGGTCCAGGGTGATGGTCCAGGATGATGGTCCAGGATGATGGTCCAGGGTGATGGTCCAGGATGATGGTCCAGGATGATGGCCCATGATGATGGTCCAGGGTGATGGTCCAGGATGATGGTCCAGGGTGATGGTCCTGGGTGATGATCCAGGATGAAGGGAAGCGTTGTGTAAGGTTCCGTCTGGCAAGTATGGGATACAAGGTTGTTGCAACAACCAAGGTGCTCCCACGCTGCTGCTGCTGCTGCTGCTGCTGCTGCTGCTGCTGCTTCTCTTGGGACAACTCTAACAATCTCAGCACAATACACAATTCCTAAATTACAGCACATGTACCACCACCACTACCACTACTACTACTACTTCGACTACTACTTCTACTACTGCTACTAATGCCACCACCACTAGTATTACTGCTACAACTTCTACTACTAACTACTAGTACTACTGCTACGAACACTACTACTACCACCAATACTATTAACACTACTACTACAGTTACTACGTCTTATACTGCTGCCACTACCATAGCAACTATCAACTCTCTTACTACCTTCATCAAATTTAATAGAAAATTCAAATTGCACACACACACATACACACACACACACACACACACACACACACACACACACACACACACACACACACACACACACACACACACACACACACACACACACACACACACACACTCCCGGGGGGAGAGGAAGGTGAGATAGGGAGAGAAATCAAAGGAGTGTGACAAATCGTTCGTCAGTGGAGGTTGACAGACGGTACACTGGTCAATTATGTTGAAACATCGCCAGGTATCTTGCTGGCAAGTTCACCAGGTATCTTTATTGGCACGACTATCCTTGTAATGCATGTGACAGTGTTGGGCTCAGTTAAATGTGCCAAGATGCCGTCCAGTGGTGTTCTGTGTACTGGTATGAGCTCCTGAGTATCTTCTGGTTTGTTTCTCTTTTTGATGGTTTGTTTGCCTTCATGCCCTGTCTCAAATTGTCTATGTTTATTCCCATAAAATGTGCATGTGTTGCTGTTGTTGTGAATCCTACAAGCATATTGTTGGTGTTGCAAGTCCTACTAACATATTGTTGGTGTAGTGAGTCCTACAAGCATTTTGTTGGTGTTGTGAGTCCTACAAGCATATTGTTGGTGTTGCAAGTCCTACTAGCATATTGTTGGTGTAGTGAGTCCTCCAAGCATCTTGTTGGTCTTGTGAGTCCTACAAGCATATTGTTGGTGTTGTGAGTCCTACAAGCATATTGTTGGTGTTGTGATTCCTACAAGAATATTGTTAGTGTTGTGAGTCCTACAAGCATATTGTTGGTGTAGTGAGTCCTACAAGCATATTGTTGGTGTTGTGAGTCCTACAAGCATATTGTTGGTGTTGCAAGTCCTACTAGCATATTGTTGGTGTTGTGAGTCCTACAAGCATATTGTTGGTGTTGTGAGTCCTACAAGCATATTGTTGGTGTTGTGAGTCCTACAAGCATATTGTTGGTGTTGTGAGTCCTACAAGCATATTGTTGGTGTTGTGAGTCCTACAAGCATATTGTTGGTGTTGTGATTCCTACAAGCATATTGTTGGTGTTGTGAGTCCTACAAGCATATTGTTGGTGTTGTGAGTCCTACAAGCATATTGTTGGTGTTGTGAGTCCTACAAGCATATTGTTGGTGTTGTGAGTCCTACAAGCATATTGTTGGTGTTGTGGTTCCTACAAGAATATTGTTAGTGTTGTGAGTCCTACAAGCATATTGTTGGTGTTGTGAGTCCTACAAGCATATTGGCATTCTTGAAAACAGGTGATCAGATTACGTGAAGTCGCGCTGTCCTGCTAGACACAATCTGTTGCGCCCAGTACTGGCGAGGTCTCTCAAATAGCTCCGCAGGTAATAACTGCCACAATGGATCCACTTTTCTTTCATGTCCGTATGATGATAGCGGTGTTGCCTGTGGAAAAATTGGAACATTTGTTGTGGCGGAAAGAACTTGGCAGTCGTCACCTCCAGGACAAGAGCATGTTACAAGAGCCATTGCAACATTAAGACCGCAGTACATGCAGTTTCCTGTGGCAGTCGTCGAGAGTTCGTGAAAATTATGCACCAACATTTTCATACGATTTAACATCAGGACATGACTCGCTTTTCACAACGGGAGAATACGAATGACTCGCTTTGAGATCAGGCTTTCACAGCATGAAAATACGATTGACTCGCTTTGAGACCAGGCTTTCAGAGCATGAAAATACGATTGACTCGCTTTGAGATCAGGCTTTCACAGCATGGAAATACGATTGACTCGCTTTGAGATCAGGCTTTCACAGCATGGAAATACGATTGACTCGCTTGAGATCAGGCTTTCACAGCATGGAAATACGATTGACTCGCTTTGAGATCAGGCTTTCACAGCATGGAAATGCGTTTGACTCGCTTTGAGATCAGGCTTTCACAGCATGGAAATGCGATTGACTCACTTTGAGATCAAGGCTTTCACAGCATGGAAATACGATTGACTCGCTTTGAGATCAGGCTTTCACAGCATGGAAATGCGATTGACTCGCTTTGAGATCAGGCTTTCACAGCATGGAAATGCGATTGACTCACTTTGAGATCAGGCTTTCACAGCATGGAAATACGATTGACTCGCTTTGAGATCAGGCTTTCACAGCATGGAAATGCGATTGACTCGCTTTGAGATCAGGCTTTCACAGCATGGAAATGCGATTGACTCGCTTTGAGATCAGGCTTTCACAGCATGGAAATGCGATTGACTCACTTTGAGATCAGGCTTTCACAGCATGGAAATACGATTGACTCGCTTTGAGATCAGGCTTTCACAGCATGGAAATACGATTGACTCGCTTTGAGATCAGGCTTTCACAGCATGGAAATGCGATTGACTCGCTTTGAGATCAGGCTTTCACAGCATGGAAATGCGATTGACTCACTTTGAGATCAGGCTTTCACAGCATGGAAATACGATTGACTCGCTTTGAGATCAGGCTTTCACAGCATGGAAATACGATTGACTCGCTTTGAGATCAGGCTTTCACAGCATGGAAATGCGATTGACTCGCTTTGAGATCAGGCTTTCACAGCATGGAAATGCGATTGACTCACTTTGAGATCAGGCTTTCACAGCATGGAAATACGATTGACTCGCTTTGAGATCAGGCTTTCACAGCATGGAAATACGATTGACTCGCTTTGAGATCAGGCTTTCACAGCATGGAAATACGATTGACTCGCTTTGAGATCAGGCTTTCACAGCATGGAAATACGATTGACTCGCTTTGAGATCAGGCTTTCACAGCATGGAAATACGATTGACTCGCTTTGAGATCAGGCTTTCACAGCATGGAAATACGATTGACTCGCTTTGAGATCAGGCTTTCACAGCATGGAAATACGATTGACTCGCTTTGAGATCAGGCTTTCACAACACGAGAATATGAATGAATGAATGAAATAAGGATGAAGTTTTCACAAGGTAAGAAAATAAAGGACAGACATTGATAACGTTCAGAAAATGTTGTCAAGCACCTTAACTACTGGGAACGCTTGGAAGCACTTGACTTGTACTCGTTGGAACGCAGGAGGGAGAGATATATCATAATCTACACTTGGAAAATCTTGGAAGGAATGGTCCCAAATCTGCACACAGAAATCACTCCCTACGAAAGTAAAAGACTGGGCAGGCGATGCAAAATGCCGCCAATAAAAAGTAAGGGCGCCATTGGTACACTAAGAGAAAACACCATAAGTGTCCGGGGCCCAAAACTGTTCAACAGCCTCCCATCAAGCATTAGGGGAATTGCCAATAAACCCCTGGCTGCCTTCAAGAGAGAGCTGGACAGATACCTAAAGTCAGTGCCGGATCAGCCGGGCTGTGGTTCGTACGTCGGACTGCGTGCGGCCAGCAGTAACAGCCTAGTTGATCAGGCCCTGATCCATCGGGAGGCCTGGTCATGGACCGGGCCGCGGGGGCGTTGATCCCCGGAATAACCTCCAGGTAACATCATAAGAATATGACTGACGCTGGAGAAACGTTCAGACATCACAAGAATATGAATGGCAGATGTTGGAAATAGGTTGTCCGCAGGCCCGTGTCCCCCCCCCCCCCGGATTAGCCCAATGACCTACCAAGTCTGGTCATCCCCACTCAAGGAAGGAGCACGGCACCAGACCCAGCAGCACAAGCTAGTCAGGTCCAACTCACACCCACCCACACCCACTCATGTATTTATCTAACCTATTTTTAAAACTACATAACGTTTTATCCTCAATAACTGTACTCGGGAGTTTGTTCCACTCATCCACAACTCTATTACCAAACCAGTGCTTTCCTATATCCTTCCTGAATCTGAATTTTTCCAACTTGAAACCATTGCTGCGAGTTCTGTCTTGGCTGGAAATTTTCAGCACGCTATTTACATCCCCTTTATTTATTCCTGTTTTCCATTTATACAACTCGATCATATGCCCCCTAATTCTACGCCTTTCGAGAGAGTGCAGATTCAGAGCCCTCAGTCTATCCTCATAGGGAAGATTTCTGATACATGAGATCATCTTTGTTATCCTCCTCTGTACGTTTTCCAGAGCATTTATATCCATTCTGTAATACGGTGACCAGAACTGAGCAGCACAGTCTAAATGAGACCTAACCAAGGATATATAAAGTTGAAGAACAACCTGAGGACTTCTATCATTTATACTTCTAGATATGAAACCAAGAATTCTGTTAGCTTTATTGCGAACACTAATGCACTGTTGTCTTGGTTTTAGATTACTGCTAACCAGAACTCCTAAATCCTTTTTGCAATCAGTAATATTAAGATCTACATTATTTAGTTTGTACGTGGCATGGTTATTTTCCCGTTCAACATTTAGAACTTTGCATTTGTCAATATTAAACTGCATCTGCCACTTCTCCGACCATTGCATCAGTCTATTTAAATCATCCTGAAGTGCTCTACTGTCCTCATTAGAATGAATTGGACGGCCTATTTTGGTGTCATCAGCAAATTTGCTTATGTCGCTATTTATTCCCTCATCTATGCCGTTTATGTAAATTGTGAACAACAACGGGCCCAACACTGACCCCTGTGGAACACCGCTTGTGACGTGCCCCAATTCTGATTTCTCCCCATTTATGCAAACTCTCTGCTGCCTATTTGTCAGCCATGCCTCTACCCAGGAAACAACTTCTCCTCCTATTCCGTGTGCCTTAAGTTTCCTCAATAGCCTCGGATGTGGAACTCTATCGAAAGCCTTATTGAAGTCCATATACACAATATCATATTCATTACCATGATCTACCTCCTCAAACACCTTTGTAAAGCCTTTTTGAGATTCATTAATCAATCTGTGCCTGTCAAGATGGCTACGAATTGCTTCGGCAATTATTGAGTCCATAAATTTTCCCACTAAGGAGGTAAACCTTATTTGTCTATAGTTCGAAGCCAAGGACCTGTCACCTACTTTGTAAATAGGTATTACATTTGCCATTTTGCATTTATCAGGCACTGTGCCAGTTTGTAGTGATATGTTAAAAAGATTAACCAAAGGTATGCTAAGTTCTTTACATTCCTTTAACACCCTTGCAAACGGTTCATCAGGGTCTGGGGATTTGTTAGGTTTTAGTTTCTCTATTTGTCTGAGGACCATGTCACTAGTTACCGCAATCGTGCATAGTGTATTATCGTCCTGTTCTACATAATCTATTATTTCAGTAATATCGCTAGTATTTTCCTGAGTGAAAACTGAGATTAAGTAGGTATTGAGAATTTCACACATATCCTTATCACTGTCAGTGATCTGACCAGAGTTACTCTTAAGTAGGCCAATCTTGTCTCTAATCTTACTTCTGTATACCTGAAAAAACCCTTTTGGGTTAGTCTTTGAATCCCTTGCGGCCTTAGCCTCATAATCCCCTTTTGCTTTTCTTATTTCTTTCTTTATTTCTCTCTTTAACTGAATATATTGATTTCTTAACTGCCCATCCCCTCTCTTGATACGCCTATATATGCCTCTCTTTTGACCAATGAGATGTTTTAATCTATTGTTCATCCATTTGGGATCATTTTTGTTAGATCTAATTTCCCTACTCGGAACAAAAGTTGTCTGGGCAGCTAGAACTATGCTCTGAAAAACGTCATATTGGCAACCAGGATCACCTACTTGACCCATAGTCAGGACATCCCAATTTAGCCCACCCAGGTAATTTTTCAATCCCATGAAGTCAAGCGAAAATCTGGGACAGAGATTTGATTGCAGTTATCTGGGTAATTCCATGATATATTGAAACTAAGTGATTTGTGATCACTTTCCCCAAGCACATCATTAACCTCAAGATTATTAATTAGTGAATCTTTGTTGGCAAGAACCAAGTTAAGCAGATTGTTTCCTCTAGTTGGTTCTGTCACAACCTGTTCTAAAAAGCAATCCTGAACCGTATCAAGAAAGTCACTAGACTCAAGATTTACTGTCATATTGTTCCAATCAATTTGTCTAAAGTTAAATTCTCCCATTATCACATTTTCATATCTAGATGCCTTATGAATTTCGTCCCATAACAGCTTACTGCACTCCCTATCAAGGTTTGGGGGCCTATAAATCACACCTAAAATTAATTTGTCAAGACCCTTGAGAAACTGTAGTCAAACAGATTCTGTGTTCAATGTTTCTAATCTTATATCATGTCTAAGACAACAGTTTAAATTTTCTCTGACCTACATCGCCACTCCAACACCCTTTCTGTTGACCCTATCAGTGTGGAATAGTTTATAACCCTGTATGTTGCATTCAGAAGGCATTTCTCTATCTTTCAGGTTGAACAAGGTCTCTGTTATACCAATAATATCTATATAACCTACACTTGCAAGCAATCTTAGCTCATCTATCTTAATTCTTAGACTCCTTCAATTTGTATAGTAAACCTTAAGGGAGCTAGTCACTCGTTGTCCTCTGCTATCTCTCTTTGTTTGTTGATCAACTGATTTGTTATTACTAGCAACTTTATTTTGAATATTGTCTTTTAAACATATCCCTGAGGTATCACGGTAATAACTGCTGTTTTTAACCCTAATACTGCAGCTTGATTGTTTCCCACAAACACCCATACCTCTATAATCTATCAGTTTAAATTCATAGACAAGTCATCAATTACCCTCTCAATCGAACTGGCTAATGAAATCACTTCTTCCCCAGAGAAGATGAACCCCATCCATTGCATATGCATCACCTTTGCCAAAGAATAGGTCCCAGTTATCAATGAATGGGATTGCAAGTTCCTTGCAGTACCTGTCTAGCCAGCAATTTATACCAATTGCCCTAGACATCCATTCATTGCCCACTCCCTTTCTAGGCAAGATGCTACATATGACTGGGAACCCTCCCTTAGACCTAACTACTTCTATGGCTGACCTGTACTTATCCAGCAGCTCCTGTCACCTGCCCTTCCCAATGTCATTACCCCCAACACTAAGATAATGGGCTTGTTCTCATTATCTGACATAATATTATCCAACCTGCTGACTATGTCACCAACACCAGCTCCTGGAAGGCACACTCTCTGTCTGACCTTTCTGTCTCTGTTACAAAAAGCACTGTCCATATATCTTACCTGAGAATCACCTACTTTTAAAATATTCTTTCCTTGATTAGCAGGGGAATCAGTGGTACCTTCAACCTTACTAACCATTGAAGTGCACTCGTCCTGGAGAACAGAGAAACGATTTCCTACCTTCACATCTTCTCTGTTAACCCTCCTTATCTTCCTTCTTCTTGAACTGTGAACCATTTGCCACTTAAAGCGGCTGCCACTATCACTGCCGGTGACCATTTCCTCCTTACCAGCTAAATCCTTCTCACACTCACTCCCAAACTCATCTAGGCGAAGCTTCAGCCTCCTATTTTCCTCCTGAAGAAGTAGAACCTCCTTCTTCAACACTTTAACCTGAGATTCTAAAACACTACAACAAGCCATGGTGCTCGGTAACACCCAGAGCTTAGGACAGGTTTGACCGCAGGTGACCACTGACCTCAGTGGGGAAAAATCACAACATCAGAATATGAATGACCGAAGTTTGGGAAAAGGTTTTTCACAGCATAAGAATATTAGATAATGCTAACTCAGTGATAGAATGAAACCAGTGTGTGATGTAGACTCTAACTTCTAAAGATGTTAAACTAACTTTAAGTGATTTGAGAAGTTTGTTTTGGTTACGGCTACAATAGTTGTCTTCCTCCATCTTGGCGGAGGAAACATAAGGTTCTGTATCTCCGGAGCGAAGGAAGAGTGAAAATACAATTGCACCTAAGTAGTGTGAAGGAAAAATGAGAAATTTACACTTGAGTAGAGTGAAAGAATGAAAAAAAAATTACACGGAGAGAGAGAAAAAAAAATAGTTAAGAAAGTTGACAAAGAAAGATGAATAGGAACATTCTCAGAAATATTTCGGTTTACTTTCCCCAAATTTTTCGTTTAATACTAGAGAACGCCTTATTTGATCGGCTTCAGATTTTCAATGCTTAAGTAATGTATCATGGGCAAGATTAACGGGACTGTTTACATGCATAGATACCTTATTCACCACGTTACATAGACCGTTACCAAGTTACTGTGTGATAGGTGAAGACAGGCTCTTCCGATGGGCTAAAAAAATATCAACACTGGTGCGCCTTAGAAAGTTGGTATATTTAATGTTGTGTATATGTGACATTGTGTCACGTTTAATCTCTAAATGTTGTAGGTATTATTTTTCTTCTTTACGTTGTTTTACTTGATGTTGGTGAGTAGCTCTTGATCCAGGGAGCTGTACTTATCTTCCATTTGCTTGGACTGAATTTGAATACCATCCATCCCACAGGCGTTATATAATCGCTACGGGTTTAGGTCTTTCCTCTGATTGAAATATAAGAATTTTGAAGAGCATCAATTTTCAGTGGTTGATGCATCGTATGAAATGAATAACTGGAGTATATCTGGAGAGGGTTTTGGGGGTCAACGCCCCCGCGGCCCGGTTTGAGACCAGGCCTCGTGGTGGATCAGGGTCTGATCACCCAGGCTGTTACTGTTGGCCGCACTCAAACTGACGTACGAACTGCAGCCCGGCTGGTCAGGTACTGACTTTAGGTGCCTGTCCAGCGCCTTCTTGAAGACAGCCAGGGGTCTATTGGTAATCCCCCTTATGTATGCTGGGAGGCAGTTGAACGGTCTTAGGCCCCTGACACTTATTGTGTTGTCACTCAGTGTACTTGTGGCTCCCCTGCTTTTCATTGGGGGGATGTTGCATCTCCTGCCGGGTCTTTACTTTCATAGGGAGTGATTTTCGTGTGCATGTTTGGTACTAATCCCTCTAAGATTTTCCAAGTGGATATTATCATGTATCTCTCGCGCTTGTGTTCCAGGGAATACAAATCAAGGTACTTCAACCATTCCCAGTAATTTAGGTGCCTTATCGTACTTACCTGTGCCATGAAAGTTCTTTGTACACTCTCCAGGACAGCAATTTTACCTGCCATGAAGGGGGCAAAAAGTGTACTGCAGTATTCCCGCCTAGACAGAACAAGCGATTTAAAGAGAATCAACATGGGCTTGGTATCCCTGGTTTTGAAGGTTCTCATTATCCATCCTATCATTTTCCTAGCAGATGAGGTAGATACATTGTTGTGGTCTTTGAAGGCGAGGTCCTCTGACATTATCACTCCCAGGTCCTTCACATTATTTTTTTCGCTTTATTGTATGGTTAGAATTTGTTATATACCCTGACAAAGTTTTAATTTCTTCAAGTTTTCCATATCTGAACAGTTGAAATTTCTCTTCACTGATTTTCACATTGTTTCGAGAGGCCCATTTGAAGATTTGGTTGATGTCCGCTTGAAGTCTTGCAGTGTCCTCGATGGAGGACACTGTCATGGCAATTCAGGTGCCATCCGCAAAAGAAGACACGGAGCTAAGGCTTACATCTCTGTTTATGTTTGATATGAGGATGAGAAACAGGATGGGAGAGAGTACTGTGCCTCGTGGAACAGAGCTTGTCACTGTAGCTGCCTCGGACTTGACTCAGTCTACTTTTGTGTTCTATTTGTCAGGAAGTTATAGATCCATCTACCAACTTTTCCTATTATTCCTTTATCACGCATTTTGTGCACTATTACACCGTGGTCACAACTGACGAAGGCTTTTGCAAAGTCTGTGTATACTACATCTGCATTTTGTTTATCCTCTACAGCATCCAGGACCTTGTCATAGTGGTCTGGTAACTGAGACAGACAGGAGCGACCTGCTGTAAACCCGTGTTGCCCTGGGTTATGTAATTGATGGGTATCTACGTGGTTGGCGATCTTGCTTCTTAGAACCCTTTCAAAGATTTTTATGACATGGGTTGTTCGTGTTATCGGTCTGTAGTTCTTTGCAATTGCTTTACTGCCACCTTTGCAGAGTGGGGCTATATCTGTTGTTTTAGTGGGTGTGGGATGACCCCTGTGTCCATGTTTTCAGTCCATAGAATGCTGAAGGCACGTGACAGGGGCTTCTTGCAGTTCTTGATGAACACGTAGTTCCATGAGTCTGGGCCTGGGGCAGAGTGCATGGACATGTCGTATATTGCCTTTTCAAAGTCTTGTGGTGTTAGGACAATATCAGAGATTTTTGAGATGGCCAGATTTTGGGTCTCGTTCATAAAGAATTCATTTGGATTGTCGACCCTTAGTCTGGGCAGCGGCTCGCTGAACACTGAGTCGTATTGGGACTTTAGTATCTCACTCCTTTCTTTCTGTCATCTGTGTAGGTCCCATCTCGCCTAAGCAGGGGCCCAAGACTAGATGTTTTTCCTTAGATTTGGCATAAGAGAAGACGTATTTTGTTTTTGTTTTTAAATTTCCTATATGGTATTTAGTTCTTCCTGCGATTCTTGTCTCCTGTAAGATTCCTTCAATTTAATATTAGCTGTTTCATTTTCCAGTGCCTCCCTTCGTATTTCAGATATATTGGCCCCTCTCAGCAGCTCTGTGATTCTTCACCTTCGCCTGTATAGGGAGCATCTCTCTCTTTCTAGTTTACATCTTCTCTTTCTTTTTCTTAATGGAATGTGTCTTGAGCAAATCTCAAGAACCACAGAGTTAATTTTTTCTAGGTTAAGGTTTGGATCCATGTTGTTTAGGATATCTTCCCAGAACATTTCATGGGTTTAGGATGTGTAGGAACAAATTTTGTTGGATTTTGTACAATAGCTGGAAAATATATCTTCTGGTCTGATTTAAACTTTTAGTGTTGATCTGTTTTCTACACAGGGAACAATGTCTTGATGTTAGGTTGTGTAAGTTACCATGTGATAATTTAATAAGTCACAGTGTTTGACTTTATGTGGTTATCCAAAGTTAAATCAACTTAACGTTCCTTTATGTGCCCATAACATCTGTGTGACCTCAAGACCATTGTTGAGGTCACAAATTAAGCTTATTTTACGTACGTTATTAAAGCTGGTCAGTCTTCCTTAGAGAAAAGTTTGGATTGATTTTGGCATGTATAGCATCCATTTTTTTTTTGTAAGAAATTAAAAAACAATTACTGCTTTTTATGCGATGATTTCTGAGTGTCGCATCTGATTACCCTCAACCATTCCTCGCTTATAACTTGATAATGTAACTTAATAACTTGATAAATGTAACTTGATAACTTGATAATGTAACTTAATAACTTGATAATGTAACTTAATAACTTGTTAATGTAACTTAATAACTTGATAATGTAACTTAATAACTTGATAATGTAACTTAATAACTTGATAATGTAACTTAATAACTTGTTAATGTAACTTAATAACTTGATAATGTAACTTAATAACTTGTTAATGTAACTTAATAACTTGATAATGTAACTTAATAACTTGATAATGTAACTTAATAACTTGATAATGTAACTCAATAACTTGTTAATGTAACTTAATAACTTGATAATGTAACTTAATAACTTGATAATGTAACTTAATAACTTGATAATGTAACTTAATAACTTGATAATGTAACTTAATAACCTGTTAATGTAACTTAATAACTTGATAATGTAACTTAATAACTTGATAATGTAACTTAATAACTTGTTAATGTAACTTAATACCTTGATAATGTAACTTAATAACTTGTTAATGTAACTTAATAACTTGATAATGTAACTTAATAACTTGATAATGTAACTTAATAACTTGATAATGTAACTTAATAACTTGTTAATGTAACTTAATAACTTGATAATGTAACTTAATAACTTGTTAATGTAACTTAATAACTTGATAATGTAACTTAATAACTTGATAATGTAACTTAATAACTTGATAATGTAACTTGATAACTTGATAATGTAACTTAATAACTTGATAATGTAACTTGATAACTTGATAATGTAACTTAATAACTTGATAATGTAACTTGATAACTTGATAATGCAACTTGATAATACATATCGGTCTCTTTGTTTTCTTTGAAAGATATAAATTACATTTTTTCTGTACATGTTCTCACCAGATTATTTTTTTTATTGAAGAAATTGGAATATTAGTTTCCACATAATGATTTGTGAATGTCTCTTCTGACTCTTCGTATCTTCAACTCTAATATTTCATTAGTAACTTATGCCGCACTCTGCACTATTCCATTCCCGTGCAATGAGGTACAGCGGGTTGGGGTTGTGGAATACAGGGTTACCTTCGTCAGGTCGCGCAGTGACAGAAATACATCGTCTTCATCCTGGAATAAAAAATAAGGTGATCGATGAGTAGGGTAAAGGAGACCATGTGAGAGAGAGAGAGAGAGAGAGAGAGAGAGAGAGAGAGAGAGAGAGAGAGAGAGAGAGAGAGAGAGGAAAGGAGGGAGGGAAGAGGAAGAGAGAGTGCGAGAAGAAGAAGAAGAAGAAGAGAAGAAGAAGAAGAAGAAGAAGAAGAAGAAGAAGAAGAAGAAGAAGAAGAAGAAGAAGAAGAAGAAGAAGAAGGAGAAGAAGAAGAAGAAGGAATAGAGAAAGAAAGTAATTAAGAGATGTGGAAAGGAAGGAGAAAGCAAGAGGTAACTAGTTGTCTCTTCACCTGAATAACTTCTCGTAGCAAGCAGCAGCATCAGAAGAAAACAGTTGCAGCAACAGCAGTAGCAACAGTAACAAGAAGCAGCAGCAGCAGCAGAATCATTAACAGCAGAAGAAGCAAGCAGTAGCAACAGAAGCAACAGCAACAACAGCAGAACCAGCAACACCAAGCAGCAACAGAAGCCGCAACAGCAACAGCAGCAGCACCAAGCAGCAACAGAAGCCGCAACAACAACAGCAGCACCACCAAACAGAAAACAATAAGCAGAAAAGGAAAGCAGCAGCAAGTAGCATCAGCAAGCAGCAGCATAAGCAAGGAACAACAGAGACAGCAGTAAACCGCAAGCAATAAGCAGCAGCAGCAAGCAGCAGTAGCAGAAGCAGCAGGAAGCAGCAGCAAACAGCAAGCAATAAGGAGAAGCAGCAGCAGTAGCAGCAGCAAGCAACTAGCAATAGTAATAACAGGAGCAGCAAGTAGCAGTAGCAGCAGCAGCAGCAGCAGCAGCAACAGTAGCAAGGAACAGTATCAAGGATCAGCAGCAGAAGCAAACAGCAGCAAGCAGCAAACAACAGCTGCAGCAGAAACCAGAACCAGCAGTAGCAAGCAGCAAGCAGCAGAAACAGTAGCAGCAGTAAGAGCAACAAACAGCAGCAGCAAGCAGAAAGCAGTAGCAATAGTAGCAGCAATAGTAGCAGCAAGCAATATCAGCTGCAGCAGCAGCAGAAAGAAGCAGCAGCAACAACAGCAAGAAGCAGCAGCAGCAGCAACAGCAGCAAGAAGCAGCAGCAGTAGCAACAGCAGCAAACTGTATCAGCTACAACAGCAATAGTAGATGCAGTAGGAGCAGCAAGCAGCAGCAGCAGCAAAAGCAGCAGTAAACAATAGCAGCAGTAGCAGCAGCAACAACAGCAGCAAGCAGCAGCAGCAGCAGCAACAATAGCAGCAAGCCGTAACAGCAGTAGCAGCAGCAACAACAGCAGCAAGCAGTAGCAGTAGCAGCAGCAAAAGGCAGCAGCAGCAGCAACAACAACAACAACAACAGCAGCAGTAGCAGCAGTAGCAGCAGCAACAACAACAGCAAACAGTAGCAGCAGCAGCAGCAAGCAGCAGCAGCAGCAACAACAACAGCAGCAGTAGTAGCAGCAGTAGCAGCAGCAACAACAGCAGCAGCAGTAGCAGCAGTAGCAGCAGCAGCAAGCAGTAGCAGCAGCAGCAGCAAGCAGCAGCAGCAACAACAACAACAGCAGCAGCAGTAGCAGCAGTATCAGCAGCAACAACAACAGCAAACAGTAGCAGCAGCAGCAGCAAGCAGCAGCAGCAACAACAACAACAGCAGGAGCAGTAGCAGCAGTAGCAGCAGCAGCAACAACAGCAGCAGCAGCAGTAGCAGCAGTAGCAGCAGCAACAACAACAGCAAACAGTAGCAGCAGCAGCAGCAAGCAGTAGCAGCAGCAGCAACAACAGCAGCAAGCAGCAGAAGCAACAGCAGCAAGCAACAGCAGCTGCAGTAGCAGTAGCAGCAGCAACAACAGCAGCAAGCAGCAGAAGCAACAGTAGCAACAGCAGCAAGCAGCAGAAGCAACAGCAGCAAGCAGCAGAAGCAACAGCAGCAAGCAACAGCAGCTGCAGTAGCAGTAGCAGCAGCAACAACAGCAGCAAGCAGCAGAAGCAACAGTAGCAACAGCAGCAAGCAGCAGAAGCAACAGCAGCAAGCAACAGCAGCTGCAGTAGCAGTAGCAGCAGCAACAACAGCAGCAAGCAGCAGAAGCAACAGTAGTAACAGCAGCAAGCAGCAGAAGCAACAGCAGCAAGCAACAGCAGCTGCAGTAGCAGTAGCAGCAGCAACAACAGCAGCAAGCAGCAGAAGCAACAGTAGCAACAGCAGCAAGCAGCAGAAGCAACAGCAGCAAGCAACAGCAGCTGCAGCAGCAGAATCAAACTAGTTCCGCTCCGTTCTCTTGTCCGGCCTGGAAATCGATGAGACTTTTCGCATGAATGGTGAAGAAACCCCGAACCTCGAGGAGGAGGAGGAGGAGGAGTAGGTGGAGGAGTAGGTGGAGGAGGAGGAGGAGGAGGAGGAGGAGGAGGAGGAGGTAGAGGAGGAGGACGAAGAGGAGGAGGTGGTGGAGGAGGAGGAGGAGGAGGAGGAGGAGAAGGACAAGGAAGAAGAGGAAGAGGAGTAAGAGTACAAGATGCGCAAGAGGAGAAAAAGACTGAGGAGGAAGATGAGAAAGATGAAGAAGACGAGGAGGAAGAGAAGGAGTAGAAGAACTAGAGTAGAAAGATTAATAGAAAGAGGAGAATGAAGGGAAGAACGAAGAATAGAAAGATGAGGGAGAGGAGTAGAAAGAGGAATAGAAAGAGGAAGAGGCGACATAAGAAGGAGAAAGATAACAAGGAACAGTAGAAGGATAAAGAACAGGAAGAGAAAGAAGGCGAGCAGGAAGTGAAGGATGAAGAGGAGGAGGAGGAAGAGAATGAGAGAGAAGAGAAGACTAAGGAAGATAAGAAAATATAAATGAAGATGGTGGGAGAAAGAAGCTGGGAAAAAGGAGGAGAATGCAAGAGATAATGAGATTAGGAAGAAGATAGCTGAAGAAGAAAAGAAATAAAGAGGGGAAAAAGAAATAAGGGTATTAAATGGAGGAAAAATGGGAGGAGAAGCTTGGCTAGAAGCAGAGGTAGAAGAGGACGGTGAGAAAGGTGTATGAGAAGACAATGAGTGAGGAAGAAAATCTGAGAGGAAGGGAAGGAGGAGGAGGAAGAAGTGGGGGGTATATAACGAAGAGAAAGTGGAGGTAAAGAGGAAGAGTAAGGAAGAGCTAAGAGGAAGGAGGGGATAACGATTTTGATAAGAGTAAAATGAGGAGGCAGGAGGAAAAGGGAGAGATGGAGGACGATAAATTGTGAAGATAATAATAGATGATGACGACTATGATGGTCATAATGACGATGATGACGGCTATGATGGTCATAATGACGATGATGACGGCTATGATGCTTGGGGACTGATACTGATTCAGTCTGTAGTTATCACTAGAACCAACATGAACTTAATGTTAGCAACTCTGCGGTAAGACTACACGCCCATGCTAGGCAAATCTTACACCCAACTGTTACATAAAAAAGTGAGCGCAGCAGTGGGTCTACAAGCCTATACTGAATAGGTCCCTCCCACATTCAATTATTCTCACTACTGCTTCTGTCGAGCCTACAACGTGGGTGTAACGAATTGCTGTTCGTCAGAGAGCCTAGTTCCTTATTGTTGTCAGGAAGCTCTCCAGACAGAGTTTCAAGTGGGCCCTATTTTTTTTCATGTTCTTTGTCTAGCACACTTGATCAGGATCTTCGTAGATCAGAACGTTGTCCCAGTGAAAGCTCTTACTACGAATATAGTTTGTAGATAGTTTATCGTTTTGAAAAAAAAAACTGACATACATATTTAAAAGGAAAGCTGTGAGCAGAGATTGGATTTCTACTGCTAGGAATACTGATGCTCTTCCACCATTAATGTTACATAACATTACTCTTATAATTACTGCGTATCTTGTTTCTAGATTCTGCCTACGACCGATTCGTGTTCAACTCTACTCGTTACGTACAGCCCTCACATATGTGTCGCCTCAGCATGAATCGCTATTTCAGCTCAATGAATAATTCTGTCTCCTGTACCACGCACTTTTACTTGAACCGCTGTGGTTAACGGTCCATGTTGGGAATCCCATGAACTGTCAAAATCTCAGTGGTCATAGCTTCTTCACCGCGCTAACCTCCCTAGTGTATACTCATTCGAACAAGTCTTGTTAGGCTGACATAGTGTAGTGGTTAGAGCTCTGGCCAGCTAATGTTAGGATTACCTTAAGTTCGAATCCCGTTCGTTAGTTGAGACAAATATGTCATGTCTAAGCGCAGTTGATTTTTTAAGAATCTTTAAGGAATGATTGAGATCTTGTAGTATTCGATTTTTTTTTCTTGCATAGGGTTTGTTTCAAAGAAGATTCAGGCTTCATTGCCCTTTATAGCAACCTCACCAGTTTAATTTCATCATTCATGTAATTTGAGGCACAAGAAATGGGAGGATATTCAAAGTGAAGTAAGATAATTGCTTCCTAAAATGTCAACATTACTTATGGTGTTTCGTAATCAACGTTTCTACCATCCCTTAGGGTTTGTTGCTCTTCATCTTTCTCAACTAGAGTATTTCCAAATATTGAATATTCATGCTGGACATTATTATAAACAAAATGTATTACTTTACCTTTATAAACATTGAAAGTTAGCATCCACATTTCTGATCATCGTCCCGCTCTTTTCTTTTACGGATCTAAAAAGTAGTTTCGTTCCGAGATCTATGTAAATTGTGAGAATGATTGGGACGAGGAATGAAGCAGCAAAATTCAGCTCCTCGTACCCGGCCACTCAGACACTTCTCCGTATCGCAGTCCCACATGATTTTATTTCCGCTAATATTTAGTATGTTAGTAGAATAGTGAAACCATTTCATTACTATCGTTAAGTTGCATCACCTTAGCTGCTTCTTCAAGATTTTATCGTTTCTTTCACCTTTGTCATGTTTCTTAGTTTAGAAATCCTTTGCAGTAAGAATTTATGCGATGTTCGCCATTCAAATTCTCGTTTACCATTTTTGCATCATTATCTCACTTTTTCTGTGTAACTGTATGTAGTTAGCATGGCCTTGGGGAGTCACCAGCTAAGTTTTTCTGCATGCGGTACGTTAAAGGCCTTTGTTCTCAGTTAGATATTTTATCATCTAATCTGGTTTCTCTCTTTCTTTATACTATGTTTAGCATATTGTCACTTTGAGAATTTAAACTTGTTTTAAAATTAATTCCTGATTTAGCTGTTGTTTGTGTCTAGTGGTTTAAGATTGATGCTCGTGATGTAAGTTTGTGTGTTTGTGTTGCGTAACCAAGGATACTGCAGGGATCATTGAATGTGTCAGGGTCAATGAATAACTCCTGAGATGAATTATTAGGCGCCCTAAGTCAGAAAAAGGTGGTGAGAGCTACTATTTAATAAGAGAACTTGAAAGCGATATTTGTGGCAGAAGAGGGAGGCAGCAGGTCTAGTATAGTATATGTGGTGTTGCCACATGTGTTCCCAAGAAAGAGAATAAAGTGGAAATCAGTATGTGATCAATGAAAGAAGCACAGTAAAGAGCAATAAATTATATATAGTGAAGAAATAGACGTGGAGGAACGACACATCACCACATTGAGTTGTATAATTAATTATTCTACAGGCTGCTTAGCAAGTATTCACCTATTAGTGATTGTGGACTCAGGTGTTGGTTCCAGGTACTTTTGAATCATCATTTGCAGATAACACTTTTGTACGATCACACTTTTGTATCACACGTTTGTATCATTATTTGCAGATGACACTAAAATAAGCATGTAAGTCACTACGGTAGAGGACACTGAAAATTTCAGGAAGACATAAGCAGAGTTTTCCAGTGGGCAGTGGAGAATAACATGACGTTCAATGGTAATAAGTTCCAGCTGCTTAGGTATGGAAAGAATGAAGAACTCAAAAGGAACACTATATACGAAACTCAAGAGGGTCACCAAATAGAAGGAAAGGAACACGTAAATAACCTGGGAATAATTATGTCAGGGTGGGTATTGAGAACTTTCAAAGCAAGTGAAATAATGCCGATGGTGATACTCTTTAAATCGCTAGTGCTCCCTCATTTAGAATACTGCTCAGTGCTGACGGCCCCGTTCAGAGCAGGAGAAATATCAGAGCTGATACAAATACAGAGATCGTTTACGGCTCACATTGAGCCAGAAAAGTACCTAAATTACTGGGAATGTCTTCAAGTCTTGAACTTGTACTTATTAGAGCGGAGGAGAGAGAGAGAGAGAGATACATGATAATATATACCTGGAAAGTACTCGAGGGCCTGGTCCCAAATCTGCACATTGTCATAACAACAGACTGGAATGAGAAATATGGGAGGAAGTGTAAAATAAATCCAGTGAGGAGCAGGGGTGCGGTGGGGATAATAAGGGAACACTGTATCAACATCCAGGGCCCCAGATTATTCAGCATCTTACCAGAAGATATCAGAAACACTGCTGGAACAAGTGTAGAAGCCTTCAAGAGGAAACTGGACAAGTATCTTCACTAGGTGCCAGATCAACCAGGCTGTAATGGATATGTGGGGCAGTGGGCCTCCAGAAGCAACAGCCTGGTTGACCAGGCAAGCACTAAACGAGACTGGTCCATGGCCGGGCTCCGAAAATAGTGAAACTGTCGAAACTCT
The DNA here is from genome assembly GCF_026875155.1 of Cherax quadricarinatus. Classification (NCBI taxonomy): domain Eukaryota; kingdom Metazoa; phylum Arthropoda; class Malacostraca; order Decapoda; family Parastacidae; genus Cherax; species Cherax quadricarinatus. The sequence continues at coordinate 92,508,340 of NC_069400.1, forward strand.
TCAAAGGTATATCAGAGGTAAGGAATATGCCTATAGGTACTTAACGAACAGTAATTGGTAATTTAAAACAGAAGTCAGGACGGGCAACTAGGTGTCTATAAGACTAGAACCTCTAGGAAGAAGGAAAAGTGTAGAAGGTACAAGCTAGTAGGAAGTTATTGGGTCAGCATCAGGTCAAGTGAGCACAACACCACCTGGAACACGCGATGCGCGCACACACTCACACACCCTAACACAATCTCACACTCATACACCCACATACGTACACCCCACACTCATACACTCACACTCATACACCCCACACTCATACACCCACATTCATACACCCCACACTCATACACCCACACGCATACACCCCACACTCATACACCCACACTCCCTACACCCCACACTCATACACTCACACTCATGCACCCCACACTCATACACCCACACTCATAAACCCACACTCATACACTCCATACTCATACACCCCATACTCATACACCCACACTCATACAGCACACACTCATACACTCACACTCATACACCCCACACTCATACATCCACACTCATACACCCCACACTCATACACCCACACTCATACACCCACACTCATACACCCACACTCATACACTCCATACTCATACACCCCACACTCATACACCCACACTCATACAGCACACACCCATACACCCACACTCATACACCCCACACTCATACACTCACACTCATACACCCCCACACTCATACACTCACACTCATGTAGACAGCCTGTACAGTCTGCACAGACAGCCTATACTGTCTGCGCCACTAAGGTGCTGCCCTCTGGGCCTACTCCAGGTCAGTGGGATGCTGGGCCCACACACTCTCTCTTACACAGTGGCCTAGCAGCCGAAATTTACCGAATTCCTTCGAGAATTGTAAGTGGCGTCCCAGTGACCCCACGCTACAGCGTCCCAAACTGTTTCTCAAGTCACGTGTTCAGAGTCACTTGTATGTTGCTGTTGTTGCTCAGCTCAGCACAGCTGTTTCAGCAAGCCAGAGGTGAGTTTTGTGGTGATTTCTGCATCCAGTTTGAGTTTCTCCACGTGTTTGTAGGAGGAGAGGAAATGGCCCTTTCCTCGCCTCGCCCATGCTCGCCCTACTCACGCTCTCCCATCTACCACCACTCACCACTGCTCACTCCCTCTGTGGTGTTTCTGCTGTTTTTCGTGTGATTCATTGCCAGAGCTGTGTATCCGAATGCCCGAGGCCACTCGAAGCCACGTGGATCAACAAGCCACTTGGACCAAAAAGCCATGTGGATCAACAAGCCACGTGGATCAGCAATCCATGTGGATCAGCATTCCACGTAGATCAGCAAGCCATGTGGATCAGCAAGCCACGTGAATCAGCAAGCCACATAAGTTACCAGATGTCCCAGGCCACATGCTGTGGTCTGCTGCCCACATCACATTGACGTCACCGATGCTGCTTCCCGACTTCATGACGTCATGATGTCTGCCTGACGTCACCTCGAGATGTCTGCTGACGTCACAGTGCTGCTGACATCACCTCACGACATCATGCCTGACATCACATGATGTCACATCGAGTGTTTCAGTAAATATTTCAGTATTGTCGAGAAGATTGAGAGAAGATATATGTCATGTGTTAAATAATTCCTCTCAGTCAGTGGTCTCACATGTTAGTATATAGCTTAGTGTCAGTTTTGTGCACAGAAAAGCATCATTTGCTAGTTAAGCCATGTTGTACCACATGTACCGTGGGTGTGTGTAAAGTTTTCCGTGTGTCCAGTGAGGTCTGTGGTCAGACCCTTGTGTAGCACCACTGTGTTAAGTCACCCAGTGTGACCAGCGCGTTTGACAGCTGTTATCAGACAGCTCTGAGCCCGAGCCCCCTTGTACAGAAAGCTCTTATGTTCGTTGCTCGTGATGTTCTGCAGAATCGTACCTGCTATGATTCCCATCGAGATTTGTTTCACTTCACCTCCAGACCTTCAGAGTGCAGATATATGTAGAGAAACAAGTCTGGGGATGCTTAGACTAACCTCTGCTATAACTCCAACTGTCGAGAGAATGACACTCGTCAAGCCGCAGTTAGCCCTGTCGGCAGGCGCTGTGTCAGCCTCGTGTCACAAGCTTCAGTGAGCAGCCTGCACGAAGATAATGTCACTTTGACTGCTAGCTCGCTCACTGCAGTCTGGTGTATGATGTTACGACTCCCAGATGTTTTGCCCAGTCGTCTCTGCCACGACTCGCTCCACGACTCACTCCACGCTCACCGGCAGTGACAGCCCAACGACAGTACCAGTCGAGAAGTGTCCTCCTGAGTCGCTTGCCAGAAGTCCTGCCCAGTTGCCGAGTTTTGACGACGCCTCACTCGAGGGCACCAGCATGTCGGGGCCCAGGTTGAGTGAAACCTGCAGTGACTCCTACGATGTCTGCTTCACCGTTCTAGAGGAGACCGTAACCTGTTACTTCACAGCTCAGCCGCAGCGATGTCTCCTGTGTTGCAGTATCTGTCCAGATGCAGGAAGGCGTGTAGTGATGCCCTTCGGTGCTCACTGCCTATGACCACGATGTTTCGCACACCCACATGTTTTTTTCTTCCCTCCCTGTAGGAAGTTTTTTTTTCCTTGTCCATATGTATATATATGTTTTTATTTTGTGTTCTGTGTCCTGTTCCTACGAGAGAGAGACCGAGTTTTTTTTACCACTAGGACGACCATATGGCAGGTGGCCGAGCGTATGTAGACAGCCTGTACTGTCTGCACAGACAGCCTATACTGTCTGATAGCTTAGTTCATATTTCGTGCCACTAAGGTGCTGCCCTCTGGGCCTGCTCCAGGTCAGTGGGATGCTGGGCCCACACACTCTCTCTCACACAGCAGCCTAGCAGCAAGACAAGGCCTACTAGTTCTCCTCTCGTGGGATGGCCCTACCCGGGCCATGGGCACAACACACAAGCCTGTGTACCCACCACGACTTTGCAAATAAACTAGGAAGCCTCTGAAGACGTATCATTTACTCCCCCGCTACCAGCTACATCAAATAATCTCGTTATACTCATACACCCACACTCATACACTCATTCCCGCAACTACCTCGGACCATTCTTCCTTATGAAAAGAAAATATAGAATAATAAATTATAACAAGAAAATAAATCATTGTATTTACAAAATTTTAAAAATAATTTTATAAAAGGTAAAACAATCAAATTTGAAATTTTCTAATTGAAGCAAATAATGAAAAATAAAATACGTAAATTAATTTCGTGAAGCTAATATATACTCGGCAAGAGTTGTGAACGAGAAGCTTTAGTGAGACAAGCAGTCACTGATCGACACGACGATGGTAGTGAGACAAGCAGTCACTGATCGACACGACGATGGTAGTGAGACAAGCAGTCACTGATCGACACGACGATGGTAGTGAGACAAGCAGTCACTGATCGACACGACGATGGTAGTGAGACAAGCAGTCACTGATCGACACGACGATGGTAGTGAGACAAGCAGTCACTGATCGACACGACGATGGTAGTGAGACAAGCAGTCACTGATCGACACGACGATGGTAGTGAGACAAGCAGTCACTGATCGACACGACGATGGTAGTGAGACAAGCAGTCACTGATCGACACGACGATGGTAGTGAGACAAGCAGTCACTGATCGACACGACGATGGTAGTGAGACAAGCAGTCACTGATCGACACGACGATGGTAGTGAGACAAGCAGTCACTGATCGACACGACGATGGTAGTGAGACAAGCAGTCACTGATCGACACGACGATGGTAGTGAGACAAGCAGTCACTGATCGACACGACGATGGTAGTGAGACAAGCAGTCACTGATCGACACGACGATGGTATAAACTTTAGCCCTAAATGGAGAGTATCGACGCAAACAGTCGTTTCGCCGATTGAAGTTGCTGGCTTTATGTACTCACTGGACGTCGGCAGATGGGCTTTGAAACCAACAGATGATCGATTACCAAGGGTGAAGAGAGACACTGTTGTATCTGGTTAAAGATAAAGTTCAGTTTTTGATCAACTACTGTGTAGGTCAAGCTGCCCGCTTTGTCTTGCTGGAGTCGAGCAGCCAAGTTTCTTCAGTCATAGAGTTGTCAGGAAGTGGAATAGTCTGGAAAGTGATATAGTAGAGGCAGAATCCATACACAGCTTTAAGAAGTATGATAAAGCTCATGGAGCAGGGAGAGTGACTTAGTAGCGACTAGTGAAGAGGCAGGGCCAGCAGCTGTGGATCGACCCCTCCAACCACAATTAGGTGAGTACACTTAGGTGAGTGCACACACACATACACACACACACACACACGCACACACACACACACACACACACACACACGCACACACACATACACACACACATACACTCAAACACACACACACACACACACACACACACACAGGAAGACAGCAGCGAGTCATGGTACGTGGCGAGGTGTCAGAGTGGGCACCTGTGACCAGCGGGGTCCCGCAGGGGTCAGTCCTAGGACCAGTGCTGTTTCTGGTATTTGTGAACGACATGACGGAAGGAATAGACTCTGAGGTGTCCCTGTTTGCAGATGACGTGAAGTTGATGAGAAGAATTCACTCGATCGAAGACCAGGCAGAACTACAAAGGGATCTGGGCAGGCTGCAGACCTGGTCCAGCAATTGGCTCCTGGAGTTCAATCCCACCAAGTGCAAAGTCATGAAGATTGGGGAAGGGCAAAGAAGGCCGCAGACGGAGTACAGTCTAGGGGGTCAGAGACTACAAACCTCACTCAAGGAAAAAGATCTTGGGGTGAGTATAACACCAGGCACATCTCCTGAAGCGCACATCAACCAAATAACTGCTGGAGCATATGGGCGCCTAGCAAACCTCAGAACAGCATTCCGACATCTTAATAAGGAATCATTCAGGACCCTGTACACCGTGTATGTTAGGCCCATATTGGAGTATGCGGCACCAGTTTGGAACCCACACCTAGCCAAGCACGTGAAGAAACTAGAGAAAGTGCAAAGGTTTGCAACAAGACTAGTCCCAGAGCTAAGAGGAATGTCCTACGAGGAGAGGTTAAGGGAAATCAACCTGACGACACTGGAGGACAGGAGAGATAGGGGGGACATGATAACGACATACAAAATACTGAGAGGAATTGACAAGGTGGACAAAGACAGGATGTTCCAGAGATTGGACACAGTAACAAGGGGACACAGTTGGAAGCTGAAGACACAGATGAATCACAGGGATGTTAGGAAGTATTTCTTCAGCCACAGAGTAGTCAGTAAGTGGAATAGTTTGGGAAGCGATGTAGTGGAGGCAGGATCCATACATAGCTTTAAGCAGAGGTATGATAAAGCTCACGGCTCAGGGAGAGTGACCTAGTAGCGATCAGTGAAGAGGCGGGGCCAGGAGCTCGGACTCGACCCCCGCAACCTCAACTAGGTGAGTTCACACACACACACACACACGCGCGCGCACACACACACACACACACACACACACACACACACACACACACACACATATACACACACACACACACACACACACACACACACACACACACACACACACGCACACACACACACACACACACACACACACACACACACACATGCCATATATGCACACACAAACATACATAAGCTTTACATGTTGTGGTAACTAGTGAACAAAAAAAAATGGGATCCCAGAGAGTAGGAAGAAGTGTCAGAGCATCTGAAGAAGAGTCTGGGAAGGAAGAATGGAAATCAGAGTTCATGAAAAAGGAACAAGAATAGAAAAGAAGGATAGAAGAGCTTAAAAATAAAATGGAGAAGAAGATGGCTGCAGAGAGGAAGAGGTGTGAGCTATATGCTGCAGCTGCAGAGGCTAGGATGTGGAGATAAGAGGAGGAACTTATAATGCTGAAACTGGTTAAAGAACTGAAGAGCACAATGGGCATGACATCAGGAACAGAAACATCAGCAACCAACAAAGGAACTGAGGGGAAGGAGATAAGTCATACACAGAGGCTCTATCAGACCACCAAGGGGCCCAAGAAAAGTCGAGGAGTGATAGTGGCAGGCCGTTGGGTACAGGGTCAGTAGACAGAGAGGGGACTGAAGGAAGGAAAGGAGACAGGTCCCCTGCAAAGGCATTAACTGACCCTCAAAAGATGGAAAGCAGCAATGGAGATACTTAAATTGGATCATGAGAAAAAAATAAAAATGCTGAAGTAGCCGGAAGGGCTCATGTGAGCAGGACAAAGCTGCTGTGAGGGGAGACAATGGAGAAGCAAGAGACTACATAATAAGAAACTACATAATAGGTGGTAATTACAGTGATGTATAACCCACTGCAGGATAGCAGTAGGCCAAGACAAGAATATGATGAGAGTAACAGAGCGATGCTTGACACACTGGCTGAAGTGGCAGGGCAAAGCTACTCGTTGTGGGTGACTTCAATCACAAACAAATTGATTGGGAGAACCTGGAGCCACATGGGGGCCCAGAAACGTGGAGGGCTAAGATGAAGGAGGTGATATTGGAAAACCTCATCTGGACAGGCTGAAGGTCTGGTCTAGAAACTGTCTCCTGGAGTTCAATCTCAGCAAGTGGGGAAGAGTAAAGAAGACCACAGACGGAGTACAGTCTAGGAGGACAGAGACTACAAACCTCACTCAAAGAAAAGGATCTTGGGGTGAGTATTACGCCGGGCACATTTCCTGAGGCGCATGTTAACCTAATAACTGCTGCAGCACTGGGGCGCCTAACAAATCTAAGAATAGCATTTCGATATCTCAATAACAAATCGTTCAGAAAAATGTACAGTGTGTACGTCAGGCCTGTATTTGAGTATGCAACACCAGTTTGGAACCCACACCTAGCCAAGCACGTATGGAATTTAGAGAAAGTGCTAAGGTTTGCAACAAGACTAGTCCTGGAACTATGGGGTATGTCCTACGAGGAGAGGTTAAAGGAAATCGACCTGACGACTCTGGAGGACAGGAGAGGTAGGGAGCACATGATACCGACATAAAACACTGAGAGGAATTGACAAAGTGGACAGAGACAGAATGTTGCAGGGACACAGTTGGAAGTTGAAGACTCAGATGAATCACAGAGATGTTAGGAAGTATTTCTTCAGTCACAGAGCTGTCAGGAAGTGATATAGTTTGGGAAGCGGTGTAGTGGAGGCAGGAGCCATTCATAGCTTTCAGAAGAGGTATGATAAAGCTCATGGTGCGGGGAGGGTGACCCAGTAGCGGCCAGTGAAGACGCGGGGCCAGGAGCTATGAATCGACCCCTTAACTGCAACTAGGTGAGTACAACTGGGTGAGTACACACACACACACACACACACAGACACACACACACAGTCAGTTAGCAGACGTGGGTCACAAGGCTCCGAGAACTTTTGTGGTTTTTAAGGCGTGCAACAACTGCTAGCAGTAATCAGTGGTAGTGACAACGTCAGTGAACGATCCTACGAGTGATAACCAGAGTTATTAGTTAAAAAAAAGTCGAGAGGAAGCCTGAAATCTTTAATATTTCAAAGTGTCAAACCGTTAGTGGATAGTAGGCTTCTGTTGCTACACAGATTCAAATATACAAAGATTCAAGTGAGTGTGGAAGCGGGTGTTCAAGAATTTCGAGAGATTGGATAACAAGTGAAATGTGGGGCACCATACAGTGGGAGTGAAAAAGTTAATAAGCAAAAGTAGAAAGGAAAAATATAATATATAACAAGGGAAGGTGGCATTAGGCCTGCTGAAACAGTGACGTCACAACAGTTGTGTGACATTATACATATAAAGTGTAACACCGAATGTGAAGTGTATTCCAATATAAGTGAAGTGTATTCTATCATAAGTGACATTGAGGGACACGGGATGCATGAGCATATACGGTTATAAAGATCACAGGTGAAAAATTTTCAAAATAGTGATAGAAGGCTATGTCATCAGCATCTGGCAACTTGTCATCGCATCACTGCCAGCTTAAGTATCACTCACCTGTTGGGGTTGTTTTGGGGTTCTGAATCCTGCCTTGCGTCACTGTTAGATACTGGTCACTCACTCCTGCAAGCTATTACCAGAATTAGAGCAGAAATAGCATAGATAAGGTGAAGATAGTGTTGACTAGCGAGGAGCAGCCTAGCGAGGGGAAGCCTAGTGAGGGTGACGTCAGACACTCCTAGAAGCTCAGACAAGCTAAATTTTACAACCTAATTACTTTCTGTGTTTTATAAGTAGAAGTGATAAGTGCTAGAATCACTGTTGGTAGTTTTAGAAATACGGGTATTACTACTGATATTTATTAGCAGTATGAATACTTAGAAGTGGGGCACACATACACACGAGCACACACACACACACACACACACATGCACACACACACCACACACACACACACACACACACACACACACACACACACACACACACACACACACACACACACACACACACACATGCACACACACATGCACACACACATACACACACACATGCACACACACATAAACACACACACACACACACACACACACACACACACACACACACACACACACACACACACACACACCCATATACAGGATTTCACACCTTCCTGTGAAGTGATCCTCTAACCCTTCCTTCCCCCCCGCCTCCCTCTCCCCTCCTCTCTCTTCCTCTCTCTTCTCTCTCTCTCCTCTCTCTCTCTCTCTCTCTCTCATCTCCTCTCTCTCTCTCTCTCTCTCCCCTCTCTCTCTCTCTCTCTCTCTCTCTCATCCTCTCTTCCTCTCCCTCTTCCTCTCTCTCTTCCTCTCACTCTCTCTCTCTTCCTCTCTCTCCCTCTCCCTCCCTTTCCCCCTCTCTCTCCCCCTCTCTCTCTTCCTCTCTTTCTCTCTCTCTTCCTATTCTCTCTCTCTCCCTCTCTTCCCTTGTCACTCCCCCCTCTCTCTCTCACTTTCTCCCCCTTTTCCCCTCCTTCTACCCTCCCCTTCTCTCTCTTTCTCCCTCTCTCTCACTCTCTCCCTCTTTTTTCTTTTTCACTTTCTCTTTTAATAAAAAAAAAATAAATAAAAAAATGGTTGGGACTCGCAGGAATCAGGGATCAGATGACAATGATACTGGTAGGGAGGAATGGATGGAGGAGCAGTGGAAAAGGATAGAACAAGAATGGGAGAGAAAATTAGGAGAGCTTTCTGAAAAAATGGAGAAAGAGCTCTCTGTGAAATGGGAAAAGAGGTTGGAGAAGGAGACGAAGAATTGGGAGGCACAAGTCGAAACTGCAGTAGCCAGGGTAAAGGTCCTAGAATTTGAGGTAAACAGGCTGAAGCAAGTCTCAGGGGTAGTGACCAGAGAAGACACACCATACGAAGCTGAGAGGCTGAACAGGAAGGAAGGAGATATGAAATATGCTAAGGTCCTATCAGCCTGCAAAGAAGGCCAGGGAGTGGAAGGGAAGAGCAGATTGGGTGCAGATGGAGAGGGAGATAAGTCGAATGCTGAGGCACAACCATGCTACCAAGAGCCACTGGAAAAATCAAGGGAGAAAATGGCCACATACAGACAGGAACCAGAGTCACAGAGGGAGAGGCAATGGGAGGAGGAAAGGGCAAAATCAGTGTTTATCCATGGGCTTCGGGAGAGAGAGGAAAGGACACACACTGAAAGACGGCAGGAAGAAAGAAAGGAGATTGAGAAAATCATCAGGGAAATAGGGGGAGAAGACATGGATGAGATTGTAAATTTTCAGAGAATAGGGGGTACTTGAAGGGGAGAAACCGACCGATCAAGCTGATTCTCAGGACAGAAACAGTGCGGAACAGGATCCTCCAAGAAAAACCACGGTTGAGAAGCTCGGAAGAGTACAAGAAGGTGTTCCTAGACAGAGACAGAACACAAAAAGAGAGACAGCAGCTGAGGGAGAGGACAAAAAAGCGAAAGGAGCTAGGAAAGGAGACAATGATGGAACCAGCAGAGGTCAGTCAGAGCAGAACAGAGCAGCAAGAACAAGCACACACACAACTATCCTCAGAACCCCACAACCTATCACACCATCCCAACACACAATACAATCCATACCCACAGCTTCCACCCAACCCCCAACCATAGAATCCCACAGTATACTACCAGGTCTCCCACCCCCACAGGCTCCCCAAACCACAGTGTTGGAAAGGAAACTGAAGGTATGGTACACAAACGCTGATGGAATAACAAACAAGTGGGAGGAGTGGCATGAAAGAGTCAAAGAGGCATCACCAGACATCATAGCAATCACAGAAACCAAACTTACAGGTATGATAACAGATGCCATCTTCCCAACGGGATACCAGATCCTGAGGAAAGACAGAAGCAACAGGGGGGGGGGGAGGAGTGGCATTGCTGATCAAACACCGATGGAATTTTGATGAGCTGGAGAGAGGAGACAGCGGAGAAGAAAGTGATTGTATAGTGGGAACGCTTCACTCTGGAGGTCCCAAGGTGATAATTGCAGTGATGTATATCCCACCACAGAACAGCAGGAGGCCAAGGCAAGAGTATGACGAGAGCAACAGAGCGATGGTTGACACACTGGCTGCAGTGGCCAGAAGAGCTCATACATGTAGGGCAAAGCTCCTGATCATGGGCGACTTTAACCACAAGGAGATCGAATGGGAGAACTTGGAGCCACATGGGGGCCAAGATACATGGAGGGCTAAGATGATGGAGGTGGTACTGGAAAACTTCATGTACCAACACGTAAGGGACACTACAAGAGAGAGAGGAGGATGAACCAGCAAGACTGACTTAGTATTCACCTTGAGTAGTGCAGATATTGAGGACATCACATATGAAAGACCCCCTTGGGGCCAGCGATCATGTGGTTTTGAGCTTCGAATACACAGTAGAGCTACAAGTGGAGGGGAAGCAGGAAGGCCAGGACGAATGAAACCAAACTACAGGAAAGGGGACTACACAGGAATGAGGAACTTCCTGAATGAGGTTCAGTGGGACAGAGAACTGGCAGGGAAACCAGTTAATGAGATAATGGAATATGTAGTCACAATGTGCAAGGAGGCTGAGAGAGGTTTGTACCCAAGGGTAACAGGAATAATGAAAAAGCCAGGATGAACCCATGGTTCACTCAAAGATGCAAGGAGGCAAAAACCAAGTGTGCTAGGGAATGGAAGAAATATAGAAGGCAAAGGACCCAGGAGAATAAGGAGAGCAGTCGTAGAGCCAGAAACGAATATGCACAGATAAGAAGGGAGGCCCAACGTCAATATGAAAACGACATAACAGCAAAAGCCAAATCTGACCCGAAGCTGTTATACAGCCACATCAGGAAGAAAACAACCGTCAAAGACCAGGTAATCAGGCTAAGGAAGGAAGGAGGAGAGACAACAAGAAATGACAGTGAAGTATGTGAGGAACTCAACAAGAGATTCAAAGAAGTGTTCACAGAGGAGACAGAAGGGGCTCCAGAAAGACGGAGAGGTGGGGTACACCACCATGTGCTGGACACAGTACACACAACCGAGGAAGAAGTGAAGAGGCTTCTGAGTGAGCTAGATACCTCAAAGGCAATGGGGCCAGATAACATCTCTCCATGTCCTGAGAGAGGGAGCAGAGGCGCTATGTGTACCCCTAACAACAATATTCAATACATCTAAACGAAACAGGGAGATTGCCTGAGCATGGAAGACAGCAAATGTGGTACCAATCTTTAAAAAAGGAGACAGACATGAAGCACTAAACTACAGACCAGTGTCACTGACATGTATAGCATGCAAAATCATGGAAAAGATTGTCAGGAGAAGAATGGTGGAACATCTAGAAAGGAATGATCTCATCACCAGCAGACAACATGGTTTCAGAGACGGGAAATCCTGTGTCACAAACCTACTGGAGTTCTATGACATGGTGACAGCAGTAAGAGAAGACAGAAAGGGGTGGGTGGATTTCATTTTCTTCGACTGCAAGAAGGCGTTTGACACAGTACCACACAAGAGATTAGTGCAAAAACTGGAGGACCAAGCAGGAATAACATGGAAGGCACTGCAATGGATCAGGGAATACTTGTCAGGAAGACAGCAGAGAGTAATGGTACGAGGCGAGGTGTCAGAGTGGGCACCTGTGACCAGTGGGGTCCCACAGGGGTCAGTCCTAGGACCAGTGCTGTTTCTGGTATTTGTGAACGACATGACGGAAGGAATAAACTCCGAGGTGTCACTGTTTGCAGATGACGTGAAGTTGATGAGAAGAGTTCATTCGATCGAAGACCAGGCAGAAATACAAAGGGATCTGGACAGGCTGCAGACCTGGTCCAGCAACTGGCTCCTGGAGTTCAATCCCACCAAGTGCAAAGTCATGAGGGTTGGGGAAGGGCAAAGAAGACCGCAGATGGAGTACAGTCTAGGGGGTCAGAGACTACAAACATCACTCAAGGAAAAAGTTCTTGGGGTGAGTATAACACCAGGCACATCTCCTGAAGCGCACTTCAACCAAATAACTGCTGGAGCATATGGGCGCCTGGCAAACCTCAGAACAGCA
>NC_069400.1:92523345-92635845 GCF_026875155.1 Cherax quadricarinatus
TGAAGGGGAGAAACCGACCAATCAAGCCGATTCTCAGGACAGAAACAGTGAGGAACAGGATCCTCCAAGAGAAACCAAGGTTGAAAAACTCGGAAGAGTACAAGGTGTTCTTAGACAGAGACAGAACACAAACAGAGAGACAGCAGCTGAAGGAGAGGACAAAAAAGCGAAAGGAGATAGGAAAGGAAACAAGGATGGAACCAGCAGAGGTCAGTCAGAGCAGAACAGAGAAGCAAGGGCAAGCCCCACACACAACTATCCTCAGAACCCCACAACCTATCACACCATCCCAACACAAACTACAATCCATACCCACAGCTTCCACCCAACCCCCCAATCATAGAATCCCACAGTATGCTACCAGGTCTCCCACCCCCACAGGTCTCCCAAACCACAGTATTGGAAAGGAAACTGAAGGTAGGGTACACAAACGCTGATGGAATAACAAACAAGTGGGAGGAGTGGCACGAAAGAGTCAAAGAGACATCACCTGACATCATAGCGCTCACAGAAACCAAGCTTACAGGTATGATAACAGATGCCATCTTTCCAACGTGATACCAGATCCTGAGGAAAGACAGAAGGAACAGGGGGGGTGGAGGAGTGGCACTGCTGATCAACCAACGATGAAATTTTGATGAGCTGGAGAGAGGAGACAGTGGAGAAGTGATTACATAGCGGGAACGCTTCACTCTGGAGGTCCCAAGGTGGTAATTGCAGTGATGTATAATCCACCTCAGAACAGCAGGAGACAAGGGCATGAGTATGACCAGAACAATAGAGCGATGGTTGACACACTGGCTGCAGTGGCCAGAAGAGCTCATGCATGCAGGGCAAAGCTCCTGATCATGGGCGACTTTAACCACAAGGAGATCGACTGGGAGAACTTGGAGCCACATGGGGACCAAGATACATGGAGGGCGAAGATGATGGAGGTGATACTGGAAAACTTCATGTACCAACACGTAAGGGGCACTACAAGAGAGAGAGGAGAGGATGAGCCAGCCAGCAAGACTGGACTTAGTATTCACCTTGAGCAGTGCAGATATTGAGGACATCACATATGAAAGACCCCTTGGGGCCAGCGATCATGTGGTTTTGAGCTTCGAATTCACAGTAGAGCTACAAGTGGAGGGGGAAGCAGGAAGGCCAGGACAAATGAAACCAAACTACAAGAAAGGGACTACACGGAAATGAGGAACTTCCTGAACGAGGTTCAGTGTGACAGAGAACTGGCAGGGAAGACAGTTAATGAGATGATGGAATATGTAGCAACAATGTGCAAGGAGGCTGAAGAGAGGTTTGTACCCAAGGAAAACAGGAATAATGAAAAAGCCAGGATGAGCCCAAGGTTCCCCCAAAGGTGCAAGGAGGCAAAAACCAAGTGTGCTAGGGAATGGAAGAAATATAGAAGGCAAAGGACCCAGGAGAATAAGGAGAGCAGTCGTAGAGCCAGAAACGAATATGCATAGATAAGAAGGGAGACCCAACGACAATATGAAAACAACATAGCAGCGAAAGCCAAATCTGACCCGAAGCTGTTATACAGCCACATCAGGAGGGAAACAACAGTCAAGGACCAGGTAATCAGGCTAAGGAAGGAAGGAGGAGAGACAAAAAGAAATGACCGTGAAGTATGTGAGGAACTCAAGAGATTCAAAGAAGTGTTCACAGAGGAGACAGAAGGGGGCTCCAAGGGACGGAGGGTTGGCACATCACCGGTGCTGGACACGGTAAACCAACCGGGGAAAGAAGTAAGAGGCTTCTGAGTGAGCTAGATACCTAAAGCAATGGGGCCAGATAACATCTCCCCAGGGGTCCTGAAGAGGGAGCAAGGCCTTGTGTCCCCACAACAATATTCAAAACATCTATTGAAACAGGGAGGTTGCCTGAGGCATGGAAAACAAAAAAGTGTCCCCAATCTTTAAAAAAGAGACAACATGAAGCACTAAACTAAGACCAGGTCATTTTACCAGTATATATGCAAAGTCATGAGGAGTTTGTAGGGAAGAGTGGTGGAAGACAAAAAAGGAATGATTCATAACAGCACCCAACAGGTTTCGGGGACGGAAATCCTTGTCAAAACTTACTGGAGTTCTATAAAGGTACAGCAGTAACAAAAGAGAGAAAGGGGTGGGTGGATTTCATTTCTTCGACGCAAAAGGCGTTTGACACAGCCCCAAAACAAAGTTAGTGCAAAAACTGGAGGACCAAGCAGGGAAAACGGGGAAAGGGCACTACAATGGATAAAGGGAATATTTGTCGGGGAAGCAGCGATAATGGTACGTGGCGAGGGTCAGAGGGGCACCTTACCAGGGGGCGGTCCCACGGGGGTCAGTCCTAAGACCAGTCTGTTTCGGGTTTTGTGGACGACATGACAAAAAGGGAAATAAACTCTGAGTGTCCCTGTTTGCAGATGAGTGAATTGATGAGAAAAATTCATTCGATCGAAGACCAGGCAGAACTACAAAGGGATCGGGCCCGGCTGCAGACCTGGTCCAGCAATTGGCTCCTGGAGTTCAATCCCACTAAGTTCAAAGTCATGTAGATTCTGGAAGGGCAAAGAAGACCGCAGACGGAGTACAGTCTAGGGGCTAGAGACTACAAACCTCACTCAAGGAAAAAGATCTTGGGGTGAGTATAAAATACCAGGCACATCTCCTGAAGCGCACATCAACCAAATAACTGCTGCAGCATATGGCTGCCTGGCAAACCTCAGAACAGCATTCCGACATCTTAATAATGAATCGTTCAGGACCCTGTACACCGTGTACGTTAGGCCCATATTGGAGTATGCGGCACCAGTTTGGAACCCACACCTAGCCAAGCATGTAAAGAAACTAGAGAAAGTGCAAAGGTTTGCCACAAGACTAGTCCCAGAGCTAAGAGGTATGTCCTACGAGAAGAGGTTAAGGGAAATCAACCTGACGACACTGGAGGACAGGAGAAATAGGGGGGACATGATAACGACTTACAAAATACTGAGAGGAATTGACAAGGAGGACAAAGACAGGATGTTCCAGAGACTGGACACAGCAACAAGGGGACACAATTGGAAGCTGAAGACACAGATGAATCACAGGGATGTTAGGAAGTATTTCTTCAGCCACAGAGTAGTCAGTAAGTGGAATAATTTGGGAAGAGATGTAGTGGAGGCAGGATCCATACATAGCTTTAAGCAGAGGTACGATAAAGCTCATGGTTCAGGGAGAGTGACCTAGTAGCGATCAGTGAAGAGGCGGGGCCAGGAGCTTGGAATCGACCCCTGCAACCTCAACTATGTGAGTACAACTAGGTGAGTACACACACACACAGACACACACACACACACACACACACACACACACACACACAGACACACAGAACGACATGACGGAAGGGTTAGACTCAGAAGTGTCCCTGTTTGCAGATGATGTGAAGTTAATGAGGAGAATTAAATCTGATGAGGACCAGGCAGGACTTCAAAGAGACCTGGACAGACTGGACACCTGGTCCAGCAAATGGCTTCTCGAATTTAATCCTGCCAAATGCAAAGTCATGAAGATAGGGGAAGGGCACAGAAGACCACAGACAGAGTATAGGCTAGGTGGCCAAAGACTGCAAACCTCACTCAAGGAGAAAGATCTTGGGGTGAGTATAACACCGAGCATGTCTCCGGAAGCACACATCAATCAGATAACTGCTGCAGCATATGGGCGCCTGGCAAACCTGAGAACAGCATTCCGACACCTTAGTAAGGAATCATTCAAGACACTGTACACCGTGTATGTCAGGCCCATACTGGAGTATGCAGCACCTGTTTGGAACCCGCACTTGATAAAGCACGTCAAGAAACTAGAGAAAGTACAAAGGTTTGCAACAAGGTTAGTTCCAGACTAAGGGGAATGTCCTATGAAGAAAGATTAAGGGAAATCGGCCTGACGACACTGGAGGACAGGAGGGTCAGGGGAGACATGATAACGACATATAAAATACTGCGTGGAATAGACAAGGTGGACAAGGACAGGATGTTCCAGGGAGGGGACACAGAAACAAGAGGCCACAATTGGAAGTTGAAGACACAAATGAGTCAGAGAGATAGTAGGAAGTATTTCTTCAGTCATAGAGTTGTAAGGCAGTGGAATAGCCTAGAAAAATGACGTAGTGGAGGCAGGAACCATACACAGTTTTAAGACGAGGTTTGATAAAGCTCATGGAGCGGGGAGAGAGAGGGTCTAGTAGCAACCGGTGAAGAGGCGGGGCCAGGAGCTAGGACTCGACCCCTGCAACCACAAATAGGTGAGTACAAATAGGTGAGTACACACACACACACACACACACACACACACACACACACACACACACACACAGGATTTCACACACACACACAACACACACTGGGAATATAAATCATTAATTCAGGAAGAAACCAGAATTTAAGTTTCGTAGTTACAGACGATTAAATGATTCCAGGTACCATCCACTATGTTAGGTAAATGACTCCAGGTACCATCCACTGTTGTGCAAGACAGGTATACAATACCGACAAGATGAAAGTTAAGATACTTGTGCAACATCTGGTTATCTTTATTGTAAAACTTTGCCCCCGGGGGTTTTTAAATAAATTTTCTTTGGGGAAAAAGGACTTATCAAAAAATGGGTAAAAGCCCCTATTTGAATATTTCCCCCGGGGTATGAGACGAACCCTAAAAGGACCGGGGCCAAGAAAATCTTGTTTTATTGGGACACAAAATTTTGATTAATGTTTAATTTGGGGGACCTTTTCCCATGGGGTTGGGTACCGGGTGATTGTTGTTGTACAGTTTTTATGAGTTTATAAGCGTTCAAAGGCTTGTTTTAAAACTTTTTGAAAAATTTTTGTTTTGTTAGGCCGCTGGTGAGTTTTGGGTAAGGAAAAGGGATGGGTAAGGATTTTTTAAAAAGGGTGGGGGGGGGAGGGGAGGTTAGAAATAAAAAGGGTAAAAAAAAGGTATGTAAATAAAGATTTTTTTTTAAGGGGGTATTTCAAAATTTAAGGTAATAGTTATATGGTAATAAGAAATATTGTTGGTAGAAAATTAAAAAATTTGAAGTTTTTTTTTTTTTTTTTTTTTTTTTTTTCCAAAACGGTTTTATGCGACAATAAAAGAAAATTTTTGGAGTTTTTAGTTTAGTGAAATGGCTTTTTCAGGGGTGTACCTAGTAAATGATTTTTTACTTAATTTTTAGAATTTTTTCCCCCCAATTTGGGGGGCGTATTTTGTATACTAGATTCTTGCCCCAATTTTTAGGGGGGTGTAGTATATGGTGGGTTATTTTTTGTAAGAAGAGGCCCCCGGGGGAGTTTTTTTGGTTCCTGTGGGAGGAGTATTAGTTATAACCCGGGGGTATTTCCCATTGTATGGGTTTGTTTTATCAGTAATTTTGATTTTAAGATTGTTTTTTTTGGGTGTCGGGGCCCGAAATTTAGGGTAATAGGAAAGGAAATTAATTTTAACTTGTTTTCCCCCGGGTTTTGTAAAAAAAGCAAGGTCAACCCCCTTTTTTAAACCTTGTTTGTTTTTTGTTGTTAATGTTGGGAAAATTTTCGATTGGTTTTTTTAACTTTTTTGTGTTTTTTAAAAAGTAGGGGCTTGTTAATGGAAAAAACCTTTAAGCCCGGTTTGGGATGGACTTTTTATTAAAATTTGAGGGGAAAATGTTTTAAATTCCCCTTTGTTGGGTTTTTTAAACACTTACTCATGAGACCCCCACTTTTGTTGTCAAAACTTAAATTGCAAAAAAAACCCCCAAATTTTCCCCCTAAACCCCATTTTTTTTCCCCCAAATTTACCCCCTTCTTTCCCCCCCTTTATTTCCTTTCCCGGGGGTTGATGAGACCATGAATAACATCATCTGCAAACTGTTTCACAATTGTATCATTAAACTCGGTTGAGGAAGGTCTTTAAAAAATGTTGAACAAAAGGGACTGAGAAAAGAACCTTGGGGGACCAGCTGTCGGCGAAAGGCTTGTCGCCCCGCCAGAAAGGTGGGATTGATTTTTTTTTTGAGTTTAAAAATTTTATTACCTGAAAAAAGCCCAGTTAGGTCTGGTGGGTCAAGATTTTGTATTGGGCCTATGCCATGTAAAAACTTTATGAACATCTTGGTGGGAATTTGGGAAGTTGCCCTGATGTTTTTGACTTGCTACAGTACGAAAATAAATTTATTGCATATTGGTACCCCTATGTGTTCGAAAAACCAAAAATTTTTTTTCAGTAAAAAGTGAAAATTTAAAACCCATATGTAGTTCGATTGTTTGGAAATGACCTTCCAAAACTTTTTCCCGTACTTAAGTAAAATTTTTAGGTCTATAGTTTCCCCGGTTTGGGGGATGTCTTTATTGGCTTACCAAAAAGACTCCAGCAGTTTAAAAACCAAATGGAAAAAAGTCCTGAGGCCAAGAGGCATTAAAGTATTTACCCAAAAACTGTTTACAATTTCGGGGTTGGAACTTTTTTGTTTCATTTTTTCCAGAGAGACCAGGGGCTCTATTTCGCATTCTTCCCAAAAACCCCGCTCATCTCTAGTAATGTAATAGGTTAGTAAAATGGGTGGACGTCTTCAAAGGTTGAAGTACGATGGGAAGGGAGGGGTTTTAGATATCCAAGTTCTCACTCCTATTCATTTTCCCAAAGATAATATTATTGTTAAATTGACGACTGTTATTTTGGGAAGGAATTTTCCCCCCCTACATCACCCATCAAATTTCCCGGTCCGTGGTCGTCAAATTTAATTTCAACATCTTCCATCCCCTCAGTGAAGGGATGAACTAGGGAGTTAGGAGCCCCGTGCTTTTCCCCTAAAAGTTGCGGATCTTTCTCCAAATTTTGTGGTTCCGTTTATAGATTAGCTTGGGAACTAGCAATTTCTAAGTTCCCTTTGTGAGACTAATCTGTTAATTAATTTTGCCCAATCGGGCAGTGTAGCATGGTGGTTTTCGCGTTTGAAGATGCCTTTGAATTTGCTTTAAATTTCTTAAATTGTCTCTAATTTCCTAGTAGGTTTATATTGTTGGTATATCTTTGTGGAAACTAATTGACAAGTTGTTAGTAGCTTCAATTATTCGATTTGCAGGGACCTGATTGCATCATCAATTTTCAGTGGAAAGGGAGATTTTTTAAAGACACAATTTTTATCCTCACCCCGAAAGCCCTGATGGGGGTCAATTCTAGGGTTTAAGTTGGGGTTTAGGTCAGGGGTTCAAATGGAGAGTTTTAGTTGTATTAAAACAGGGATATGGTCAATCCTAATTTCCACCAGGAGATATCGAAATGAAAGATGTCAAGTGTCTGTTTGTCAGACATATCTGGTGTCCCTGGTGAGGGGCAATGTACGATTTTAAAAAATGGGGGCCGAAATGACAAGTTTCTACTTCTGATATTAAATAGTTGTTTTTTTTTTAAGTCACCCCTGGAAAAACCAGCTCCCCGTTGAAGAGGGCAGGGGGATGAGCATTAAAAACTCCCCCTGAAAGTTGAATATTTCGCTTAATATCCTATGTAAGGAATTTACTTTTTTATTTTTGCTCGGGGGAAAATATCGTTCCTTCCTAGTTGGCCCTGAACCTATATTTTTTGCAAGAATGTTTTCTTCATAACATGAAAATTTTTAAATGTAAGCCTAAATTTTAACTAAGTGGCTACACACTAAAGGGTCCTCAGATTTCTCCACAGTAAGTAACCCGTAAATTTTAAAATTTTTGATCAACTCTTCAGTTCTGTTTAAGAGTATAACATGGGATTGTAAATTTTGTAGTTCAAAACCCCAAAGGGGGTAACGGTATTAAAGAAATGTTGAACATTAAATTGGAAATTGTAATCCCCATTATTTTTTTGCACTTTTGCTTTGTGTACTGGGTCTGAACCCGCAAATAATTTCATGTTTGGGATCCACATTCCCTGTGGCTCGTCAAGGGGAGGAGGAACTTCTGCGTGTTGCTTGTGTATTTTAAAAAGCCCTCATCTTTACTAAGGGGGTAAAATTAAAGATCATTAGAATGTTAGAGTCCTCATCAGAAAACTGAGGTGTGTTATTTCCCCGTTACAGGAAGCAAGGCTCGTGAGAGTTAATGGGAGATTTGGGGGCTCCCAAGGGGAATATTAGGGAGGCAGGTGAAATTACCCCGGAAAGTTCCCGTTCAAAAGGATCAGCTTCAATAGGGGGGATAGGACCCAATTTTTGGGGATTGTTTTTTTCAGGGGTTGCTTTGGGTTGGGGGGTTGAAACCGGGTAGCGAGGTGGGCGTCCCCGGGGCCAGGGATGACTTAGGCTTATTTTTAGATGTTTGAGTGGGTACATACTTTTTGGTATGAGAAGGCTGGGTTTATAATAGCCTTCACTTTTCCGGGGAAGTGTTTGGGAGTGACCCAAATTTTACCCAAATTAACAATCTTTTAAAAACCTGAGAGCAGAGTTGAATGTCACCCACCTCTATTTTTTGGGCCCAAACAAAAAAATTAGTTTTGCTCTCGTCATACCCCGGGGGGCCTGTGGATCCCTGAGACATAGGAGTTTAACTAAACCTTTGTTTTTTGCGTTTGTGAAATGTTGTAGGGGGGGTTTTAAAAATTTGGGGCGCTCCAAGGGGGGAAAAATTTCCCAAAACCATTGGAACCTTTGGTAGAGACCTAGGGGGCCCCCACTTGATCCAGGCAGAGCGGGAAAAGGAATTTTTGGGACATCGTTGGGGGGGCCTGGGGAGGGGTTCTTAGAAGGGGAAACCATTTTTCTTGGTTTCAAAATTTTCTGCATTTTCCCCTTTTTTCTTTCAGGACAAATAGCAAAAACAGCAGGATTTTTCCGTTGAAAGGGGAACACATTTGGTTTTATTTTTATTATTAAAAATCTCGAAAAGGGAAAATTTTGGGCCCCAGAGCAAATGCTACAAATCCCCCCCTTTGAAAAAAGCATTTTTTTGGTGTTATCCCCCCAAAGGCATAACATTTAAAAAACATTGTGCCCACACTGACAAATCGTTCAAAAAGAGTTTTTGGTCAGGGTACACTGTCCCCAAAACTTTGAAGCCTTTTTGACACACAAGTTTGGCCTCCTCGGGTGTCTCAAGTTTTAAATTTTTAAAGGGTTTTACCTTGTTTGTTGTTTGTTTAAGAGAATTTAGGGTGCTTCAAAACAGCCCAAAAATTTTCGGGCATTCCCCTGTTTTAAAGTCCCAACAATTTCATTGCTGTGCTAGTTTCATGAAATTTTTTTGATTTTTGCAAAACACAGTCCTCTGGCTTGATACTCCCCAGGTACAACGGGGTAACACCAAAGTCTTCATTTTTTCAAGGCCACCATGCTTCAGCATTGAAGTAACCCCTCTTCCCAAAAGAGGAGAATACGCTCCAGCGGGGGTTTTGAAAAACATCCACTGGAGCAACAGTTGATTTCGAGCAAATAAAATGCTGGGAAATTTCTTTCATCGAAAATTTGATTTCCATCAAAAAGGTAATCTTACCGAAACCCTCGCCATAAATTTCAAGGAAGGAACATGGGAAAGGATTTCTTAACAAAAAGGGAATTTTCCCTTTAATGTTTTTTACTAGAAATCCTTTTTTCAGCTGACTTATGAAGGTCAGCCCCTAAAAATATCCAACCCCGAGTAGGGGGGGGGAAAAGGGGCCCAAAGGGCAAAGATCGGGCCGGGGTTTTTTTATAAAAACACAGGGGGCCACCGGATGGTCAAAATCCCTTGTTTTTAACTCGCCAAAGCGAATTTGGGCCGAAAAAGAAAAAGATGGGAAAGTAAAGAAGGTAGCAATGAAATTAGTGTGTTATTGTGTGGCCAGTGTTGGGGTTTGGGGGTGGGGGGGGAAAGGGGGGAAAGGGAGGGGGGATGGGGAAAAAGGGGGTTTGAACAAGCAAGCAAGTCCCCGGGCCTTACCCTCTTGAGGGGGAGGGGGGCTCGAAGTGACTGCAAGCAAGTTTCCTCTCAGCCTGGTGAAAAAAATTTAAAACCTCGGGGGATAACCCAAGAAAAATCTCAAAACAGGTTCAGATTGCTCAGTAAGAGCAGGAACGACGACGTTTTCTCTCCCAGGGGGGCGGGGCTGCTTCTGTCTTTCCGGGTGTCACACTCCCTTTCCAAAGGGGCTGAGAGACTGTTTTACCTCATCTTTCGTATATAATTCTTCTGTTTCAAATTTAGTCCAAGAATTTGTTTTGATGAAGCCCCCTGGAGGGAAAAAAATTTTTTACAATAAAGATAACCAGATGTTGCGAAAGGTCTTAATTTTCACCATCCACTGTGTTGGGTTTTAAATTAAATTCAAAGGGGTTCCCCTCCCTTTTTAAGATAAATATTCCAGGTCCCATCCACTGGGGGTTGGGAAAAATATTCCGGGAAAAAAACCATCCACATGAGGTAAATGTTTCCAGGTACCACCACTGTTTTTAAGGTAAATTTTTCCGGGAAACCACCCCACTGTGTTAGGTAAATGATTCCAGGTACCATCCACTGTGTTGGGTTAAATGATTCCAGGTACCATCCACTGTGTGGGGGTAAATGTTTCCCCAGGCCCAAACCCAACGTGTTGGTAAATGTTTCCCAGGAAACCATCCCCTGTTTTTAGGTAAATTTCCGGGAAACCACCCCACTGGGGTTAGGAAAAATATTCCAGTACCATCCACTGTTTTTTGGGAAAATAAATTCCCCGGAAACCATCAACGTGTTAGGAAAAATGATTCCGGGTCCATCCTTTTTGTTGGGAAAAAGATTCCGGGAACCCATCCACTGTTTTAGGAAAATGATTCCAGGTGCCATCCACGGGTTTTGGTAAATGATTCCAGGTACCATCCACTGTGTTAGGAAAATGATTCCGGGAACCATCCATTTGTTTTAAGGTAAATGTTTCCCAGGTACCATCCACTGTTTTTAGGTAAATGTTTCCCTTCCCTCCACTGTGTTATTTAAAGGGACCCCAAATAAACCCAAATGTGACTTTTTTAACTATGGAAATTTTTCCCGCTCTCCATAATTTTTTTAACAAAACCCGGAGAGTGAAATGTAGCCAAAATTTAAAGTGCCACTTTAATTACATCTGTGTTCATTTACCTATCATTTTGTCATAATTTTACCTTTAAAATTCAAAAACCCCACTGTGCTTAAAAAAAACTTAGATCAATGAAAAAAGGGTTTACAATCTCATTTAAGGGAACCTTTTCACTGACGTTTTCAAAATTAAAGTGGCAGCTTTTCATCAGGTTTTTTCCAATAATTAAGGGCTGGGGTTGAATACATTAAGCGAAGTCTGGAAAAATTTTTAGATAAATGGGACCTTTCCCAACTATTACTCATGCAGTTAAAAATCTTGCCCCTTTCCACTTTTTTAAAAGGGCTAAATGGGAATCGAACCCCTTTGAAACCCTTTTTCCCCTTTCCTTGATTTTTAAATGCCCAATCTCTCGGTACAGGTTTTTCCCCTTTTCCCTTTTTTAAAACAGCATCTCGTCTCATGAACCCTTAAAACCACCGAAAACTCTGGGTTCCCGGGGGTACCCACTATGGTTAATTTAAAGTCCGACCAGGAAGTTTCCCCCTCGGTTTTAACCCCCCCCCTTGACACTGGGAGCAGCCCGTACGAGTTTTTCCCCCTAAAAGGCTTCATCGTGTGCCCAGAAAAGAACGTTCAGCAAACTGCTTTCTTTAACCCCTTTAAGAGTGGACACACATGTCCCAAACCCAATCACCGAGTTTTCCCTTTTGTTTCATGTGCCACGTTTTCCGAAGGGGGTGGCCCTTGATCAACTTTTCCCCTCTGAAGCCTATGTCAGAAAACACTTCCAAACACAATATAAACTAAAAAAGCAGGGAACTCTTTCGTGAGCAGTACTTGCGGGGTACAATCCCCACCTCCGCGACCTGGTGAACATTTTTCCAATCAGGGGAGATCTCCGCCCAAAATTTAGGGTACCTCAAAACGGGAAGGGGGAGGGTACCTCATGAAAAGGTACGGGGGGAAGGGTTTCCCCCAGAAAAGTACAGGGGAAGGGATCTCCCTGAATGGTACAGGGGGGTTTGGGTACCTCAGGAACGGTACGGGGCATGGTAAATTTAGGGACGGGGACGGGGGGGGCAGGTTTTCCTTTAGGAACGGGACAAGGCAGGGGAAACCCCAGGGAACCGGGACAGGTGGATGGGGGGGGTTTTAGGAGATGAACGTGGTGTAGTAAAAGTAAAACCCCTTGGGTTTTGGGAGGGAACACTTAATTTGCAGAGTCGTGAGGGGAAGCCCCCGCCCAGCCCTTTTTTCTTGGGCCCGTGGGTCTATCGGGGGCTGAGAGAGGGG
Source organism: Cherax quadricarinatus (assembly GCF_026875155.1). Taxonomy (NCBI): domain Eukaryota; kingdom Metazoa; phylum Arthropoda; class Malacostraca; order Decapoda; family Parastacidae; genus Cherax; species Cherax quadricarinatus. The sequence continues at coordinate 92,535,654 of NC_069400.1, forward strand.
CCCGGGCGACTTTACCTCATTTATTTTAAATTTTTTTTATTTTTTTGTCTTTTGCAAACAGTACATTGAGAATTTTTTATTACAAAAGTGGGTTGCAATGGGGTTCCCCTTTTGACCCTCGCCCTGCCCCCAAAAAGGTTTTATAAGCCCCTCCTTACTTATTTTGTCTCCCTTTTAGAAAAGGAAATTAAACCCTCTAAGTTTAAATATAGGGAAACTTAACTTAGAAAGACAGCCCCATCGCCCGCAAAAGCCGCCCCTGCAGAGAGGTCCTTTTAAAGGGTGTCCGAAGTCCCTTTTCTCAACGGGTAAATGGTTTTTAATTTGTAAGATTTATAAATTACCCCTAGGGAGTGTTAAAGTCAGCCCTATTTCCCTTTACTGATGGCTGACAAACTTTTCATTGTGGACTCAAAGGTCCGCAATTCACCCGGGGTTTAAAAGTGACAACTCACGAATTTTTTTACTCCCAAATGCACAGTCAAAAAAGTACACATCACGGTTAGAACCCCCCCCTTACCTGGGTATATGTATCTTGACCCGTAATTTCGCCTGGATATGTTGAGTTGATTGAAGAATAGTGCTCTTTGAAAATGTTTGCACTACACTCTGGGGGATCGCAAAAACTCGTTTTTACACGTTCATCAAAATTTTTTCACACAAATTTACTTTAAAACGATCCCCACCCTTCCCCTGTAAGTGTTTATTTTGTTTTGTGAACACTTTGGTTTACACTAAAAAACACAAATCGTTTCTTTTTTGGGTTTTCCCCGGCGTCATGTCACTCTTTATAGAGTCAAAAGTATTCCGAAAAAATGCCACAACGCCCCCCCGCCCCTCACTGCCCCCAGCACAAAAGGGAAAAGCTGACCTTAAATACTTTTTTTCTTCCCCCGCCACTTCCTCGTGAACAAAGCAAATGTTTGATTTTTTGCTGTCTTAAAAATAGACAACAATTCCAAACTTTTACTAGGGAATAAAGTGGGCAGGATTTTTCCCTTTTTTTGTCCCGCTAAGGGGAAGAAAAATTACGTCTCTTTATTAAAAAACCCTTTTGCAACACTGGACTGCAAGGAAAAAGCGGGGCGCTTGACCATGTCCATACTCGTTTCTCATCTGCGATCAAAAATTTTTTTTCTCGCTGTAGCATAAACAAGATATTTGCCCCTTCGAAGGGCTGGGGCCCTCAGGGGTGAAAAAGGGGCTGAAAGGGGTGAAGGGGGCGGGAAGGGGGTGAAAGGGGGGTGAAGGGGGGTGATACCCAAACCCCGGAGAAAAATTTTTTTGACACTGGGGGGTGGCGGGGGTTCCGCAGGAGTTAAATAATTTTTATCCTTAAATAATTTTAAAATTTTCTCACTCGCCCCCACTGCGCTTGCCCCTTTTTTGAAAATTTAGCCGTGTGGTTCTGGAAAAACAATTTTGTTTTTAACCTGTGTAATTCCCGACGGCACTAGTTTAAATTTTTTGCCCCCTTATTCACTACAACCCTTTTCTTAAAACATCAACTGCCCGATGATTCCATTTGCAATTTAGGATAAAAGGTCACAATTTTTCCCAAATGGCCATTGGGGCCCCCGGGCCATCATTGCGATAATCACTATGTCACCCGGTCTTAAGGACTTACCCATTTTTAGGAACACCAGCTCCATAGAAATGTTTTCTCAATGAGGGGAAAAAAGTCTTTTCGCCAAATTTTCTTTCCCCAAAGTTCCCAAACACTTTATTAAAGTGTTTTAATTTACGTCTGAGTTGCTCAGGTTTTGAAAAAAAGTAGGATCCTCCCAAAGATTTCTTATCATTCATGGAGGGAAAAGGGTTTGAGGGCCCTTTTCCAAGGGGGTAAAAGAGATGGACTTAACACTTCTAAATTTTCCCCGATCGTCGGGAACATAAGTTAGAGGCCCGGGTTTTTTGACTCATTTTCTATTTTAACACAACGGACCAAAAAACTTCAAGTCCCATTCTCTGACTAAAGAGCCTTCCCTTAAAAAACCCTTTTACAAAAAAACCCCCCGATCATTTTTTCATAAAATTTCCCCCGTGCCCTGGAGATTTAAAAGGGGGAAAGTATCTCCAACGACAACTCGTTTTTTCACAACTGTTTTTTACTCTGGGTTGATCAAAAGATCCCTTTCTTTTATTTAAACCCCACCAAACCCAAAAAAGTTCGTTTTGCATTTATCCCCAAATCATCAGTCTTTTGGGGCATGCCCTTCGGCTGCAAACCTTCTGAATAATTTTATAAAGGTTTTAGCAGCTGCAGTGGCTACTTTTAGATTACTGCTCTAGTTTTTAGCACCAAATGAACAAACAGATGTACACCTTTTATGGGAACTTTTTCCCCCTGTTTTTGGTTAAAAAATTAAATTTGGGCCAGGTAATCTACAAACCCGTCCCCTCAAATGGAGTGATTTTTGCAAACTTTTTTCAAAAGGGATATGGAGGGTGGACCTGGATACTGACATAAATCCCCATATCGTAGTGACGAAAGTAAAACATCCCATTTTGTTTTTTTCACACTTTTTTTCGACCTTGAGGGATCCAGTAGGGGTTTTCGTATATACAAAGTTTTCCTACCCCACCCAAAAAACACGTTACTGTGGGGGTTTTTTTCACAATCATTTTGCAGCCAAAGAATTTTTGGGGTCAAAAAAGGATGTAGGCTTTCTTTAGGTAGTGAAGAATTAAATTCCCTTTCCCCGCATCTTGTAATCTTTTTTTGAGTCCGGGGTAAAGTCCCCAAAGAATTAATCATGACAGGTTTCTTTGGATTTTTTCTTTTGTTTTAAAATTATATTCCTTAAAAGAAAAAATCTTTCTGGGATAGGTTTTTACCCCGTAAATTTTAAAGGGGCAAAACATTTATAAAACAGGTTTTTTTCCTTTAATGAATTTAAAGACAAGAGCTGTAAATCTTCAGAGTGACCCAAAGATGAGTAATTTTAAAAACCATCAATTACAAATTTTTTATTGGGGTCTACAGTATTTACACAAATTATTTCCCGCTGGTTTTAAGCAAAATGTTTTCTTTTTTTTGGCATAATGTGAGCTTTTTTCTGAGGGCATTATTTTCATTTGAAAAGCCCCGTTCGGTTTTCCCTTGGGGCCTTAAATTTTTTTAACCACAAATTTCTTTAGTGGGACACCCCGTGAAAAACAAAGTCCCGCCCGGAAATTTTCTTTGGGAGGCCCTGGAAAAGAGAATTTAAACTCCGCATCTCTTTTATTTTTGCTACTCTTTTTTGTAAAATAGACCAAAATACGGCTTATTTTTTTCTTTAAACCCCTGGGGAAAAAGCTTTTATTTTCACTCCCGATCAGGTTTTTTAATAGTGAATGAACAAGTACTTTGTTAGATAGCCCCAATTTTGTAAAACCCACATAGAAATGCTGTCAGTTCCCCAAATTTTGGTACTGTTTTTTTGAAACCCTTTAAGGGGGGCTACCCCGGCCCTTTTAAGTAATTAGTTGGGACTTCCTTCAGCATTACCCTGTAAAACTAAAAGCCCCCCATAACCTCTGGTTTACGCAACAGGGGAAAAAACATTAAAAGGTCCCTTTTTTCCCCTTGACCTATTTTGGGCTGGGGTTTAAAATTTTTCAAAATTGGGTTTTAAAATCCTTGGGTATTTTATCCCATTTTTGACCATTTCTAGAGGGAAGTTCCCCATCCCAAACCAATTTTTGAGCTTCCATGGGATCTTGCATAAGCCCTTTTTGCCCTTTATGTAATATTGGGAAAACTCCCTAGAGGATCAAAACCCTTTTGATCCCCCTGACAGTAAACTTTCTTTAAAGGGGTGTACTGCATATTTATTGTTTACTTTTTGAGATCAAGTATCTTCCTGTGTGTTCCAATTAATCCCAGCATATTTTGAAAAACGGGTTTTCGCTTCAGTGAAACTTCTTTGAAAATTCCCTTAATTGCTTTGAATTTTTTTAAAACCTTGGGGCATTTTTTCTTCTTTCATCCCCCTTGTTAGCTTCTCTTTTAAAAGGTTTTCAAACCCCTTTTATTCACAGTCCCTTGAGTTGCCCCAATAAAACTTTTCTTTAAATTTCTTTAAAGGGGATTTTCGATTTTTCAAATGTGTATTTAGAGTGCTTCAGTAAGAAAAAGGGGATGTTTGCACCAAATTAATGATTTGAAACGATAAGTTTTCACGGACTTTGGGATTTTTGGGGGATTTTCAGGCCACAAGAACGAGTATAATCTCTATCTATTTCTTGTAGTCCACTTTAAAAAACTTTGGAAATACACCCGGTAGGCCATGGTTTGGCGAATTTCAAAAAACCCCCCCGTCTCCAACTTCTCAGTTAGTGAGGGTCCGGTCATCAGACAGTCTTTAAAGACTTACACATCTTTATTTCCACGTGCGCGCAATTTAATAAACACGTAGTGGAGGGGGTTTTCGAATTTTTTTCTGCTCCATGGTGGGGGAGATAATAGCTTCTGTCAAAAATTGACAATTTCCCTCAAAAAATTTATTTCCAACGTTCTTGTATATATTACAAGACATCAGTAGCCCCGGGATTTTTCCCTGAGCATGATTTGTGCTTTCTTTTGCCCGAAACCCCTGCGAAAAATGCTAGGCAGATGTGGGGGATTTAATTTCCAGGGAAAACCAACCCCAAAATACTGCCCCCATCTTATATTTGACAGTGCCCAAAATTTTGGGTTAAAAAGTCTGAGCCCTTTTGTGGGCTTGGTTTATTACTCAATACCTATCGCATCTAAATACCAAATTTATAACTGGTTTTTTTCATTTCTTCCAGTAATGAAATTTTGCGTGGTACATATCAGTGGTTATTCCGTAACAGTACATTTTCCACAAAAATCAAATCACTTTTTTCCCACTTTGAGAGGAAGGGGGCCACATAAATGTGGCCTTGCTGTTTTCAGCAAGGAACATATGTTACTTACTTATTTTGCACAAAACATGAAATAATCCTTCCAATGATTAAATCAATTGGACTAATTTTTGGTCCGTCGTATGTCAAGACGGGCTCTTGACCTTAGCTGCTTTCAGTGCTGCAACTTTTTCTTTAATCCCGGATCTGCACAGCTTAGGAAATCACCTACCACGTTTCTACGTTTTTTTTCCTGTTTCCAGATCAACAGGATTCGGGGAAAGGTCATTTCTTTTTAACCCCCAAATTGGGGAAAAAAACCAGCTATATTAAACTGTTTTTTGGCAAGGTTTTTATCAGTTTCTGCAACACTGTTCTTCTTAGAAGGACCTTTGTGACCCTTGATCAAATAAGTTAGCACTTGGGTTTTTGTGTAATTTATTAGAAATCAACTCGAGCTATCGGAGAGCATTGCTTTAAACTTATCCTCACTTTTAATGCTGTTGCTTGTTGACTTCCTGATTCTGGGAATCTTCTGTTTTTCATAAAAACATAAAAAAATAAAAAAGGAGAACACTGCAGCGGGGCCTGTTGCCCATACATAGGCGGGTCCTTTAAAATTTCCCCACTAAAACATTTGCCCAACCCAAATTTTCAATCCCCACCCAAGAAACAACTCCGATGGCAAGTCCCCTAAAACCCAAACCCCCCCACTATGTACTTATCCAACCCAAATTTTTGAAACTCCCCAAAGTCCTAGCCTCAATAACCCAACTAGGTAGACTGTTCCACTCATCAACTACCCTTTTTTTCCCAAAACCCAATACTTTTCCTATTCTTTCTAAACTAAACTTTTAAATTTTTAATTAAAACCTTACTGCAGGTTCTTTTTGGAGAGAATCCTCAAGACCTTGTTAATACCCAAAAACCCTTGTTAATATCCCCTGAAACCTTGTTAATTCCCACAAAAGTATTTGGGCATAATGCTGTATTTGCTTACCCTTCTTTTAAAACACTTCTTCAGTGGAATTTTCCCTCCCTGTGTTCCCTAAACATTGATGCCCTTTTAGTGATGAACCGTTGTTTACTCCACATTGGTGTAATTTAAAAACAATACTGTGCCAATTGTTCCACACAAAATACCATTTTGGGGTACGTTATGTTGGGCTCTGTTTACTGTCTGTTGTATTCACACTATATGGATTTGCCTTCTGTGGTTTGTGGGAGGGGATACTCCTTATATCGAGTTGAAGGTTTGTTATCCACCGGTTGGGATTTTTCATCTTCTCTCGTTGTTCATGTTAAACTATTGTTTGTAAAAACCCTTGCTAATTTCCTCACAAGTGAAAAAGGTTTATTAACAAAATTTAATCGTTAATAGTTTGTGGTGACAACTTTTCTTGTACAAACCCTGAAAACCAATCACATTTCCTTTTGGCTATTTAACACCCAAGTCTGAGACAATTGTCTTAAAAGTGATTTTAAATCGTTAAATTAAAAAAAATGTTTGGGTGGCTTTAAACTTGATATAAAACTGCATGTCTAACCTGGTTTTCACATCAAAGTAATTGTCTCCCAAGCACGTAAGGGTATTGATAATTGCCTTTTAACCCCAAAATTATTTAAACAGTTCATAGGGTTTTTCCCTTCACAAGACATTTAAGATAATTTAACTTAGCAATTCATCTATGTCAGTTCGTGAATTTACATGGATTAAAACCCCTAAAGAATTTTTCATAATCATACCTTGGAAAAAAGGGAATGACTGTAGGTAAGCTGGTAATGGGGCACTTGTTGTTGTTACAGGGTAACAGGTGTTTGACCACAGTTACAGTAGGGCTCTGTGACAGGTTTTGTGGCAGATACCTTTTTCCCCGTCCCCTTAATTTTGGTTTCTAAAAAGTATCCAAAACATTTTAATTTCATCCTCAATGGGTCTGATTAAGAAAATTTATTTTCATAATATGTAAAGTCTGAATTAATTTTTTCCAGACTTGAGTAAAATAATTCAAATTTGACCTCAAATCTCAAAATCTATGTTTTTATCTTTAATTAATCCTATCAGATGAAATTAATTTTCTAAATTTTGTAATCTTAGTCTGTAAAGACTGAAATGATTTTCAAAGCCATTTTAATGGATACTGAAAATCTAAACACCACCTTAGAGTGTTAAAAAAACGTACTGCTTTAAACAGCTGGTTTTTGTTATGCTTTAAGTCAGCAATAATTGAGTCAGACACTACTGACCCACTAAGCTTAACCCCAGGGCAAAGACCCAAAAAGGGACAGAGCACATGGGCTGGTTTTATGGCTTGAGTTTGCTGTGTCAGCCCACCACGTTATTAATCGTAAATAACATGTTTTACCTTCATTCCCCATACACTATAAAATGTAAATGTAAACGTAAATCACAGTGAAAAATTAACTTACACATATATAAATTTTACAGTTAATATATTTTTAAAGCTACATTTTTTATATAAGTTCCTTTTAAAAAACGGGAGATCTTTAAAAAAAACTTTTCCAACTTGTCTCTTAATTTTGTTTAGAAACTTATAAACACTATGTGTATATACACTCAACAAACCCCAGCATCACTTAGTTGTTTTTGTCTTAGTCAGCACTTCTTTGAGTTGGAGCGTGGGGTGCCGGTTCCATCCCCCCTTTTCTTGTTGGGTGATCACCCCGCTCCCGTTTTTCTTTGGGGAATGCTGAGTGAGCCCCTTTTCTTTTGGGTGCCCATTCTCTGTGTTGAGTCAGAGGGACTCATTTTTAAAGTTTTTAAATTTTAAAACACTAGTTTTACAGTTTTTTTTTTGAAGGACCTTGGGGTCTAGGTTTTTATACACGAATCAACTAATTTGGGCCACAGTGTGGCCTTTATCCGCTTCAAAAAACCAAAAAGTTGGAAATGGTATTACCAGCAATTTAAATATAGGAAAATTAACTTAGAAAGGGGATCTCGCCTGCTAGCTACCCCTCAGACGAGGTCTTGAGAAGCTGTCCCAAGTCATCCTCAAAGGGGTGAAATGAGTTTTAATTTGTAAGATTATAAATTACCCCAGGGGTGTTATGTCACAATTTCATTCACTGATGGCTCAAATTACGTGTGTGGCCAAAGGTCCCCCATACACCCGGGGGTTTATGATAAGGGGCTAACTACGATTTTATACTCAAAGCAAAATTTAAAATAGCACATCACGAGTTTTGAACATTTACCTGGGTATATTATCGACCCTAATTACCCCCATTCCTTTAGTTGATTTAAGAATAGTGTTTTTTGAAAAATGTCGCACACACTCTGTTGGGTCGCAAAACTTTTGTTACACTGTTCATCAATAAATTTTTCACACATATCACGAAAAAGCTGATCACACTTTTCTGTAAGTTTTATCGTGTTTTGTGAGACACTTTTTTTACACTAACGCACAGCATTCTTTGTTGGTTATCCCGCATCAGTGTCCCTCATAGAGTCAAAAGTAATTTAAGATGCCCCAACCCCCACGCCTCACTGCCCCCCCACAAAGGGAAAAACTGACCTAGTACTTTTGCTTCCTTGCCACTTCCTCGATGAAGCAAAGCAGAATGTTTGATTCTTGCTGTCTTAAGCATAGACAACAATGTCCACTATCTTTACTATGGTAATAAAGTGGGAGCAGGATTTTCCTTATTTGTCCTGCTAAGGTAAGAGATGTACTGTCTCTTATTAAAATACACTCTGCAACACTGGACTGCAAGGAGCAGCGGTCGCTTGACCACGTCACATACTCGTACTGCATCTGCGATCAATTATTTGCTGTAGCAGTAAACAAGATATTTGCCCCTTCTGAGAGGGCTGGGCCCCTCAGGGCTGAAAGGGGCTGAAGGGCTGAAGGGGGCTGACGGGGGCTGATACCCCCTCCTGGAGAAAATTTCTCCACACTCCCTACGATCCCCGTTGAGGAGGGGAACCTTTACCAGCGTCGTCTTCGCCTTGACTTGCATGATGAGCTACGCAAATCGTGTAAAGATCAAGCCAAAAAGTGGTACCGTTGATGATTCAACGAAGCTTGCTCTTTGTGGATGAATGGTTCAGAGAACCGACATGTTGATAAATTAGACACATGTGCAACTCTTGGGTATCTTTATTGAGGAAACGTTTCGCCACACAGTGGCTTCATCAGTCCATACAAAGGAGAATCTTGAAGAACAGGAGGAGAATGAGGTAATCAGTCCCTCAACCTTGAGTCGATGTGGTCAGTCCATCAATCTTGAATATGGACTGATGAAGCCACTGTGTGGCGAAACGTTTCCTCAATAAAGATACCCAAGAGTTGCACATGTGTCTAATTTATCAACATGTCGGTTCTCTGAACCATTCATCCACAAACCTGTCAGACACTGCAACTTCTTGGGATCTTAATACTTGGGAATTCTTCGCTTGCCTAATTCTTGGGCACGACCTACTTCAACATTGAACAAGTGTTACACGACCTATAACTGCTTCACCTCTCCTGCCAACGGTTTATAAGCTCCTTCTCAGCACGTATGCCGTATTCTATTCAAGATTGATGGACTGACCACATCGACTCAAGGTTGAGGGACTGATTACCTCATTCTCCTCCTGTTCTCAAGATTCTCCTTTGTATGGACTGATGAAGCCACTGTGTGGCGAAACGTTTCCTCAATAAAGATACCCAAGAGTTGCACATGTGTCTAATTTATCAACATGTCGGTTCTCTGAACCATTCATCCACAAACCTGTCAGACACTGCAACTTCTTGGGATCTTAATACTTGGGAATTCTTCGCTTGCCTAATTCTTGGGCACGACCTACTTCAACATTGAACAAGTGTTACACGACCTATGACTGCTTCACCTCTCCTGCCAACGGTTTATAAGCTCCTTCTCAGCACGTATGCCGTATTCTATTCAAGATTGATGGACTGACCACATCGACTCAAGGTTGAGGGACTGATTACCTCATTCTCCTCCTGTTCTTCAAGATTCTCCTTTGTATGGACTGATAAGCCACTGTGTGGCGAAACGTTTCCTCAATAAAGATACCCAAGAGTTCACATGTGTCTAATTTATCAACATGTCGGTTCTCTGAACCATTCATCCCAAACCTGTCAGACACCTGCAACTTCTTGGGATCTTAATACTTGGAATTCTTCGCTTGCCTAATTCTTGGGCACGACCTACTTCAACATTGAACAAGATTACACGACCTATGACTGCTTCACCTCTCCTGCCAACGGTTTATAAGCTCCTTCTCAGCACGTATGCCGTATTCTATTCAAGATTGATGGACTGACCACATCGACTCAAGGTTGAGGGACTGATTACCTCATTCTCCTCCTGTTCTTCAAGATTCTCCTTTGTATGGACTGATGAAGCCACTGTGTGGCGAAACGTTTCCTCAATAAAGATACCCAAGAGTTGCACATGTGTCTAATTTATCAACATGTCGGTTCTCTGAACCATTCATCCACAAACTGTCAGACACTGCAACTTCTTGGGATCTTAATACTTGGGAATTCTTCGCTTGCCTAATTCTTGGGCACGACCTACTTCAACATTGAACAAGTGTTACACGACCTATGACTGCTTCACCTCTCCTGCCAACGGTTTATAAGCTCCTTCTCAGCACGTATGCCGTATTCTATTCAAGATTGATGGACTGACCACATCGACTCAAGGTTGAGGGACTGATTACCTCATTCTCCTCCTGTTCTTCAAGTTTCTCCTTTGTATGGACTGATGAAGCCACTGTGTGGCGAAACGTTTCCTCAATAAAGATACCCAAGAGTTGCACATGTGTCTAACGAAGCTTGCTCTTGCTACTGTTGTGCAGAAAGCATTGCAAGTGAAATTCAATGCTATTTTGTCACTGAAAGAAGCATTCATTGTTGTATGTCACGATGATGCTGAAGCAGAGAAGTTACTCACCACAGAAGCCACCACTACTCTTACTGCTCAAGGATTTACTGTTACATCCTCTCCTGCCCTCAGGGCAAGAAAATCAGTATTCCTAAAAAAACTGGACAAGATTCTGACTTCTCAATCAGTTGCTGAACTCAAGTCATCCATTGAAACGCAAAATACTTGGGCTACTGTTGATAGTATTACCAAAATCCCGAATGCATCGTCTATACTCAAGGTTACCTTCACCGACGTGAACATGGCTGCCAATGCTTTGAACGATGGCTTGGCTGTCTACTACTACTACATCAGTCCCATCTACATTGAAGCAGAGAGATACCACTACATTCAACATTGCTGGAACTGTTATTCATACCATCACACCACCAAAGCATGTCCAGCAAAAGACAAGAAGTTCTGCACTACATGTGGTAGTGAGGGACACACCTTCAGTTCCTGTACCGCTGCTGCTCCAACACAACCAGCGTGTTTAAACTGCAAAAGTAATGATCACCATACACTGGCAGCAAAATGTCCTACAAGAAAGGATATTATGAAGAAAACACAAGATGCAGCAAAGAAAATGCCTACTAACAACAGACCAACGTATGCAGCACTTGCAAAGTTACAAGCAGACACTACAAAATTACTTCAAGCATCTACTCAGCCCGCCTCTACCACAATCACTCCTACAACATGTGACGTAACGAAGATCCATTATTGTATACTATACGCTCACATGCAGAACATGGCTGTACCTGGAACCTTTAATTCTACCATCAACGAGTTATTTGCATTAATAACATGCCATCATTCATATTTCCAGCATCTCCACCTTCTGAAGAAATTCTAAAATTCACCAAGGACGTAATCAACACCTCAGCTACAGTAGCTCCAACACCACCAACAACTAGTGACGTCACTCCAACAACGTCCAATGAGAAGCCTTCACCGCCACCACTCCTCATTGAAACCGACCAATCAGAAGCCTTATCACCAGAAACATCTTCCTATTCGTCTACTGAATATAACAACGAATATTCACTTCCTCCTTCAACAATACCTAACAAGAAAGGAAAAACAGCAAAAAAATCAACATCTCACAACTCTCGACATGATAAAGATGAGGATATTAAAAAATATACTTCATGGACTGGAATCAACTTCTACACTACAGAAAAATATCATCAAGACATGCCGCTTTATGAGCTTTATTCTCACCTCATCAAAAAGACAGTCAAGTTTACCATCGATTCTTCCTGCTCAGCTGGAACTCTTCGTACAATTGAACTTTCTACTATTCTAAAGGCCATTGTAGACCAACTAGAAGATTCCAGCCAAAAGCACTTGCTGACACAGTATAAATTTGCTCCCTCTACAACGTTTTAAACGTCTTGAAAACGGAACTGAATCGTAAAACAACGTCATGACTCCAGGTAAACACCAAACCTCTATGAACTGACCAATCAACGATGAGCTCCTTCCATATAGCCTGCAGCCGCCCAGCAAGATGCAGCCAGCGACACACTGACAAGACAAATAGAAGGAGAAGCAGCGCAGCCACCGTGGAGAGAAGTCGTCGTCGTTCCTGCTCTTCAGCTGAGCAACTCTGAACACTGTTGCTCGAGATTTTTCTTGGGTTATCCTGAGTAGTTCTTCACCAGAGCTGAGAGGAAACTTGCTTGCAGTCACTTCGAGCCCCATCCCATCAAGAGGGTAAGGCGGTGACTTGCTTGCTTGTTCACCCCTCTCATCCCCATCCCCCCATCCTTCCCCATCCTCCCCTCACCCAAACATCAACACTGGCCCACACACTAACACACTACATACATTGCTATCCTTCTGACTTTCCTATCTTCTTCTTTTTCGGCAACTTCGCTTTGGCGAGTTAACACAAGGCATTTTGACTATCCGGTAGCCCGTGTGGTTTTTTAAAATCCGGCCGATCTTTGCCTTGGGCCCTTTCCCCTCACCACTCGAGGGTAGGCTATCTTAGGGGCTGACCTTCATAAGTCAGCTGAAATAGGATGCTAGTATAACATTAAGGAAAGTTCCCTTTTTGTTAAGAAACTCCTCTGCCAGATGTTCCTTCCTAGACATCATGGCGAGGATACGAGTAAGATTACGTATTGATGGAAATCAAATGTCGATGAAAGAAATTCTAGCATGTATTTGCTCGAACTCAACTGTTGCTCCAGTGGATGTTTTTCAAACCCACGCTGGAGCAGTACTTCTCCTCTCTTCGGAAGAAGAGTTACTTCAACTACTGAAGCATGATGTCCTTGAAAAACTGAAGACTTCTGGTGTTACCCCAGTTGCACCTGACAGCTATCAAGCTCAGAGGACTGTGTTTGTTGCAAGAATCAACAGTTTCATGAAACATAGCACAGCGAATGAAATTGTTGAGGACTTTAATACAGAGAATGCTGAATTTAGGGCTGTAGAAGCACATAAATTCTCTAATCCTAACAACAACAAGGTAACCTTAAAGTTAATACTTGAGACACCTGAGGAGGCCAAACTTGTGTGTCAAAATGGCTTCAAATGTTTTGGCACCAGATGTACACCTGACCAAATCTCTCTTGAACGATTTGTCAGTGTGACACAATGTTTTAAGTGTTATGCCTTTGGTCATAACACCAACAAATGCAGTACTCAAGGGCAGATTTGTAGCATTTGCTCTGGCCAACATTCTTATCGAGATTGTAATAATAAAAATACACCCAAATGTGTCCTCTGCAACGGAAAACATCATGCTGTTTCTGCTATTTGACCTGAAAGAAAAAAAGAAATGCAGAAAATTATTGAAGCCAAGAAACTGTCCACTTCTAAGAAGACCACTCCCCAGGCACCGCCAACGATGTCCCAAACTTCCTTCCCAGCTCTGCCTGGATCAAGTGGGACTCCTCAGGTCTCTACCAATGGTTCCAATGTTTGGAATTTTGCCCCTCTTGGAGCGCCCCAATCTAACCCTCACCTACAACATACACAAACGCAACAACAAGGTTCAGTCTCATCTCCTATGTCTCAGGTATCCACAGCCGGGGATATGACGAGAGCACAACTAATGTATATGATGGCCAAAGACATAGCAGGTGGTGACATTCAACTCTGCTCTCAGGTTTTAAATGATCTGTTAATGGCTAATGGGATCACTCCCATCACTATCCCAGAAAATGTGAAGGCTATTATCACCCAGGCTTCTCATAACAAGAAGTATGTACCCTTCTCTACATCTAAAAATAAGCCTAAGTCATCCCTGGCCCAGGGATCGCTCACCTTGCATACCCAGGTTGTCAACTCCCCTCAACCTGATAATTCAACACCTGAACATAACAATGCCCCAGAAATTGGTGCCTACTCTCCCGCTATTGAAGCTGATCCTGTCGAACAGGAACTTTCCCAGGGTAACTCACCTTGCCTACCTAATTTTCCCTTGGAGCCTGCACAGTCTCCCATTAACTCTCACGAGCCTCTGCTTCCTGTAACTGGGAATATCATACCTCAGTTTTCTGATGAGGACTCTAACGATTCTAATGAGTCTGTTAATATTACCACCTCTAGTGAAGATGATGACATTTTTAATACACAAGCAACTACGCAGAAGTTCCCTCCTCCCCTTGACGAGTCCAGCAGGGATAGTGTGGATAACAAACATGACATTACTTGCAGGCGTTCAGACCGCAGTACACGAGCGAAGTGCAAGAAATAATGGGGATTACAATTTTCCAACTTAATGTTCAACATTTCTTTAATAACCGTTACCTCCTTGAGGTTGAACTACATAATTACAATCCCGATGTTATACTCTTGAACGAGACAGCTGCAAGAGTTGATCAACACATTAAATTACGTGGTTACTCTACTGTGGAGAAATCGAGAGGACCCTTTAGTGGTGTAGCCATCTTAGTTAAATTAGGCTATACTTTTAAAAATATTCATGTTGATGAAGATAACATTCTTGCAATAGAAATGACAACGTCTCATGGACAACTAGTGATAGGAACTGGATATTTTCCCCCGAGGCAACAATATATAGAGTCAATTCCTCTACATAGGATATTAAGCAGAAATATTCCAACAATTCTAGCGGGAGATTTTAATGCTCATCACTCTGCCCTCTTTAACTGTGGAGCTGATATTCCACTGGGTGACTTAAAAGGAAAACAACTATTTAATATCATGACAGCTAGAAACTTGTCATTTCAAGGCCCATTCTTTAAATCGTACATTGGACCTCATCCAGGAACACCAGATATAGTACTGACAAACAGAGACTGTGACATCTTTCATTGTCGTATATCTCCTGGTGGAAACGTAGGATCTGACCATATCCCTGTTATAATACAACTACAAACTTCTCCATTTAGAATCCCTGTACCTCCTAAACCCAATCTTAACACCCTAGGATTTGACCCCTTCAGGGCATTTCTGGGTGACGATGAAATTGTGTCATTGGAAAATCTACCTTCCACTGCAATTGATGATGCAATCAGGTCCCTGCATAATCGAATAATTGAAGCTACTAATGCAACTTGTCAATTAGCTTCCACAAAGATATACCAACAATATAAACCTACTAGGGAAATTAGATACGCTTTAAGAAATTATCAAGCAGAATGTCGAATGCATCTTCAAACGCGACAGCTACCAGTAGCTACACTGCACAGATTGAGGCAAGAATTAATTAACATGATTAGTCATCACAAACAGGACTTATGGAAATTGCTAGTTCCTCAAGCTAATCAGTATAAACGTGAACCAGCAAAATTTTGGAGTAAGATCCGACAACTTTTAGGGGCAAAGCACAAGGCTCCTAACTACCTAGTTCATACCTTCACTGATGAGGATGATGAAGATGTTGAAATTAAACTTGACGATCCACAGGACCAGGCTAATTTGATGGGTGATGTATGGGGGAAAATTCTCTCTCACAATAACAGTCGTCAATTTAACAATAATCATTATCAGTTGGTAAATGAATAGAGAGATGAGAACTTGGATGATCTACAACCACTACCTTCCATCGATACTTCAACTCTTGAAGATACCCACCCGCTTACTAGACCTATTACATTACTAGAGATGAGTCAGGTTATTGGAAGAATGCGAAATAGAGCCCCTGGCCTCTCTGGAATAACAATGAAACAAATAAAGTTCCTACCCAGAAAATGTAAACAGTCTTTGGTAAATATCTTTAATGCCATCTTGGCCTCAGGACATTTTCCAGTGGTTTTTAAGACTGCTAGGATGATCTTTCTTGGTAAGCCCAATAAAGACATCCACCAACCTGGGAACTATAGACCTATATCTTTACTTGAAGTCACTGGAAAAGTTCTTGAGAAGGCCATTTCCAACAGATTGAACTACTATATGGAGTTTAATCACTTTTTTACCGAAAAACAATTTGGCTTTAGAACACATAGAGGTACAAATCATGCAATAAATGTTATTTTCGATACTGTAGCAAGTCTAAAACATCAGGGCAATCTTGCCTTAATTGCCACCAGAGATGTTCATAAAGCTTTTGATAGCTTATGGCATGATGGCCTTATATACAAACTCATTGACCTACCAGACCATAACTGGACTTTTCTCAGAGTAATATATAATTTCTTAACTCAAAGAAAAATCATTCCCACCTTTCATGGCAGGTCGACAGAGCCTTTTATACCGACAGCTGGTGTCCCACAAGGTTCTTGTCTCAGTCCACTTCTGTTCAACATTTATGTGAATGACCTTCCTCAACCAGAGTTTAATGATACAATTGTGACACAGTTTGCAGATGATGTTATTCATGTCGTCTCATCAACTCCGGTAACAGGAAAATACAAGTATGAGAGAGTCATAGAAAAAATGAATATTGAACTTCGTCGAGCATCTAATTGGGAAAAGAAATGGAGAATTACGACTAATCCTGACAAGGTCCTTGTTAGCACGATAGGATGTTTTGCATCAACAATTGAAGATAAAGGGGGTATCTCCATCAGAGGTACACCTGTAGCCATTAGAAACCCTAACAAGATTTTGGGATATGAAATAGACATGCTGCTCCACTCAACATCGCATGTAACTAAAAAGATCAACATAGCCAAAGCCGGTCTTAGCAGTCTCTTTCGATTCAATCAAGCCCCTCAACATGTCAAAAAAATCAGTATAAAATGTTAATAAGACCTATACTCGAATACCCTTGTGTCCCAATGTCATTAACAACAAAGACCAAAATGCTACGGTTACAAAGGGTCCAAAATAGAGCTCTTCGCTTCATTACCGATACCAGGAGGAGAGACAGAGTTAAAATGGCAGATTTACACATACAACAAGATATTACTGCCATAAATGTACGCCTTGACACCCTAAAAAAGAAACAACTCTATACAATGCAAGAACTATACATGCCAGATAGAGAACATCCTATACAAGTGGTAAATACCACGGATTATATCATCAATACTCCTCCTCACAGGACTCAAAGAATGACTCTCCCACAAGAGGGTCCGTCGTTTTATACATAAAGCTGATTACCATCGACCCATGATATTGAGCAACCTCCCTGATGAAGAAGATTGGGTACCACCAGAACCCTTCTATGTATATACTGAGAACATCATCGCCCCCAATTAGGGAGACATCTTATATAACAATCTAATGTAAAAATTATGCTATATTTACTATGGCTGGACACCACCTGTAAGAAGCCATTGTCACGTAATTCTATAAACTGGCCAGAAAATTATTGCCTTCATTGTCGTATACATATCCGTTGTGCAATCGCAAAAAAAAAAAAAAAAAAAAAAAAAAAAAAAAAAAGCAATTGCAACTTGTATAATTACTACCAATTCAGAGTCATGTACTTATATATTGTTATATCTATGTGACTCTGATGGGTTAGTATTATACCCCTTAAAGAATATCTTATCATTTCACGTACACTTTTTAAATTACACCAAAGTGGTTGGGCCACTTACCTTTTATATCCTACCTCTCTCCCCCTTCCCACCCTTTTCCAAAATTTCCATCCTTACCCATCCTTCTTCCTTACCCATCTCACCAAAGCTCTGGTCTGGACAAGAAACAAGAATGCAGCCAGCACCTGCCGAGTTCCTGTTGCCTTTTAAATCGTCTTCGTCAGTATTTCTGAAATACATCTCCATCTACGCCTCCAGTAGTTCGGTACCACATGTCCTAAAGTGGTTGGGCCACTTGCCTTGATTCCTCCTCTTCCCCTCCTTCCCATCCTTTTCCAGTTATTTCCATCCTTCCGTCGTTTTATACATAAAGCTGATTACCATCGACCCATGATATTGAGCAACCTCCCTGATGAAGAAGATTGGGTACCACCAGAACCCTTCTATGTATATACTGAGAACATCATCGCCCCCAATTAGGGAGACATCTTATATAACAATCTAATGTAAAAATTATGCTATATTTACTATGGCTGGACACCACCTGTAAGAAGCCATTGTCACGTAATTCTATAAACTGGCCAGAAAATTATTGCCTTAATTGTCGTATACATATCCGTTGTGCAATCGCAAAAAAAAAAAAAAAAAAAAAAAAAAAAAAAGCAATTGCACTTGTATAATTACTACCAATTCAGAGTCATGTACTTATATATTGTTATATCTATGTGACTCTGATGGGTTAGTATTATACCCCTTAAAGAATATCTTATCATTTCACGTACACTTTTTAAATTACACCAAAGTGGTTGGGCCACTTACCTTTTATATCCTACCTCTCTCCCCCTTCCCACCCTTTTCCAAAATTTCCATCCTTACCCATCCTTCTTCCTTACCCATCTCACCAAAGCTCTGGTCTGGACAAGAAACAAGAATGCAGCCAGCACCTGCCGAGTTCCTGTTGCCTTTTACATCGTCTTCGTCAGTATTTCTGAAATACATCTCCATCTACGCCTCCAGTAGTTCGGTACCACATGTCCTAAAGTGGTTGGGCCACTTGCCTTGATTCCTCCTCTTCCCCTCCTTCCCATCCTTTTCCAGTTATTTCCATCCTTCCTTATCCTTCTTCCTTCCCATCTTACGACGGCTCTCGTCGTGCTCGAAGAAAAAGGTTGCAATGCAAAGAGTGCCTTTATTATGCCTAAGCATTATGGGCCAACTTAACATTATTGGCTTACAGACTACTAAACACTAAGGATTATATCATAGTTGTACAGTAGGATAGTAAATTTTTCATAGTTGTACAGTAGGATAGTAATTATTTCGTAGTTGCACAGTTGTACAGTTTGTACAGTTGTACAAACATTTACCACTAAAGTGGTAAATGTTTGACTGTGGTACTCTGTAGATGTTTATAACTGAGGGGTTTTTGCAGGTCTTTTGATTTACTTTGGCTCTGATATATTCTCCATGTTCGTCCCTTGTGCAAGATTTATTGATACATTCGAGTTGATTTGAGTAGTATATAGCTGTTCCTTCCCCTTGCTGGTCTGTTCTACTAATGTGTATGGCCATGTAGCCTGGAATGTTATAGACATCTATAATATCAGGCTTAAGCCAGGTTTCTATGAGTGTGATGATTGATATATTGGAATGAAGGGAATTGAGTAATGCTGTGAGGTCATCATAATGTTTGCTCAAGGATCTGACATTGTAGTTAAAGATGGTTATGTTATTGTTTGCACTGAGTAATGTCTTTGCTTGGTCTGCTGTATAGTAATTACAGTTACTGGTTGATTCGTGTAATTCATTTAGTAAAAAGTTTACATCAGGATCTATGCCTGTAATCATAGGATGAGAGTAATTTTACAAACTAGATTTTCTGAGTAAAATAATATAAGAGTTATATTGAACCTACAACTAGACTTATGAATAAGACTCCGTAATTATTCTAAAACTTGTAAAAATTTAAAAGGAAAAGGGATTATTATTATTACTACGGTAGATATTTACAGCTAAAATAAAGGAGCTAATGTATATAATAATAAAAGAATGTATTAAAAACAAATCAGTAGCACCTGACGTAGTCAATAGCACCTGGAGTATTTTAATAAAAGTGACCATATGGACAAGAGGGAAAGAATATCATATCACCTGAAAGTTGTTAGAACTAGGAGTATAGCAATTACTGAATAAAGGTCAGTACAATTTATTGGTATATAGAGAATTATTTCAGGAGAAATGTAAAAAGGGACTAAATTAAGTAGTGGTAAAACAACCTTTAAGTAGATTGACACTGTGATATGAAATTAATCTGAGAGTTGGATTTGCCTTATAACATAAAGTTTGAGCAATTAATATCACTAAAGAAATATTATTTGAGGTAGTTGATACTAGCTAGTGGAAGATGGTACAAGGAACTGCACAGTAGTGTAGTAGGAACATACACTAGTGTGTTATTTGTAGTTTGGGAGCGAAGGGAAAATTAGCAGAATTATAACAGTGCTTAAGTAGGAATAAATGGTAATACAGATATTATTAAAGAGTATCTTATTAACAAGTAATAAATTGTGAAAGGGAAATCTGGGAAGATAACACAAATTGGGTCACACAAGGAACTGTGTGGGACACATGGGATAATGAGGTGGTAAATACTATCCAGGAGGTGATAGTACAGGGATTAGTTCAATAATGGCATACCTCAATTACTGGGAGCGCTTGAGGTTCCTGAACCTGTATTCCCTGGAACGCAGGCGGGAGAGATACATGATTATATACACCTGGAAAATCCTAGAGGGACTAGTACCGAACTTGCACACGAAAATCACTCACTACGAAAGCAAAAGACTTGGCAGACGATGCAACATCCCCCCAATGAAAAGCAGGGGTGTCACTAACACGTTAAGAGACCATACAATAAGTGTCAGGGGCCCGAGACTGTTCAACTGCCTCCCAGCATACACAAGGGGGATTACCAACAGACCCCTGGCAGTCTTCAAGCTGGCACTGGACAAGCACCTAAAGTCGGTTCCTGACCAGCCGGGCTGTGGCTCGTACGTTGGTTTGCGTGCAGCCAGCAGCAACAGCCTGGTTGATCAGGCTCTGATCCACCAGGAGGCCTGGTCACAGACCGGGCCGCGGGGGCGTTGACCCCCGGAACTCTCTCCAGGTAAACTCCAGGTAAATAACATACACTAACGTAGTACAAGGATTTGGTCACTAATATTAGTCAGACTCTAATGTTTGCATCATGAAGGAAGTTTGCTAATTCATTTTCATTTGTAATATAGTACACACGGCCTACATTTCTTTTTCTTACTAAAATTTGTCCATCACGTACAAAGCACTGGTGAATTTTATCATTATTCTCACGTTTTAGTTTTCTCACTGTACAGGAGGTTCTGTTGTTTTCTTGTGAGACTCATTTATGTACATATCTTTTTTTTTGCTTTAATAGATGAACTTATTAGGTCTTTTTTTCTGTCTTGTGTGTGAAATCTGAGCATAACACTTTTTATCCCTTGGTTCCCTAGTAACCATGATTCTTTTATTTCCGACACTGGCACATTAACATGTAGGTGGTCATGTATGATCTGGAGAGTTGTAGCTTTGCAGTTGGTATGATTTAATTCACTAGGAAAGAGTGGACTGTTAATCACTACTGCATCGCCTAGCTTATCTTGCTCTGCCTTATCATCTTGGTAAGCAAAATAATTGTTCAGTTGGGTATCCATGTTTATTTTCCAGTCCTTGACGGCATCTTCAATCTTCGTGTTTAGGGAATCTATTTGATCTGTGTGACTGGCTATGATTGATTGGAGGGTCTTGCCAAAATCAGTCGTGCCAGTTGATGTTAACTGTTGTTCAAGGCTGTTGATCTTATTCTCAAGGTGAAGTAACTTAGATTCATGGTTTGTTATTGTTACGCGGAGAGACATATTTTCAACACGAAGATTCAAGTTATCGGCCGTTAGGGTGGTGATGTAATTCTTTACAGTGTCAGGATCATTAGTCATACCTGGGAGCATATTAGATGGATTAAATCCTATGAAGGTAGCAGAGGTAGAGAGGGAGTCAGTCACGGTTGGTGTTGTTGTCGAGTCGCCTTGGTTGGTGGGTGAGGGGTGAGGGGGAGTCGGCCATGTTTGTTGTTGGTGATGCGTCGCTCTGGGTGATGAGGGGGGTGGATGGGGCACCGGCGTCATGCTGGGTCGACTTATGGAATAGTCGATTACTAGGTGCTGCCTTGCTGCTGTTAGTGCTGTTTCTTCTATGAGTTGGTCTCAGAGTAGTACAGGAGTTGCTGTGGTTAGATGAAGAAACTAAATTAGTTAAGAGCTTGGAGTAGGTAGTCGTCTGGCAGCGGGGCTGTGCTTGGAGTTTGTGGGGCAGTCTTCATGTGGAAACTTATTCGGCCCTAAAAGGTTCCACAGGGCAGATACGTCGTACAAAGATCCCAACAGGTCGCGGATGGAACGGCTGGGTTGGGTGGCCCTTACTTCCACCCAAAACACACACACACACCCGGGTTGGTGAAGGTGGATGGAAGGTACTTCTTAATTGATAGAAGGAAAAGGTAGGTAGTTTATACTGTTAGTGAACTAATATTAGAACTATTGAGGCAACTGTAGATAATAATAATGTAGACCTAAGACCTTAATGTAGGTAGTAATAGACCGATAATGTAGGCATACACTAGGTTATATTAGCCAGGGAGAACTGGCAGCCCAAGTTTGAATGCTGGGGGCACGGGGTTTTGAGACCAAGTGCCTCCTTCTAAGGCCAGACACCATTGGATCAACAAGTGCCATGAACAGAAGGTCGGCACCCCCACGTTTCTTCATATACTAGACCTGGGGAAATCTGGTAGAAGCACCGTAGATGACCTCCTCTGTCAGGCCCATACAGTAAGCCAAGACCTCCCTTTCTTTCTCAGTATTCTGGCCAGTTTCTGGGTAAAATTGTGAGTGGAGTTGAGCTGTGGGCCTTTGTGCAGACGGGCCATGAACAGTACGTACCGGCGTAACTCCGTCAGGCTTAGAAGCTAGTGTCTATTTCTGCATAGTTATACTATGGGATATACACCCCCTTAGAAACAGGAATTTCTGAGGTGCAGTCAGGTCACTAATACCGACTGAATATTGCAGGAATTAAGGCTCCCGGTTGCACGTGGTTCTGAGGGGAAGTCCAGAGGGGCTAAAGCTTAGGGAGGTTGAAGACTGGGATACATTCTCCAACACCAAGTAAGTTAGTCCTTTATACGTGTATGCAGGCAAGATTTCTTGCAACATCAGTCATTTATGGAAATCGGTCCTATAAGCCACTTGTGAGACTGAGGTACCGACCTCAGGGCTCGGTGTCAACAGAGCTTGCTAGGGTAGACAACTCACACGGAAGCAGTCCAGACAAATTTTCACACCTCTTCAATCGGTAATTTTTCGGTTTGTATGTAACACTGTTGTTTATCTTGGGTCATGCTGGGTTCTACGTACGTTACTGCGGCTATGATTGAAATTAGGCCATCATAGAAGCCTTGATGGGCTCTGTAGGTGAGAAAAATGACAGAGTTTTCTGCCTCTGCTGCCGCTGCCACATCACGTGACGTCACATGCTAGCCCCTAGGCCTAGCAAGGGATGGTCTATATAAAATATATAGATGGTACTAACTACGATACTCATATATGCTACACAAGTATATACAGATCAGCAACTAAGCTGACACCGGGGGCAGGGTACCTCAGGAACGGTACAGGGGACAAGGTACCTCAGGAATGGTACAGGGGGAGGGTCTCAGGAACGGTACAGGGGGCAGATTACTTCAGGAACGGTACAGGAGGCAGGGTACCTCAGGAATGGTACAGGGGGCAGGGTACCTCATGAACGGTACAGGGGCAGGGTACCTCAGGAATGGTACAAGGGTCAGGGTACCTCAGGAACCGTACAGGGGCCAGGGTATCTCAGGAACGGTGCAAGGGTCAGGGTACCTCAGGAACGGTACAGAGGGCAGGGTACCTCAGGAACGGTACAAAGGTCAGGGTACCTCAAGAACGGTACAGGGGGCAGGGTACCTCAGGAACGGTGCAAGGGCCAACGTACCTCAGGAACGGTACAGAGGGCAGGGTACCTCAGGAACGGTACAGGGGGCAGGTTACCTCATGAACGGTACAGGGGAAGGGTACCTCATGAACGGTACAGGGGGCAGGGTACCTCAGAAACGGTACAGGGGGCAGGGTATCTCAGGAACGGTACAAGGGTCAGGGTACCTCAGGAACGGTACAAGGGTCAGGGTTACCTCAGGAACGGTACAGAGGGAAGAGTGCCTTAAGAACGGTACAGGGGGCAGGGTACCTCATGAACGGTACAAGGGTCAGGGTACCTCAGGAACGGTACAGGGGGCAGGGTGCCTCAGGAAAGGTACAGGGGCCAGGGTACTTCAGGAACGGAACAGGGGGAGGGTACAGGGGGCAGGGTACTTCAGGAACGGAACAGGGGGCAGGTTACCTCAGGAAGGGTACAGGGTACCTCAGGAACGGTACAGGGTACAGGGTACCTCAGGAAAGGTACAGGGGGCAGGTTACCTCAGGAACGGTACAGGGGGAGGTTACCTCAGGAATGGTACAGGGGGCAGGTTACCTCAGGAAGGGTACAGGGTACCTCAGGAACGGTACAGGGTACAGGATACCTTAGGAACGGTACAGGGTACAGGGTACCTCAGGAGCGGTACAGGGTACAGAGTACCTCAGGAATGGTACAGGGTACAAGGTACCTCAGGAACGGTACAGGGTACAGAGTACCTCAGGAACGGTACAGGGTACAGGCTACCTCAGGAATGGTACAGGGTACAGGGTACAGGGAACAGGGTACAGGGTACAGGGTACAGGGTACAGGGTACAGGGAACAGGGTACAGGGAACAGGGTACAGGGTACAGGGTACAGGGTACAGGGTACAGGGTACAGGGAACAGGGTACAGGGTACAGGGTACAGGGTACAGGGAACAGGGTGCAGGGTACAGGGTACAGGGAACAGGGTACAGGGTACAGGGTACTGCAGTTACACAAAAGAAACAACAAGAAAATGCAATTCTCGTTTTAATTGAAAAGAAACAAGTGTGGAAATTTTTTCCTCCTTCGCTTCTGCAAATTTTTGTTGGTTGTTGGTGTAATTTACCTAGGTGCATGCACGTAGGTGCACGTATCTGGGTGCATGCATGTAGGTGCACGTATCTGGGTGCATGCACGTAGGTGCACGTACCTAGGTGCATGTACCTAGGTGCACGTACCTAGGTGCATGTACCTAGGTGCACGTACCTAGGCGCACGTATCTAGGTGCATGTACCAAGATGCATGTACCTAGGTGCATGTACCTAGGTGCACGTACCTAGGTGCACGTACCTAGGTGCACGTACCTATGTGCATGTACCAAGGTGCATGGACCTAGGTGCATGTGCACATATCTAGGTACATGTACCTAGGTGCACGTACCTAGGCGCACGTATCTAGGTGCATGTACCAAGATACATGTACCTAGGTGCATGTACCTAGGAGCACGTACCTAGGTGCATTTACTTAGGTGCATGTACCTAGATGCACGTACCTAGGTGCATGTACCTAGGTACATGCACCTAAGTGCACGTACCTAGATGCTCGTGCCTAGGTGCATGTACTTAGGTACATGTACCTAAGTGCACATACTTAGGCACTCGTACCTAGTGCATGTATCTAACTGCATGCACCTAGATGTATGTACCAAGGTACATGTACCTAGGTGCACGTAATTAGGTGCATGTACCTATTTGCACGTACTTAGGTGCACTTACCTAGGTGTACGTACTAAGATACGCATACCTAGGTGTACGTACTAAGATACACATACCTAGGTGTACGTATTAAAATACACATACCTAGGAATTTATACATACTAAGATCCACGTAACTAGCTGCATGTACGTTAATGCACGTACTAATATACACGTACCTAGGTGCACATACGTACTAACGTACGTACTAAGATCTATGAACCTAGCAGGACGTACGTAGTTGCATGTACCTTGGTCTACTTACTAAGATCCGCGTACCTAGGTGCATGTAGCTAAATGCATGTACCTAAGTGCACGTATTTAGGTGCACGTATTGAGGTGCACATACTTAAGTGCACGCACCTAGGTGAACGTATTTAGATGTATGTACCTAAGTACATGTACAGAAGTGCACGTACATATGTGCACATACTTAGGTGCACGCACCTAGGTGGACGTATTTAGGTGCATGTACCTAAGTACATGTACAGAAGTGCACGTACATATGTGCACGTACTATGTATTCACCTATTTGTGGCTGCAGGGATCGAGTCACAACTCCTGTGCCCCGCCTCTTCACTGGTCGCTATTAGATCACTCACTCCATGCTCCGTGAGCTTTATCATACCTCTTCTTAATGCTGTATATGGATTCGGCTTCCACCACTTCACTTCCCAGACTGTTCCATTTCCTGACAACTTTGTGTCTGAAGAAATACTTCCTAACAACTCTGTGATTCATCTGAGTTTTCAACTTATAATTGTGACTATTTGTCTCTGTGTCCCATCTCTGGAACATCTATTTCTGTCCGCCTTGTCGATTCCTCTCATTATTTTATATGTTGTATCATGTCCCCACTGTTTCTCCTGTCCTCCAGTGTCTTCAGGTCGATTTCCCTTAACCTGTCCTCCTCGGACATGCCCCTTAGCTCAGGGACTAGTCTTGTTGGAAACCTTTGCACTCTCTCTAATTTCCTGACGTGCTTGATCAGATGTGGATTGCAAACTGGTGCTGTATACTCCGATATAGGCCTGACGTACACGGTGTACTGAGTCCTGAACGACTGCTTACTGATGTGTCAGAAGCCTATTCCTAGGTTTGCTAGTTGCCAATATGTTGCAGAAGTTATTTGGTTGATGTGCACCTTAGGAGATATGTTCGGTATTATACTCACCCCAAGATCCTTTTCCTTGAGTGAGGTTCGTAGTCTTTGGCCCCCTAGGCTGTATTCTGTCTGCAGTCTTCTTTGCCCTTCCCCGATTTTCACGACTTTGCACTTGGTGGGGTTAAACTCCAGGAACCATTTCCTAGACCAGGAATGTAGCCTGTCCAGATCCCTATGTAGTTCTGCCTGGTCCTCGTCTGATTGAATTCTTCTCGTCAACTTCACATCATCTGCGAACAGGGACACATCTGAATCTATTCCTTTTGTCATGTCGTTCACAAATACCAGGAACAGTACCGGTCCTAGGACTGACCCCTGCTGAATCTCGCTCGTTACAGGCACCCACTCTGACTCCTCGCCACGTACCATGACTGGCTGTTGTCTTCCTGACAGGTATTCTCCGATCCATTGCTGTTATCCCTGCCTGATCCTCCTGCTTTTGCACTAATCTCTTTTGTGGGACTGTGTCAAATGCCTTCTTTCATTCCAAGAAAATGCAATCTACCCACCACTCTCTCATTTGTCTTACTGCTGCCACCCTGTCACAGAGCTCAGTAGGCTTATGACACAGGATTTTCTGTCCCTGAAATTGTGCTGGCTGTCGTTGATAAGTTCATTCCTTTCTAGGTGCTCCACCACTCTCCTCCTGATAATCATTTCCATGACTTTGCATACTGTATATGTCAGTGACACTGGTATGTAGTTTAATGCTTCGTGTCTGTCTACTTTTTTAAAAATTTGCTGTCTTCCATACCTCAGGTAATCGCCATGTTTCGATAGATGTGTCCCTTACATGTTGGTACATGAGGTTTCTCAATACCACCTCCATCATCTTAGCCCTCCACGTTTCTGGGCCCCCATGTGGCTCCAGGTTCTCCCAGTCGATTTCCTTGTGATCGAAGTCTCCCATAATCAGCAGCTTTGCCCAGCTTGCATGAGCCTTTCTGGCCACTTCAGTCAGTGAGTCAACCATAGCCCTATTGCTCTCATCATACTCTTGCCTTGTCCTCCTGCTGTTCTGTGGATGGTTGTACATCACTGCAGTTACCACTTTGGGAGCTCCAGACTGAAGTGTTGCTATTGTGCAGTCTCTTGCTTCTCCCCTCTCTGGCTCATCAAAATCCCATCAGTTTTTGATGAGCAGTGCCATACCTCCACCCCCTCTGTTCCCTCTGTCTTTCCTCAGGATCTGATATCCCGATGAAGAGATGGCATCTGCTATCATTCCTGCGAGCTTGGTTTCTGTGAGTGCTATGATGTCCAGTGATGCGTCTTTGACTCTTTCATGCCACTCCTCCCACTTATTCGTTATTTCATCAGTGTTGGTGTATCATACCTTCAGTTTCCTCCCCAAAACTCTGTTCTGGGGGGTCTGTGAGGGTGGGGGACCTGTCAGTGTGCTGTGGTATTCTACAGCATAGTGTGAGGTGGGGACTGTAAGTGTGGATTATGGTTTGCATTGGGATAGTGTGTTTGGCTGTGGTGTTCTGGGGGCATTTGTGTGCTTGTGCTTGTTGATCTGCCCTGCTCTGGTTGTCCTCTGCTGAATTTGCCCTTGTCTCTTTTCCTAGCCTCTTTCACTTCTGTATCCTCTCCCTCACCTGCTGTCATTCTGGTCTTGTTCTGTCTCAGCCTAGGAATATCCTCTTGTATGTTGACAATTCCTTCAGCCTTGGTTTCTCTTGCAGGATCCTGTTTTGCACCTATCCTGTCTTGAAAATCAGCTTGACTGGCCAAGTTCTCCCCTTCAAGTCCCCCCCCTTTATTCTCTGAAAATTTACTATCTCAGTCATGTCTTCCTTGCCTATTACTATGATGATGTTTTCAATCTCCTGTTTTTCTTCCTGCTGTCTTTTATTGTGTGCTCTCCCCTCACTCTCCTGAAGCCATGAATAAACACTGACTTCTCCCTCTCCTCCTTCCTTTTCCTTTCCCTCTGTGTCACTGTGTCCCATTTGTACATGGCCATTGTCTCCCTTTTATTTTCCTATAACTCTTGGTTGCATGGCCATGACTATGCATGGGCTGTATCCCCCTCTCCACCCTCCATTACTGCTATCCCTGCTCCCAACAACTTTCCCCATTCCTTCCACTGCCCTGCTTGGAGGACTGATACGGCCTTAGAATAAGTCATGTCTCCTTCTTTTTCATTGGGCTCTTCATTCAGCAGGGGTATACCAACTTCAGATGTTATGTTTTCTCTGGGCAATAGTCCTGCAACTTGCTTCAGCCTATTTACTTAATATTCTAGGGCCCGTATCCTGGCTTTTGTGGCTGAGGATTGTGACTCCCATTTCTTCATTTCTGCCTCCATCCTCTTCTCCTTTTTTGCAAAAAACTCACCTACTTTGCTCTCCCACTCTTGATCCATTCTTTTACATTGCTCTTCCATCCATTCTCCCTTACCAGAGCCATTTTTCTCTGATCCTCTGTGTGTGTGTGGGGGGGTGAGGGTGTGTGTTTGGGTGTGGCTGGGTGATGGCATTCGTATGTTTGAGTGAGGGTGTGGATGTGTGTGTGTGTTTTGTGCGAGTGTTAAGTGTGTACAGTATACTCACCTAATTTTGGTTGCAGGGGGTCGAGAGAGGTGGAGAGAGAGAGAGAGAGAGAGTGGGCTAGAAGGAGGTAGAGGTAGAGTGGTCAGTAGGTGAAAAGGGGAGAGGGGGTGAAGGGGAATGCCTGAGGGGGTGGTGTGGTGGACTGGGTGGTGGGCCAGGGTTGAGGGAGGTGAGACCAGGAGGGTGGGAAACATAGAGGGGGGGAAACTGTGAGGGAAAGTGACCCTTTGTTTGGTTGTCGGTGTGTGTATGGGGTCGAGAGGGAGGGAAATAATCAGGGAGGATGTGTCGGGTCAGCTTTCAAAAGGTGTGAAACCTTGTGCAGAATACACACAAAGTGATGGCTCTCATAAAGAAATTGGAGCACGCATCAATAACTGGGCCTCTACCCTTCAAACAGAACTGTTTGCCATACTCCTTGCACTCAAATGTGTCCATGTATCTAAGGTTGACACTTTAATTGTAACTGATTCTCTGTCATCCATAAATGCTCTCAACTCATTAAGTATAAATTGTGGCATGCTTGTGTCAGAAGCCAGACATAGGTATGGTAAGATTGTGGACAGTGGAGTCAGAGTGCACATGCTGTGGATTCCATCTCACATTGGTCTTCAGATGCTTGATAGAACTGATAAATTGGCTAAGCTGTATGCTTTCAAAGAGGGGGTAGATTACAATCTTGGGTTGTCAGTTAGCAGTTTGAGAACAATAATACGAAAAGAACTTCAAATGAACTTTATTGACTTAAGACTTAAGGAGATTGACACAACTCAGTCCATCTATCATCATTCCATCATGCAGGAGGAGCCACATGTCTATGGTGCATCCAACAAGATAAGCAGACTCTTGGATGTCACTACTGCCCGGCTCCGGCTGGGTTACAAGTATCTTTGGCAGGTTAAATCACCACCACCAGATGTAGACCAAACGAAATGTAAACTTTGCCAGATGGACTATTGTCACACCTTGCGTCATTATGTACTGGAGTGTGATCAAATTAATGAATTTAGAAACAACTCACTCAGGAATGTTCAAGAAATGGCAAAGTATTTTATCCACAGTGGTATATTGCAGACCATTCTGGAGAAATACCCTGACTTTGCTAGCTGTAAATAATGCATTACCATGTGTGTGTGTGTGTGTGTGTGTGTGTGTGTGTGTGTGTGTGTGTGTGTGTGTGTGTGTGTGTGTGTGTGTGTGTGTGTGTGTGTGCGTGTGTATGTATGTGTGTGTGTGTGTGTGTGTGTGTGTGTGTGTGCGTGCGTGTGTGGGTGTGTGTGTGCGTGTGTGTGAGGGTGTGTGTGTGGGTGTTGGTGTGTGTGTGTGTGGGTGTACTCACCTAGTTGTACTCACCTAGTTGAGGTTGCGGGGGTCGAGTCCGAGCTCCTGGCCCCGCCTCTTCACTGATCGCTACTAGGTCACTCTCCCTGAGCCGTGAGCTTTATCATACCTCTGCTTAAAGCTATGTATGGATCCTGCCTCCACTACATCGCTTCCCAAACTATTCCACTTACTGACTACTCTGTGGCTGAAGAAATACTTCCTAACATCCCTGTGATTCATCTGTGTCTTCAGCTTCCAACTGTGTCCCCTTGTTGCTGTGTCCAATCTCTGGAACATCCTGTCTTTGTCCACCTTGTCAATTCCTCTCAGTATTTTGTATGTCGTTATCATGTCCCCCCTATCTCTCCTGTCCTCCAGTGTCGTCAGGTGTGTGTGTGTGTGTGTGTGGGTGTGCGTCCTTGTGTGTATGCATATATTTGTACGCTCGTGTGCACATGTCCGTGCGTGCGCCCTGGTGTGTGTATGTGTGTGCGCGCGCGCTAGTGTGGGTGTATGAACCACTCAATATTTGTATTTATAACTCATTACAATTGTGACCAGGTGTGGACGTATCAGTGGTTCATTACTTTGTAATTTGTTCATGACTGTAACCATGTATAAAAGTGAAGCTGATTCATTACTTCTGTAACTTGCCATGATTGTGACCAGATCTACCTGGAGTTCATTACCTTTGTAACTAGTTCAGCTATCATAACTTTGGGGTCCAGTCACTGGACCCATTATGTACCTTTGTAATCTTTTGACTACCGCCCACAGGATGGGTATGGGGTGCATAATAAAGATATTAAACTAAAGTGTGTGTGTGTGTGTGTGTGTGTGGTGTGTGTGTGTGTGTGTGTGTGTCTGTCTGTCTGTGTGGTCTGTGTGTGTACTCACCTATTTGTGGTTGCGTGTGTGTGTGTGTGTGTGTGTATGTGTATGTGTGTGTGTGTGTGTGTGTGTGTGTGTGTGTGTGTGTGTGTGTGTGTGTGTGTGTGTGTGTGTGTGTGTGTGTGTGTGTGTGTGTGTGTGACTCAACAATCAATATTTGCACCAATAACTCACTACAGTTGTGACCAGGTGTGGAAGTGTGAATTGCTCATTACTCTATAATTTGTTCATGATTGTAGCCATGTATAAACGTAAGTAACCATTCTTACAGTATTCATTACCTTTGTAACTTGTGAGTTCATTACCTTGTACCTAGTTCAGCCATCACAACTTTGGGAGCCCAGTCCCTGGACCCATTACGTACCTCTGTAATCTGTAAATACCTTTGTAACTTGTCATGATTGTGACCAGACCTACCTGGAGTTCATTACCTTTGTAAATTGTGAGTTCATTACCTTTGTAAATTGTGAGTTCATTACCTTTGTAAATTGTGAGTACATTACCTTTGTAAATTGTGAGTTCATTACCTCTGTAACTTGCTCAGCTATCAAAACTTTGGAGTCCAGTCCCTGGACCAATTATGTACCTCTGTAATCTTTTGACTCCCGCCCACAGGATGGGTATGGGGTGCATAATAAACATATTAAACTAAACTAAACTATGTATGTGTGCTCACCTATTTGTGGTTGCAGGGGTTGATACTCAGCTCCTGGCCCCACCTCTTCACTATGTGTGTGTGTGTGTACTCACCTAATTGTGGTTGCAGGGGTTGAGACTCAGCTCCTGGCCCCGCCTCTTCACTGATCGCTACTACGTCATCTCCCTTTCTGCTTCCTGAGCTTTGTCATACCTCTTCTTAAAACTATGTATGGTTCCTGCCTCCACTACTTCACTTGCTAGGCTATTCCACTTCCTGACGACTCTATGACTGAAGAAATACTTCCTAACGTCCCTGTGACTCGTCTGAGTCTTCAGCTTCCAGTTGTGACCCCTTGTTTCTGTGTCCCCTCTCTGGAACATCCTATCTCTGTCCACCTTGTCTATACCCCGAAGTATCTTGTATGTCGTTATCATGTCTCTCCTGACCCTTCTGTCCTCCAGTGTCGTCAGTCCGATTTCCCTCAACCTTTCCTCGTACGACATTCCCCTGAGCTCTGGGACTAGCCTTGTTGCAAACCTTTGTACTGTCTCTAACTTGACCAGGTGTGAGTTCCAGACTGGTGCTGCATACTCCAGTATAGGTCTAACATACACAGTGTACAGTGTCTTGAACGATTCCTTATTAAGGTATCGGAACGCTATTCTCTGGTTTTCCAGGCACCTGTATGCTGCAGCAGTTATTTGGTTGATGTGTGCCTCCGGTGATGTGCTAGGTGTTGTGGTCACCCCGAGGTCTTTCTCCCTGAGTGAGGTCTGTAGTCTTTGTCCACCTAGCCTATACTCTGTCTGCGGTCTTCTTTGCCCCTCCCCAATCTTCATGACTTTGCATTTGGCAGGACTGAATTTGAGAAGCCAGTTTCTGGACCATATGTCCAGCCTGTCCAGGTCTCTTTGCAGTCCTGCCTCATCCTCATCCGATTTAATTCTTCTCATCAACTTCACATCATCTGCGAATAGGGACACTTCAGAGTCTATTCCCTCCATCATGTCGTTCGCATATATCAAAAATAGCACTGTTCCTAGAACTAACCCCTGTGGGACCCCACTCATCACAGGCACCCACTGTGATACCTCTTCACGTACCATGACTCGTTGCTGCCTCCCTGTCAGGTATTCCCTGATCCATTGCAGTGCCCTCCCTCTAATATGCGCCTGATCCTTCAGCTTCTGCACTAATCTCTTGTTGGGAACTGTGTCAAAGGCCTTCCTGCAGTCTAGGAAAATGCAGTCAACCCACCCCTCTGTCTCGTGTCTTACTTCTGTTACCTTGTCATAAAACTCCAGAAGGTTTGTGACACAGGATTATCCTTCCATGAACCCATGCTGATTTTCATTTATAATCTTGTTCCGTTCCAGGTGTTCCACCACTCTCCTCCTAATAATCTTCTCCATGACTTTGCACACAATACATGTCAGAGACACAGGTCTGTAGTTTAGTGCCTCATTTCTTTTTCCTTTCTTAAATATGGGGACTACATTTGCTGTCTTCCATTTCTCAGGTAGTTGCCCAGTTTCAAGGGACATGTTGAAGATTGTGGTTAGGGGCATGCACAGCATCTCTGCTCCTTCTCTAAGGACCCATTGGGAGATGTTGTCCTGTCCCATCGCCTTTGAGACAGCAAGGTCACTTAGCAGCTTCTGCACCTCCTCCTCGGTTGTTCGTATGTCATCTAACACTTGTTGATATATTCCCTCTTGATGTTCCCTTTTGTGCTGTCTTCCCACATCTCTTCCTGTCTCTACTGTAAAAACTTCCTTAAATCTCCTGTTAAGCTCCTCACATACCTCCTGATCATTTCTTGTGAGTTCTTCACCTTCTGTCCTCAATCTGATCTCCTGGTCTTTGACTGTTGTCTTCCTCCTGATGTGGCTATACAACAGTTTCGGGTCAGTCTTGATTTTCGATGCTATGTCATTTTCATACTGTCGCTGGGCCTCCCTCCTTACCTGTGCATACTCGTTCCTGGCTCTGCGACTGATCTCCCTATTTTCATGTGTTCTCTGCCTTCTGTACTTTTTCCATTCTCTATTGCACTTTGTTTTTGCCTTCTTACACCGTCGGGTAAACCAGGGGCTCGTTCTGGTCTTCCTGTTGTTTCTGTTGCCCTTTTGAATAAACCTTTCCACTGCCTCCTTGCATTTTGTTGTTACATATTCCATCATTTCATTTACTGGCTTTCCTGCCAGTTCTCTGTCCCACGGAACCTCCTTCAGGAAGTTCCTCAACCCTATGTAGTCCCATCTTTTATAGTCAGGCTTTTCCCATTCAACTCCTGTTACTCTCTCCACTTGCAACTCTACTACCACGTGGTCGCTAGCTCCTAGGGGACTCTCATATGTGATGTCCTCAATGTCTGACCTGCCCAGGGTGAACACAAGGTCCAATCTTGCTTTTTCATCCTCTCCTCTCACTCTGGTAGTGTCCTTAACATGTTGGTACATGAGGTTTTCCAGCACCACGTCCAACATCTTGGCTCTCCATGTTTCGGGACCCCCATGTGGCTCCAGGTTTTCCCAGTCAATCTCCCTGTGGTTGAAATCCCCCATAACCAGCAACTTTCCTCTGCTGGAGTGAGCTCTTCTTGCCACCTCAGCAAGTGTGTCCACCATTGCTCTGTTGCTCTCTTCATATTCCTCTCTTGGCCTTCTGCAGTTCTGTGGTGGATTATACATCACTGTGGATTATACATTCGCAGACTGAAGTGTACCTACTATGTAGTCTCTTTCTCCCATCTCGTCTATGCCTCCCATTTTCACGAATTTCCATCTGTTTTTTACGAGCAGAGCAACCCTTCCTTCCCCTCTTCCCCTTCTATCTTTCCTCATGATCTGGTATCCTGGTGGGAAGATTGCATCTGTTATTGTCTCCATGAGTTTTGTTTCTGTAACTGTTATGATGTCTGGGGACTTCTCATTTATTCTTTCTTGCCATTCCTCATATTTATTCGTTAATCCATCCTCATTTGTGTACCAAACCTTCAACTTCTGTTCTAATACTGTAACTGCGGTGCGGGGGGTGGGAACAGAGGGATCGGTGTGTGATGGTTGGTTTGGATTGTTCAGTTGCCTTGGGGGTGTCGTGGCTGGAGTCCTTCTGCAGGTGTTTCCGGGGGGTGTGCTTGTCCTTCCACTTGTTCCTGGGTTATTCTGCTCTCCTTTTTCATTTCCTCCCATTTCTCCTTTCTTTTTTGCACTCTCTCTTTCAGCATCCTCCTTTCCTCCTGTGTTCTGTCTCGATCGAGGTACACACTCATGAACTCCTGGTTGCCTTTCTATCACCTTCATGATACCTTCAATCGCTTTTTTCTCCTCCTGCTTTCTTTCATCATAAGTTTCCCCTTTAGCTTCGTCTAGCCCATAGACAAAAACTGATCTCTCCCTTTCCACCTCCCACTGTGACTCCCATTGCATCCTCTGAGGTGTTTTAGTTCCTTCCTGTGGAGTGTTCCTTCCTTCATTCCCTTCCCTAGCTATGTCCCCTATGCTCATTGGTTTGTCCTTCCTGCTCACCTGTTCCTGGCCCCCACAGGTGTCTGGTAAGGTCCCTGCACATGTCCTAGTTCCTTCAATGTCTTCTAACCTCTCATTCTGTCCTAGTGTGCTCCCTGTCTTTGTTTTGGCCCCATGTGGGTTTGACAGGACCTCTGCATACAGTTTAGCTTCCATGCTCCCTTCAGACCCGTTGTCTGTGTCTGATGTAGCCATTGCTGATGCTACTTCTGTAATATCTTTGTCTCTATGCTGTTTCAGATGTCTCACCTCCTCTTCTAGTCTCTGTATCTTGTTTTCTGCTGCTGTGGCATGTTGCTTCCACCTTCTGCATTCTGCTGCTAACCTCTCCTCCAACTTCCTTGCAAGCTCATCTAGCCTCCTTCCCCAGTCTTCCTCCCTTTTTTTGAGCTCTGCCTCCCAGTCCTCCCTCCCAGATTCATCCTTCGGGCCCCTTGTTCTCATCCTAGTTCTGTGTGTGTGTGTGTGTGTGTGTGTTGTGTGTGTGTGTGTGTGTGTGTGTGTGTGTGTGTGTGTGTGTGTGTGTGTGGTGTGTATGTGTGTGTGTGTGTGTGTGTGTGTGTGTGTGTGTGTGTGTGTGTGTGTGTTTTGTGCTAGTGTTGAGTGTTCGCTGTATGCAGTGGACTCACCTAATTTTGGTTGCAGGAGGTATAGAAAGAGAGAGAGTGATCTGCCAGAAGGCATAGTCACTTGTCAACCACTCCGCTATGTTGGATCGTCTGACCACAAGGCTGTTTTTACGACACTTATGATCCCAACAGACAGAATGAGGTGAGGAGTCCACACGCACAATCTGTCTATGGGAAAGAGGTAATTGGCCAGCCCTTTGCTCTGAGCTCGCCACCACCGATTGGAATGCTCTTCTCCAAAGGGATGTTGACAACCAAGTGAAAGCCTTCACTGGACACATCCTTAATCTACAATAAGAACACATTCCTCACTGGCAATATGTGACAAAGCCTACAGATAAGCCTTGGTTTGGCTTTTGTTATAGAGAGGCTGCTACTGCTAAGTACAAAGCATGGCGAAGGTATAAGAGACATCCTACCACCTATAACAGGAACTTGCACATATGGGTGACGTTCAAAAGTGGGCCATTGCTAAATGGGAGGTGGACACTAAAATAAAGCTAGCATCAGGTAGGGTAGGTTCCAAAACCTGGTGGTCCCTGGTCAAGGACAGACAAGGTTATCTGCCTGAAGAACTCATTCCACCTCTAAATCGACAGGATGGGACCACCTCTACTAGTAGTCAAGAGAAAGCTGAACACTTTGCTACCAAAATGTAAGTTCCTGATCCAGCAAGGGACCCTCCTTGGCTAGCTGCAAGAACTGTGTCAAAACTGTCAGTGGTGACAATAAGGCAGGAGGAGGTGCATTTCCTTCTTAAATCGCTTGACCAAGAAAAGGCTGTGGGCCCAGACAAGTTGAGCCCAAGATTGCTGAGAAGATGTGCAGATCAGCTAGCAGCACCTCTAACTCGCATCTTTCAGCACTGCCTAGTACAGTGTAAATGGCCCTCTCTATGGAAACAGGCAAATGTAGTCCCTGTTCACAAAAAGAAGAGCAGAGCAGAAATCAGAAACTACAGACCAGTGTCACTCCTGTCAATCACTGGTAAGATCCTTGAGACAATAATCTCAAGACAAATGACAGAGTTTTTTGATTATCACTCACTACTTCGTGATCGTCAATATGGCTTCAGGAAAGGTTACTCTGCTGCTGATCTGTTGTTAAACCTCTCCACTAAGTGGCACCAGTCACTGGATGAATCTAAAGTCAGCTGTGTGGTAGCACTGGACATTGCTGGCACTTTCGACCGGGTGTGGCACCAGGGCCTCTTAGCAAAACTTCAAGCACTGGGAATTGCAAGCTCTATGCTATGTCTCCTCAATGATTACCTTCATGGTAGATCTTTAAGTGTAGTTCTCAATGGAACGGAATCAGCAAGACATCCTATTGGGGCAAGTGTTCCACAAGGAAGCGTGCTGGGATCATTGTTATGGAATGTCTACTTCAACGACCTTCTTCATCTCATCCCAGAATCCCATGCATATGCAGACAACTGTACTCTGGCATTCACTTATTCAAGACAAGAAATGCCAGCTGCTCTAAGCTACATCAATCACCATCTGAGAGCTATATCAGCTTGGGGAAATAGATGGCAAGTAACATTTGCACCTGAGAAAATGCAAATGATGATCGTCTCTAGGCACCATGATGGTAATCCAGTGCGGTAGTAAGGATAAATGGGAGGGTGTTGGCACCTGGAGAAGAAGGTGATATCCTTGGGGTGAAATTTAACTCCAAACTAATCATGAAGAACCATTTTGTAAATCTTGCAAACAAGGCAGCCAGGAAGCTTACATCATTTCGCCGTATCTCGTATCTGCTTGACAGTAGGGGTTGCAAGATTCTGTACGAGGCACAAGTACGCTCACACCTTGAGTATGCTCCACTTTCTTGGTTTGCCTCCCCCCCTCCCCTCTCATCTGCGACTGCTTGACAGAGTAGAGAACAGAGCAAGACGTCTCATCTCTCGCCATGACCCATTCTGGATAGATCTGTCATTTCAGCAGAGCCTTCAACATAGGAGGGATGTGGGTGGCCTTACTGTTATGTACAAGGCCAATATTGTCAAAGTACCACACTTGGATCCACTTCGAGGACAGCGTGAAACAAGCTTTTATGCCACAAGACGGGCAGAAAGCAGCAACTTCACTCTGGCTGTACCTTTCTCCAGAACATCACTCCATCTGAGATCATACATACCCAGGATGACTCGAGTATGGAACACATTCGTACAGCATAATGATGTCAACGAGATAAAGTCAGTTGATCACATGAAAATGCTGGCCCACAGATGGCCCCAACTTCATCCTGTTCCCTACATGTATGTCTCATAACAATAAAAATGCTTTCAAATGAGCTGATGTAGGTAACAGTTCTTAGCTTGCCAATAAAGTTAGGAATCCTTAACATGTAAATAGCTTGTCAATAAAGCTAAGGATCCTTAACCTTGTCAAACCCTGTGTAAAAAAAAGAGAGTAGAGAGAAGGGAGAGAGAGAGAGAGAGTAGAGAGAAGGTAGAGAGAGAGACATATAGAGGAAGAAAGAGAGTGGTAGGTAGGTGAAAAGGGAAGAAAGGGGGTGAGAGGGAATGCCATGGGCCATGGGGTGGAAGGGGGGAGCGAATGGTTGGACATGTAGGGGTGGGAGGAGGGGAGAAACATTGGATGTGTTTCTTTACACCGGTTGTCTATGTTCACCATCAGTAAAATGGGTACCTGGGTGTTAGTCGACTGGTGTGGGTCGCATCCTGTGACAAAACTGACCTTATTTATCCGAAATGCTCTGCATAACAAGGTCCTTTCTATATAGTAGTATGTCATTAACGTCATCTAGGCCTGTATACCTTGTACATGTACTTGTAGAAATAAAGATATATTATTAACTAAGGGAGGAAAGGGACCCTTTGCTTGTGTGTGGGAGGGAGAGTGAGGGGAAGGAGGGAAAGAGGATGTGTCAGGTCAGTTTTCAAAAGGTGTGAAACCTTGTGTGTATCCCTTTGGGCAAACGTGCATGTGGGTACTTGTGTGCAAGTGTGTGTGTGTGTGTGTGTGTGTACTCACCTAGTTGTACTCACCTAGTTGAGGTTGCGGGGGTCGAGTCCGAGCTCCTGGCCCCGCCTCTTCACTGATCGCTACTAGGTCACTCTCCCTGAG
Source organism: Cherax quadricarinatus (assembly GCF_026875155.1). Lineage (NCBI taxonomy): Eukaryota > Metazoa > Arthropoda > Malacostraca > Decapoda > Parastacidae > Cherax > Cherax quadricarinatus. The sequence goes on from NC_069400.1 coordinate 92,574,944, forward strand.
CCGTGAGCTTTATCATACCTCTGCTTAAAGCTATGTATGGATCCTGCCTCCACTACATCGCTTCCAAAACTATTCCACTTACTGACTACTCTGTGGCTGAAGAAATACTTCCTAACATCCCTGTGATTCATCTGTCTTCAGCTTCCAACTGTGTCCCCTTGTTACTGTGTCCAATCTCTGGAACATCCTGTCTTTGTCCACCTTGTCAATTCCTCTCAGTATTTTGTATGTCGTTATCATGTCCCCCCTATCTCTCCTGTCCTCCAGTGTCGTCAGGTTGATTTCCCTTAACCTCTCCTCGTAGGACATACCTCTTAGCTCTGGGACTAGTCTTGTTGCAAACCTTTGCACTTTCTCTAGTTTCTTTACGTGCTTGGCTAGGTGTGGGTTCCAAACTGGTGCCGCATACTCCAATATGGGCCTAACGTATACGGTGTACAGGGTCCTGAACGATTCCTTATTAAGATGTCGGAATGCTGTTCTGATGTTTGCTAGGCGCCCATATGCTGCAGCAGTTATTTGGTTGATGTGCGCTTCAGGAGATGTGCCTGGTGTTATACTCACCCCAAGATCTTTTTCCTTGAGTGAGGTTTGTAGTCTCTGACCCCCTAGACTGTACTCCGTCTGCGGCCTTCTTTGCCCTTCCCCTATCTTCATGACTTTGCACTTGGTGGGATTGAACTCCAGGAGCCAATTGCTGGACCAGGTCTGCAGCCTGTCCAGATCCCTTTGTAGTTCTGCCTGGTCTTCGATCGAGTGTATTCTTCTCATCAACTTCACGTCATCTGCAAACAGGGACACCTCAGAGTCTATTCCTTCCGTCATGTCGTTCACAAATACCAGAAACAGCACTGGTCCTAGGACTGACCCCTGCGGGACCCCGCTGGTCACAGGTGCCCACTCTGTACACCTCGCCACGTACCATGACTCGCTGCTGTCTTCCTGACAAGTATTCCCTGATCCATTGTAGTGCCTTCCCTGTTATCCCTGCTTGGTCCTCCAGTTTTTGCACCAATCTCTTGTGTGGAACTGTTTTCAAACGCCTTCTTGCAGTCCAAGAAAATGCAATCCACCCACCCCTCTCTCTCTTGTCTTACTGCTGTCACCATGTCATAGAACTCCAGTAGGTTTGTGACACAGGATTTCCCGTCCCTGAAACCATGCTGGCTGCTGTTGATGAGATCATTCCTTTCTAGGTGTTCCACCACTCTTCTCCTGATAATCTTCTCCATGATTTTGCATACTATACATGTCAGTGACACTGGTCTGTAGTTTAATGCTTCATGTCTGTCTCCTTTTTTAAAGATTGGGACTACATTTGCTGTCTTCCATGCCTCAGGCAATCTCCCTGTTTCGATAGATGTATTGAATATTGTTGTTAGGGGTACACATAGCGCCTCTGCTCCCTCTCTCAATACCCATGGGGAGATGTTATCTGGCCCCATTGCCTTTGAGGTATCTAGCTCACTCAGAAGCCTCTTCACTTCTTCCTCGGTTGTGTGCACTGTGTCCAGCACTTGGTGGTGTGCCCCACCTCTCCGTCTTTCTGGAGTCCCTTCTGTCTCCTCTGTGAACACTTCTTTGAATCTCTTGTTGAGTTCTTCACATACTTCACGGTCATTTCCTGTTGTCTCTCCTCCTTCCTTCCTTAGCCTGATTACCTGGTCCTTGACTGTTGTTTTCCCTGATGTGGCTGTGCAACAGTTTCGGGTCAGATTTGGCTTTCGCTGCTATGTCATTTCATATTGTCTTTGGGCCTCCCTTCTTATCTGTGCATATTCGTTTCTGGCTCTACGACTGTTCTCCTTATTCTCCTGGGTCCTTTGCCTTCTATATTTCTTCCATTCCCTAGCACACTTGGTTTTTGCCTCCCTGCACCTTTGGGTAAACCATGGGCTCATCCTGGCTTTTTCATTACTCCTGTTACCCTTGGGTACAAAACCTCTCCTCAGCCTCCTTGCATTTTGTTGCTACATATTCCATCATCTCATTAACTGGCTCCCTGCCAGTTCTCTGTCCCACTGAACCCCGTTCAGGTTTGTTCCTCATTCCTGTGTAGTCCCCTTTCTTGTAGTTTGGCTTCATTCGTCCTGGCCTTCCTGCTTCTCCCCCCACTTGTAGCTCTACTGTGTATTCGAAGCTTAAAACCACATGGTCACTGGCCCCAAGGGGTCTTTCATTTTGTGATGTCCTCGATATCTGCACTACTGAAGGTGAATACTAAGTCCAGCCTTGCTGGTTCATCCTCTCCTCTCTCTCTTGTAGTGTCCCCCTTTCGTGTTGGTACATGAAGTTCTCCAGTACCACCTCCATCATCTTAGCCCTCCATGTATCTTGGCCCCCATGTGGGTCCAAGTTTCTCCCAATCGATCTCCTTGTGGTTAAAGTCACCCATGATCAGGAGCTTTGCCCTGCATGCATGAGCTCTTCTGGCCACTCTAGCCAGTGTGTCAACCATCGCTCTATTGCTTTCGTCGTACTCTTGCCTTGGCCTCCTGCTGTTCTGTGGTGGGTTATACATCACTGCTATTACCACCTTGGGACCTCCAGAGTGAAGTGTTCCCACTATGTAATCACTTTCTTCTCCGCTATCTCCTCTCTCCAGCTCATCAAAATTCCAGCGATTTTTGATCAGCAACGCCACTCCTCCACCCCCCCCTGTTCCTTCTGTCTTTCCTCAGGATCTGGTATCCCGTTGGAAAGATGGCATCTGTTATCATACCTGTAACTTGGTTTCTGTGAGAGCTATGATGTCGGTGATGCTTCTTTGACTCTTTCGTGCCACTCCTCCACTTATTTGTTATTCCATCAGCGTTTGTGTACCATACCTTCAGTTTCCTTTCCAACACTGTGGTTTGGGGGGCCTGTGAGGGTGGGAGACCTGGTGGCATACTGTGGGATTCTATAGCTCGGTGTTGGTGGAGGCTGTGGGGATGGATTGTAGTGTGTGTGGGATGGTGTGATAGGTTGTATGGTTCTGAGAGTAGTTGTGTGTGTGCTTGCCCTTGCTGTTCTGTCCTGCTCTGACTGACCTCTGCTGGTTCCCTCCTTGTCTCTTTTCCTAGCTCCTTTCGCTTTTTTGTCCTCTCCCTCAGCTGCTGTCGTTCTGATTTTGTTCTGTCTCTGTCTAGGAACACCCTCTTGTACTCTTCCGAGTATTTCAATCGTGGTTTCTCTTGGAGGATCCTGTTCCACACTGTTTCCGTCCTGAGAATCAGCTTGATTGGTCGGTTTCTCCCCTTCAAGTACCCCCCTATTCTCTGAAAATTTACAATCTCGTCCATCTCTTCACCTATTTCCGTGATGATTTTCTCAATCTCCTTTCTTTCTTCCTGCTTCCTTTCAGTGTGTGTCCTTTCCTCTCTCTCATGAAGCCCATGGATAAACACTGATTTTGCCTTTCTTCCTCCCATTGCCTCACCTCTGTGACTCTGGATCCTGCCTGTATGTGGTCAGTTTCTCCCTTGATTTTTCCAGTGGCTCTTGATAGCCTTGTTGTGCCTCAGCATTCGACCTATCACCCTCTCCATCTGCAACTAGCTGATCTTCCCTTTCACTCCTTGGTCCTCCTTGGCAGATTGATGTGACCTTAGCATAATTCATAATTCCTTCCTTCCTGTTCGGCCTCGCAGCTTCATATGCTGTGTCTTCTCTGGTCACTGCCCCTGTAACTCGCTTCAGCCTATTTATCTCAACTTCTAGGACCATTATCTTGGCTACTGCAGTTTCGACTTGTGCCTCCCAATTCTTTGTCTCCTTCTCCAACCTCCATTCCAATTTCACAGAGAGCTCTTTCTCCATTTTTTTCAGAAAGCTCTCCTAATTTTCTCTCCCACTCTTGTTCCATCCTTTTCCATGCTCCCCATCCACTCCTCCCTACCCGAACCATTCTCATCTGATCCTTGTTCCTGCGAGTCCCCACCATTTTTTTTTTTTTTTTTTTTTTTTTTTTTTTTGTGAGAGAAGAGAGAAGGGAAAGGTAGAGGGGGAGAGAGAGTGAAGGGAAGAGTAGGAGAGGGGAGAGTTAGAAGGGAAAATGGGGACGAGAGAGAGCAAGAGAGAGAGAGAGCAAGAGAGAGAGAGAGCAAGAGAGAGAAGGGGAGCAAGAGAGAGAGAGAGCAAGAGAGAGAGAGAGCAAGAGAGAGAGAGAGAGCAAGAGAGAGAGAGAGCAAGAGAGAGAGAGAGCAAGAAGGGGAGGAGAGCAAGAGAGAGAGAGCAAGAGAGAGAGAGCAAGAGAGAGAGAGAGAGCAAGAAAGAGAGAGAGAGCAAGAGAGAGAGAGAGAGGAAGAGAGAGAGAGAGCAAGAGAGAGAGAGAGCAAGAGAGAGAGAGAGCAAGAGAGAGAGAGAGCAAGAGAGAGAGAGAGCAAGAGAGAGAGAGAGCAAGAGAGAGAGAGAGAGAGCAAGAGAGAGAGAGAGCAAGAGAGAGAGAGAGCAAGAGAGAGAGAGAGCAAGAGAGAGAGAGAGCAAGAGAGAGAGAGAGCAAGATAGAGAGAGAGCAAGAGAGAGAGAGAGCGTGTGTGTGTGTGTGTGTGTGTGCATTTATGTTTATGTGTGTGTATGTATGTGCGTGTACTCACCTATTTGTACTCACCTATTTGTGATTGCAGGGGTCGATTCATAGCTCCTGGCCCTGGCTTTTCAATGATCGATATTGCGTCCTCTCTCTCCCTGCTCCATGAGCTTTATCATACGTCGACTTAAAACTGTATTTTTCCTGCCTCCAATACGCCACTTGTCATGAATCTGTGACTAAAGAAATAATTCCTAACAGCTCTTTGACTCATCTGAATCTCCACTTTCCAATTGTGACCCCTTGTTTCTGAGTCACGTCTCTGAAACATTCTGTCTCTGTCCACTTTGTCAATTCCTCGCAGTATTTTATATGTCGTTATCATGTCTGCTATAACCCTTCTGTCCTCCAGTGTCTTCAGGCCTATTTCCCTTAACCTATCTTAGTAGAATATTTCCGTTAGCTCTGGAACTACTCTTGTTGCAGACCTCTGCACTTTCTCTAATTTTTTGATGTGCTTGACCAGGTGTGGGTTCCAAACTGGTGCTGCATACTCCAGTATGGGCCTGACTTACAGGATGTACAGAGTTTTTAACGATTTCTTACTGAGGTATCGGAAAGCTATTCTCAGGTTTGCCAGGCAACCATATGCTGCAGCAGTTATCTGGTTGATGTGAGCCTCAGATGTGCTCGGTATTATATTCACCCCAAAATCCTTTTCATCAAGTGAGGTTTGCAGTCTTCGCCACCTAGCCTATACTCTTTCTGCGGTCTTCTTTGCTTCCCCAATCTTCATGACTTTGCATTTGGCAGGGTTGAATTCAAGAAGCCAGTTGATGGACCAGGATTGCAGCCTGTGCAGGTCTCTTTGTAGTCCTGCCTGATCCTCATCCGATTTAATTCTCATCATTAACTTGACATCATATGCAAACAGGGACACTTCTGATTCCATTTCTTCCATCAAGTCATTCATATATACCAAAAAGATCACTGGTCCTTGGACTGACCCGTGTGGAACACCGCTCATCACATGCACCCACTCTAACACCTCGTCATGTACTATGACTCATTGTTGCCTCCGTGTCTGGTATTTCCTCATTCATTGCAGTACTCTTCCTGTTAAGCATGCCTGATCCTCTAGCTTTTGTTCTAATCTCTTGTGAGGAACTGTGTTGAAGGTCTTCTTGCAGTCCAAGAAAATGCAATCTACCCACCCCTCTCTCTCGTGTCTTACTTCTGTTATCTTCCCATAAAACTTCAGTAGGTTTGAGACACCCTGAATCCGTGCTGGTTGTCGTTTATAATCTTGTTCCTTTCCAGGTGCTCCACCACTCTCCTCCTGGTAATCTTCTCCATGACTTTGCATACTATCCAAGTCAGTGACATTGGTCTGTAGTTTAGTGCCTCGTTTCTGTGTCCTTTATTAAAATTGGGGACTACATTTGCCGTCTTCCATTCCTCAGGTAGTTGCCCAGTTTCAAGGGCTGTGTTGAAGATTGTAGTTAATGGCAACACAATGTCTCTGCTCCTTCTCTATGGACCCATGGGGAGATGTTGTCCGGTCCCATAGCCTCGGAGGTATCAAGGTCACTTAGCAGCTTCTGCAGCTCCTCCTTCATTGTGTGTGTCATCCAACACTTGTTGGTATATTCCCTGTTGGTGTTCCCCTCCGTGCTGTCTTTCCAGAGCCCTTCCTGTCTCTACTGTAAATACTTCCTTAAATCTCGTGTTGAGCTCCTCACATACCTTATGATCGTTTCTTGTGAGTTCCCCACCTTCTTTCCTCAGCCTGATACCTGGCCTTTGACTGTTGTCTTCCTCCTGATGTGACTGTACAACAGTTTCTGGTCAGAATTGACTTTAGATACTATGCTGTTTTCGTACTATTGCATGGCCTCCTTATCTGTGCATACTGGTTTCTGGCTCTTCGACTAATCTCCTTATTTTCCTGTGTTCTTTGCCTTCTGTACTTTTTCCATTTTCTAGTGCACTTAGTTTTTGCCTCCCTACACCTTCGGGTAAATAGGGGCTCGTTGTGGTCTTCCTATTATTTCTGTTGCCCTTGGGAACAACCCTTCCCTCTGCCTCCTTGCATTTTGTTGTTACGTATTCCATCATTTCGTTTACTGACTTTCCTACCAGTTCTCTGTCCCATTGAGCCTCCTGCAGGAAATTCCTCAAACCTGTGTAGTACCCCCTTTTTTAGTCTGGCTTCTCCCATTCAACTCCTATTACCCTCTCCACTTGTAACTCTACTTTGTATTCAAAGCACAGAACTACGTGATCACTGGCTCCTAGGGGCCTCTCATATGTGATGTGCTCAATGTTTGAACTGGTCAGGGTGAACACAAGGTCCAGTCTTGCTGGTTCATCCTTCCCTCTTTCTCCAGTAGTGTCCTTAACATGTTGATGCATGAGGTTTTCCAGTGCCACATCCATCATCTTGACTCTCCATGTTTCGGGACCCCTGTGTGGCTCCAGATTTTCCCAATTGATCTCTCTGTGGTTGAAATTACGCATAACCAGTAACTTTGCTCTGCTCAAGTGAGCTCTTCTTGCCCCCTCAGCCAGTGTGTCCACCATTGCTCTGTTGCTCTCTTCATATTCCTCTCTTGGCCTCCTGCAGTTCTGTAGTAGATTATACATCACTGCAATGACTACGTTATGGTCCCCAGACTGAAGTGTTCCTACTATGTAGTCCCTTTCTCCAATCTCATCCATGCCTCCCATTTCCTCAAATTTCCATCAGTTTTTTTTTATGAGCAGTGCAACCCCTCCTTCCCCTCTGCTCCTTCTATCTTTCCTCAGGATCTGATATCCTGGTGGGAAGATTGCATTTGTTATTGTCTCAGTGAGTTTCGTTTCTGTGACTGCTATGATGTCTGGGGACTTCTCATTGATTCTTTCATGCCACTCCTCATATTTATTCATTATTCCATCTGCATTCGTATATGAAACCTTCAATTTCTTTTCTAAAACTGTGGTCCTGGGGGAATTTTGAGGTTGGGAGAGCAGGAGCCCAGGCGAGGGCCTAAGGGGGGTTGCAGTGGGGCTGGAGGCAGAATTCCCACAGGGGGTTGCTGTAGGGGTGGGGTTCGATGTGTGGGGGTGGGGACAGAGGGATCAGTGTGTGACTGTTGTTTTAGATTGTTCAGTTGCCTTGGGGTTGTCATGGTTGGAGTCCTTCTGTTGGTGTTTCTATGGAGTGTGCTTGCCCTTCCACCTGTGTCTGGGTTATTCTGCTCTTCTTTGTCATTTCCTCCCATTTCTCCTTTCGTTTTTGTACTCTCTCTTTCCTATTGTGTTCTGTCTCAATCGAGGTACACACTCTGGAACTCCAGTTTGTCTCTCAGTCGTGCTTTCTCCTGCAGGATCATGGTTTGAGTTGATTCTGCCTTGAAAATTATTTTGAGAGGCCATTTCCTTCTCCTTGCGAACCACCAAATTCTCCTATAATTTGTCACCTGGGTCATGTCGCCCCCACCTATTGCCTTCATGATACCTTCAATCACTTTTTTCTTCTCCTGTTTTCTTTCATCATAGGTTTCCCTTTTAGCTTCTTGGATCCCATAGACAAAAACTGATCTCTCCCTTTCTCCCTCCCACAGTGTCTTCGATTGTGTCCTCTGAGGTGTTTTAGTTTCTTCTCTTGGAGCGTTCCTTCCTTCAGTCTCTTCCCTAGCTGAGGCCCCTATGCTCATTGGTCTGTCTTTCCTGCTCAGCAGTTCCTGGCCCCTGCAGGTGTCTGTTAGAGTCCCTTTTTTTCAATGTCTTCAGACCTCTCATTTGTTCTTAGTGTGCTCCTGGTCTTTGCCTTGGCCCTTGCTCCTTCCAGTCCCCCTGTCTGTACCTGATGTAGAAGTTCCTGATGTTATGTCTGTACAGTTATTTTTCTCTTTAGGCTGTTTCAGTTTTCTCCGTTTCCTTTCTAAGCACTGTATCTTAGCATCTGCTAATATGGCTTGTGTGCATGTGTGTATTCTCACCTATTTGTGGTTGCAGGGGTCTAGACATAGTGTGTATGTGTGTGTGTGTGTGTGTGTGTGTGTATGTGTGTGTGTGTTGTGTGTGTGTGTGTGTTGTGTGTGTGTGTGTGTGTGTGTTTGTGTGCGTGCGTGTGTGTGTGCGTGTGTGTGTGAGTGTGTGTGTGTGTGTGTGTGTGTGTGTGTGTGTGTGTGTGTGTGTGTGTGTGTGTGTGTACTCACCTAATTCACCTAATTGTGGTTCCAGGGGTCGAGACTCAGCTCCTGGCCCCGCCTCTTCACCGACTGCTACTAGGTCCTCTCTCCCCCTGCTCCATGAGCTTTATCATACCTCGTCCTAAAACTATGTATAGTTCCTGCCTCCACTACATCGCTTTCCAGACTATTCCACTTCTTAACTACTCTATGACTGAAGAAATATTTCCTAACATCCCTTTGACACTTTCTCTAATTTCTTGACGTGTATGACCAGGTGTGGGTTCCAAACTGGTGCTGCGTACTCCAGTATGGGCCTGATGTACACAGTGTATAAAGTCTTGAACGATTCCTTACTGAGGTACCGGAATGCTATTCTCAGGTTTGCCAGGCGCCCATATGCTGCAGCAGTTATCTGGTTAATGTGTGCTTCTGGCTATGTACTCGGTATTATACTCACTCCTAGGTCTTTCTCCTTGAGTGAGGTTTGCTGCCTTTGGCCTGCTAGCCTATGCTCTGTCTGTGGTCTTCTTTTACCGCCTCTGATCTTCATGACTTTGCTTTTGACGGGGTTAAATTTTAGGAGCCAGTTTCTGGACCACGCATCCAGCCTGTCCAGGTCTCTTTGTAGACCTGTCTGGTCTGCGTCTGATTCAATTCTCCTCATCGACTTCACCTCATCTGCAAACAGGGACACTTCTGAGTCTATCCCTTCCGTCTTGTCGTTCACATATACCAAGAATAGCACTGGTCCCCGGACTGACCCCTGTGGGACCCCGCTCGTCACCGGCGCCCACTGTGATACCTCATCACAGACCATGACTCGCTGTGGCCTCCCTGTTAGGTATTCTCTGATCCATTGCAGTGCCCTTCCTGTTGTACGTGCCTGTTCATCTAGCTTCTGTATTAATCTCTTGTGAGGAACTGTGTCGAAGGCCTTCTTGCAGTCCAAGAAAATGCAATCAACCCACCCGTCCCTCTCATTTCTTACTTCAGTTACCTTGTCATAAAACTCTAGTAGGTTTGTGACACAGGATTTGCCTTCCATGAATCCGTGCTGGCTGTCGTTTATAATCTTGTTCCTCTCCAGGTGCTCCACCAATGTCCTCCTGATAATCTTTTCCAGGACTTTGCATACTATACACGTCAGTGACACTGGTCTATAATTTAGTTCTTCATTTCTGTATCCCTTCTTAAAGATGGGGACTACATTTGCCTTCTTCCATACTTCAGGTAGTTGCCCAGTTTCAAGGGAAGTATTGAAGATTTTGGTTAGTGGCACACATAGTGTCCCTGTTCCCTCTCTAAGGACCCACGGAGAGATGTCCGGTCCCACCGCCTTTGAGGTATCAAGGTCACTTAGGAGCTTCTCCACCACCTGTGTTTGTGTGTTTGTGTGTGTGTGTGTATATGTGAGTGTGTGTGTGTGTTTGTTTGTGTGTGTGTGTGTGTGTGTGTGTGTGTGTGTGTGTGTGTGTGTGTGTGTGTGTGTGTGTACTCACCTATATGTACTCACCTATATGTGGTTGCAGGGGTCGAGTCATAGCTCCTGGCCCCGCCTCTTCACTGGTCGATACTAGTTCACTCTCTCCCTGCTCAATGATATTTGTCATACCTCTTCTTAAAGCTATTTATGGAACTTGCTTCCACTACTTCTCTGTCCAGATTATTCCAGTTCCTGACAACTCTAAGAGTAAAGAAATACTTCCTAACATCCCTATGACTCATCTGGGTTTTCAGTTTCCAATTGTGTCCCCTTGTTTCTGCATCCCATCTCTGAAACATTCGATCCTTGTTCACCTTGTCAATGCCTCTTAGTATTTTATACGTTGTTATCATGTCCCCTCTATCCCTCCTATCCTCTAGTGTCATCAGGTTGAGTTCCCTTAACCTCTCCTCATAAGACTTACTCCTCAGTTCTGGGACTAATCGTGTTGCAAATTTTTTGCACTTTCTCCAATTTCGTGACGTGTTTGACTAAGTGAGGGTTCCATACTGGCGCTGCATATTCCAGTATAGGCCTTACGTATACTGTGTACAGTGTCGTGAATGACTCCTCACTCAGATGTCTAAACGCCAATCTCAGGTTTGCCAATCTTCCATATGCTGCAGCAGTTATTTGATTGATGTGTGCCTCAGGGCACATGTTCGTTATAATGCTTACCCCAAGATCCTTTTCTTTAACCAACGTTTGCAACTGTTGGTTTCCTAACCTTTACTCCGTCTGCAGTCTTCTGTGTCCTTCCCCAATATTCATGACCTTACACTTACTGGGGTTAAACTCCAGGAGCCATTTGTCGGACTATACTTGTAGTTTGTCCAGATCCCCTTGTAATCTTAACTGATCCTCGCCCACTTGTATTCTCCTCATCAGTTTCACATCATCAGCAAACAGTGACACTTCTGAATCTATTCCTTCCACCATGTCATTCACGTATATAAGAAACAGCACCGGGCCTAGGACTGAACCTTGTGGAACCCCACTCGACACATTCGCCCACTCCAACACTTCAGCACGTACCAACACACGTTGTTTCCTTCCTGTCAGGTATTCCCCTGATCCATTGCAGTACTTTCCCCGTTATTCCTGCCTGCTCCTCTAATTTTTGCACCAGTCTCTTGTGTGGTACTGTGTCAAAAGCCTTCTTGCAATCTAAAAAAATGCAATCTTCCCATCCCTCTCTCTCCTGCCTTACTTCTGTTACCTTATCGTAAAACACAAGTAAATTTGTGACACAGGATTTCCCATCTCTGAAGCCGTGCTGACTGTCATGTATGAGCCCAATCTTTTCAATGTGTTCCACTACTTTTCTCCTGATAATCTTTTCCATGACTTTACATACTATACAAGTCAGTGACACTGGTCTGTAGTTTAATGCTGCCTGTCTGTCCCCTTTCTTAAAAATTGGAACTACATGTGCTGTCTTCCACGCCTCAGGGAACTGCCCTGTTTCGATAGATTTACTGAAGATTGCTGCTAATGGCACACACAGTTCCTCTGCTCCCTCTCTCAGTATCCATGGAGATATATTATCTGGGCCCACCACCTTTGAGTTATCGAGTTCGTCTAGCAGTTTCTTCACCTCTACCTTGGTTATGTGTATTGTGTCCAGCGCCTGCTGGTGCACCCTACCTCCACAGTTTGCTGGAAGCATTCCTGACTCTATTGTGAATACCTCTCTAAATCTTTTGTTAAGTTCATCACATACTTCTTGGTCACTCTTCGTGAGCTCCCCTCCTTCTTTCCTCAGCCTGATTACCTGGTCCTTGACTGTTGTTTTTCTCCTAATGTGACTGTATAACAACTTTGGTTCAGATTTGGCTTTTGATGCTATGTCGTTCTCGTATTGCCTCTGGTCCTCTCTCCTTATCCTTGCATATTCGTTTCTGCTTCTTCTGCTCAGTTCCTTGTTTTCTCGAGTCCTTTGCCTTCTATACCTTTTACATGCTCTAGCACACTTGGCTTTGGCCTCTTTACACCTCCATTTAAACCATGGGCTCACTCTGGTCTTACCATTTTTTCTGTTGCCCTTTGGTATGAACCTTTCCTCTGCCTCTCTGCACTTAGTGGTCACTATTTCCATCATTTCACTTACTGTCTTTCCATCTAGTTCTCTTTCCCACTGTACTTCATGCAGGAAACTTCTCATTCCTATGTAGTCCCCTTTTTTGAAGTTTGGTTTCTCTCTTTGTTCTTGTGCTGCTGCATTCTCCACTTTTAACTCGACAAGACATTCAAAACTCAGGACATCATGATCACTAGCGCCAAGGGGTCTTTCGTGGGTGATATCCCTTATGTCTGAACTATTCAAGGTGAATATGAGATCCAGCCTTGCTGCAACATCCTCTCCTCTCTCTCTCTGGTTGTATCCCAAACATGTTGATGCATGAAGTTCTCCAATACAGTCTCCAACATCTTAGCCCTCCAAGTTTCTGGTACCCCATGTGGCTCTAGGTTTTCCCAGTCAATCTCTTTGTGATTGAAATCCTACATTATAAGCAATTTTGTCCTACCCATATGAGCCCTCCTGGCCACTTCAGCTAGTGTATTCACCATTGCCCTATTGCACACATCATACCCTTCTCTTCTTCTGCTGTTAAGTGGTGGGTTATACATCACTGTTATTATCACCCTACTACTCCTCCCCCTCCTCTGTTCTCTCTGTCTTTCCTCATAATCTGATATCCAAGTGGAAAAAAATGCATCTGTTATCATCCATGCAAGTTTTGTATCTGTTAGTGCTATGATGTCAGGTGATACATCAATGATGCATTCTTGCCACTCTTCACTCTTATTTGTTATTCCATCTGCATTGGTGTACTATACCTTTAGCTTAATTTCCAATACTGTATTTTGGGAGATGGAAGAGGAAGGTACAAGCTGGGAGGGTGGGAGGCAGGGCACAATATTATGGGAGGCTGCTGTGACTGTGGAATTAGTGCTTGGGGGGTGGTGGCTATGGAGTGAGGTTCGTTTCTGTTTACTGTGTTCGGTTGATATGTGGTGACAGGGGTTGAGAGGTTTCTGTAAGCATTTGTGTTTGATGTTCCCCCAAAGGCTGAGTTTTCCTGTCTGTCATTGCCTGTCCTGTCTCTCTTTCCTTCCACTGGTTCTGTCTTGCTCTCATTTTCAGTTGTTCCCTTTCCTTTCGTGTTCTGTCTCGATTTAGGAACACTTTTTGATAATTTCCTGTTATTGCAATGATGTTCTTTATCTCTGTTTTCTCCCAATGCTTTCTTTCATCATAGGTCTGCCCTTCAGCCTCCTGAAGCCCATGAATAATTATTGACCTCTCCCTCTCCTCTTCCCATTTCTTTTCCCTCTGTATCTCTGGATCTGATTTAAGCATCTCCTTTGCTGTTTCCCTAATCATCTCCCGGACACCATGATGGCCTGATATTACTGCTGCAAAAGACTGCTTAGATCCATCTCCTCCTTCAGTCCCCTCGCTGCCTGCTGATGTTCCCATTTCAGTCATCTTGCTCCAATCGGACCTCATCTTTAGATCCTGCTTCAGCACATACATTTCTTCCTCCAATCTCTGTATCTTTGCTTCAGCTACTACAGCTCGTGATTCCCACTTCTTGTTTTCTGCAGATATTTGCTCTAACATGTTATTGCAAAGCTCATTTAACCTTTTCTCCCATTGTTGTTCCATTTTGTTCTTGAGCCGTTCTACCCATTCTTCCTTTTCCGACCAGCCATCATCAGTTATCTTGCCTTTACGTCCTCTCTTTTGAGAGCCCATTTTGTTTTTATCCTGGTGGGATGTTCTAGCTGCTTCAGCTTATCGTAAAAATGTGAGTGTGGTGGGAGGATTTATGAGCTAATGTATTAGGTTAGGTTTGTGTGTGTGTGTGTGCGTGTGTGTGTGGTGTGTGTGTGTGATGTGTGTGTGTGTGTGTTGTGTGTGTGTGTGTGTTGTGTGTGTGTGTGTGTGTGTGTGTGTGTGTGTGTGTGTGTTGTGTAAACAGTGATCCGAAAATTATTCGATTCATAATGCTTAAAAACATTAGTCTTAACTGCCTGGGAGAGAGAGAGAGAGAGAGAGAGAGAGAGAGATGAGGAGAGAGAAGAGAGAGAGAGAGAGAGAGAGAGGAGAGGGAGAGAGAGGAGAGAGAGGAGAGAGAGAGAGAGAGAGGAGAGAGAGAGAGAGAGAGAGAGATGAGACAGAGAGAGAGAGAGAGAGAGAGAGAAAAGAGAGAGAGAGAGAGAGAGAGAGAGAGAGAGAGAGAGAGAGGAGAGAAGAGAGAGAGAGTGAGACAGAGAGAGAGAGAGAGGAGAGAGAGAGAGAGAGAGAGAGGAAGAGAGAGAGAGAGAGAGAGAGAGGGAGAGGAGAGAGAAGAGAAGAGAGGAGAGAGAGAGAGAGAGTGAGGGACAGAGAGAGAGAGAGAGGGAGAGAGAGAGAGGAGAGAGAGAGAGAGAGAGAGGAGAGGGGAGAGAGAGGAGAGAGAGATGAGACAGAGAGGGGAGAGAGAGAGAGAGAGAGAAGAGAGGGAGAGGAGAGAGAGAGAGAGAGAGAGAGAGAGAGAGAGAGAGAGATAGAGAGAGAGAGAGAGCGTTCACAAGTGCACGTATCTCTGGCCTGAGAGGAAAAACTGATGAATAAACGTTACTCAACTTTTCTATGAATTTTAATAGTTCTGTTTGGAACAAAATCCTTAACTTTTGTGCGTTTGAAGTTGTTTTATAAATTACTATGTATGAACCCACCTACACCTGTAGTGTAGGTGGCTACACTGTAGTGTAGGTGGCTACACTGTAGTGTAGGTGGCTACACTGTAGTGTAGGTGGCTACACTGTAGTGTAGGTGGCTACACTGTAGTGTAGGTAGATAATCTGTAATGTAGGTGGCTACACTGTAGTGTAGGTGGCTACACTGTAGTGTAGGTAGATAATCTGTAATGTAGGTGGCTACACTGTAGTGTAGGTGGCTACACTGTAGTGTAGGTGGCTACACTGTAGTGTAGGTAGATAATCTGTAATGTAGGTGGCTACACTGTAATGAAGGTGGCTACACTGTAATGTAGGTGGCTACACTGTAATGAAGGTGGCTACACTGTAATTTAGGTGGCTACGTGTACTGTAGGTGGCTACATTGTAGTGTAGGTGGCTACACTGTCCTGTAGGTGGCTACACTGAAATGTAGGTGGCTACACTGTAGTGTAGGTGGCTACACTGTAGTGTATGTGGCTACACTGTACTGTAGGTGGCTACACTGTAGTGTAGGTGTCTACACTGTACTGTAGGTGGCTACACTGTAATGTAGGTGGCTACACTGTAGTGTAGTTGGCTACACTGTAGTGTAGGTGGCTACACTGTAGTGTAGGTGGCTACACTGTAGTGTAGGTGGCTACACTGTAGTGTAGGTGGCTACATTGTAGTGTAGGTGGCTACACTGTAGTGTAGGTGGCTACACTGTAGTGTAGGTGGATAATCTGTAATGTAGGTGGCTACATTGTAATGAAGGTAGCTACATTGTAGTGTAGGTGGCTACACTGTAGAGTACGTGGCTACACTGTAGTGTAGGTGGCTACACTGTAACGTAGGTAGCTACACTATAGTGTATGTGCCTACATTGTAGTGTAGGTGGCTACACTGTAGTGTAGGTGGGTACACTGTAGTGTAGGTGCCTACATTGTAGGGTAGGTGGCTACACTGTAATGTAAGTGGCTATTCTGTAATGTAGGTGCCTACACCGTAGTGTTGATGCCAACACTGTAGTGTAGGTGGCTACACTGTAGTGTAGGTGGGTACACTGTAGTGTAGATTGCTACACTGTATTAGAGGTAGCTACACTGTAGTGTGTGTGGCTACTCTGTGCTGTAGCCAGTTACACTGTAGTGTAGGTAGCTGCACTGTAGCGTAGGTGGCTACACTGTAGTGTAGGTGGCTATACTATAGTGGCTTCACTGTAGTGTAGGTGGCTGTACTATAGTGTAAGTTGCTGCACTGTAATGTAGGTGACTACACAGTAGAGTAGGTGGCTACACTGTAGTGTACGTTACTACACTGTAATGTAGGTGGCTACGTGTACTGTAGGTGGCTACACTGTAGTGTAGGTGGCTACACTGTACTCTAGGTGGCTACACTGTAATGTAGGTGGCTACACTGTAATGTAGGTGGCTACACTGTAGTGTAGGTGGCTACACTGTAGTGTAGGTGGTTACATTGTTGTGTAGGTGGCTGCACTGTAATGTAGGTGGCTACACTGTAGTGTAGGTGGCTACACTGTAATGTAGGTGGCTACGTGTACTGTAGGTGGCTACACTGTAGTGTAGGTGGCAACACTGTACTGTAGTTGGGTACACTGTAATGTAGGTGGCTACACTGTAGTGTAGGTTGCTATACTGTAGTGTAGGTGGCTACACTGTAGTGTAGGTGGCTACACTGTAGTGTAGGTGGCTGCACTGTAATGTAGATGGCTACACTGTAGTGTAGGTGGCTACACTGTACTGTAGGTGACTACACTGTAGTGTAGGTGGCTACACTGTAGTGTAGGTGGCTATACTCTAGTGTAGGTGGCTACACTGTTGAGTAGGTGGCTACACTGTTGTGTAGGTGGCTACACTGTTGTGTAGGTGGCTACACTGTAGTGTAGGTGGCTACACTGTAGTGTAGGTGGTTACACTGTAGTGTAGGTGGCTACATTGTAGTGTATGTGGATAATCTGTAATGTAGGTGGCTACATTGTAATGTAGGTAGCTACACTGTAATGTTGATGGCTAAACTGTAGTGTAGGTGGCTACACTGTAGTGTAGGTGGCTACACTGTAGTGTAGGTGGCTACACTGTAGTGTAGGTGGCTATACTGTAGTGTAGGTGGCTACACTGAAGTGTAGGTGGCTACACTGTAGTGTAGGTGGCTACACTCTAATGTAAGTGGCTACACTGTAATGTAGGTGCCTACATTGTAGTGTAGGGTTCTACACTGTAGTGTAAGTGGCAATTTTTTAATGTAGATGCCTACACCGTAGTGTTGATGCCAACACTGTAGTGTAGTTGGCTACACTGTATTGGAAGTAGCTACACTGTAGTGTATGTGGCTACCATGTGCTGTAGCCAGTTACACTTTAGTGTAGGTAGCTGCACTGTAATGTAGGTGGCTACACTGTTGTGTAGGTGGCTATACTATAGTGGCTTCATTGTCGTGTAGGTGGCTATACTATAGTGTAAGTTGCTACACTGTAATGTAGGTGGCTACACGGTAGTGTAGGTGGCTACACTGTAGTGTTGGTTGCTACACTGTATTGGAGGTAGCTGCACTGTAGTGTATGTGGGTACCCTGTGCTGTAGCCAGTTACACTGTAGTGTAGGTAGCTGCACTGTAGTGTAGGTAGCTGCACTGTAGTGTAGGTGGCTACACTTTCCTGTAACCAGTTACACTGTAGTGTTAGTGGCTACACTCTAGTTTAGGTAGCTATTCTGTAGTGTAGGTGACTACACTGTAGGGTAGGTTGCTGAATTGTAGTGTAGGTGGCTACACTGTATTGTAGGTCACTACACTGTAGTGTAGATGGCTACACTGTAATGTAGGTCGCTACACTGTATACCTGCAGTATACCTGGAGAGGCTTTCGGGGATCAACGCCACCTGTGCCCCGGTCTGTGACCAGGCCTCATGGTGGATCAGGATCTGATCAACCAGCCTGTTGTTCGCCGCACGCAACTTGACGTACGAACCACAGCCCGGGTGGTCAGGTACTGTCTGTAGGTGCATGTCCTGCGCCTTCTTGAAGACAGCCAGGGGTCTATTGGTAATTCCCCTTATGTATGCTGGAAGGCAGTTGAACAGTCTTGGGCCCCTGACACGTATTGTTTTATCCCTTATCGTGCTAGTAGCACCCCTGCTGGCCACTGCGGGGATGTTGCATCGTCTGCCGAGTCTTTGCTTTCATAGGGAGTGATTCTCGTGAGAAAGCTTGGTAATAATTTCTCCAGGATTTTCCAAGTGTATATAATCATGTATCTCCCGCCTGCGTTCTAGCGAGTACAGGTTAAGGAACTTCCAGCATGCCCATTAATTCAGGTGTTTTATCGCAGTTATGTGTGCCGTGAAGGTTCTCTGTTCATTTTTTAGGTCAGCAATTTCACCTGCCCTGAAAGGTGCTGTTAGTGTGCAGCAATATTCTAGCCTAGATAAAACAAGCGACCTGGAGAGTGTCATCATCGGTTTGGCATCCCTAGTTTTGAAGGTTCTCCATATCCATCCAGTCATTTTTCTAGCAGATGCGATTGATACACTGTTATGGTCTTTGAAGGTGAGATCCTTTGACATGATCACTCCCAGGCCTTTTACATTAGTTTTTCGCTCTATTGTGTGGTTGGAATTTGTTTTATAATCCCATATAGTTTTAATTTCCTCACGTTTTCCATATCGGAGTAATTGAAATTTCTCATCCTTGAAATTCATATTGTTTTCTGCGGCCCATTTAAAGATTTGGGTGATGTTCGCCTGGAGTCTTGCGGTATCTTCAATGGAGGACACTGTCATGCAAATTCGGGTGTCATCTGCAAAGGAAGACACGGTGCTGTGGCTTACATCCCTAACTATGTCAGATATGAGGATGAGGAATAGGATGGGAGCGAGTATTGTGCCTTGTGGAACAGAGCTCTTCACCGTAACCGTCTCAGACTTTACTCTGTTTACTACTACTCTTTGTGTTCTGTTTGTTATTAATTTTGGATCCACTACACCATGGTCACACTTGTCAAAGGCTTTTGTGAAGTCTGTGTATACTACATCTGCGTTTTCTAGAGCATCCAGGGCTTTGTCATAGTGGTCCAGTAGTTGGGACGAACGGAAGCGACCTGCTGTAAACCTATGTTGCCCTGGGTTGTATAACTAATGGGTATCTAAGTGGTTGGCGATCTTACTTCTTAGAACCTTTTCAAACATTTTTATGATATGGGACGTTAGCGATATCGGTCTTTAGTTCTTTGCTATGGCTTTACTGCCATTTTGTGGGATGGAGCTATGTCTGTTGTTTTTAGCAGCTGTGTCCATGCTTCCTCTCCATAGAACGTTAAAAGCAGTTCTTGATAAACATGGCGTTCCATGAGTCTGGGCCAGGAGCAGAGTGCATGGTCATGCTATTTATCCCCTTCTCGAAGTCATTTGGAGTCAGGATACATAGGTTTGAGTCTACCAAATTCTATGTCTCTTCCATCAAAAATTCATTTAGGTCATCGACTCTCAGTCTGGTTAGCGGCTAGCTAAAAACCGAATCATATTGGGACTTTAGTAGCTCACTTAAGGTGTAGTGTAAGTAGGTACACTGTAGGGTAGGTGGCTACACTGTAGGGTAGGTTGCTACACTGTAGTGTAGGTGGCTACACTGCAGTGTAGGTGGCTACACTGTAGTGTAGGTTGCTACACTGTAGTATATGTTGCTACACTGTAGTGTAGGTGACTATACTACAGTGGCTACACTAATACTGTACTGTTGGTGGCTACACTGTAGTGTAGGTGGCTACACTGTAGTGTAGGTGGCTACACTATAGTGTAGGTAGTTACACTGTAGTGTAGCTGGCTGCACTGTAGTGTTGGTGGCGTCACCTGGTGGCGTTACCTGGGTCTTCACTGCGTCCCACGCTGTTCTTCAGTCACGTATTCAGATTCACCTGTATGTAGTGCAGGTAGCTACACTGGTGCCACTCCAACGCTTTCTTGAGAACAGCCAAGGATCTCTCATATGTATGCTGGGAGGCAGTTGAACAGTCTTACACCCCTGACTCTTATTGTGTTGTTTCTTAGTGTACTCATGGCGCCCCTGCTTTTCATTGGGAGGATTTTGCATTTCCTGCCGAGTCTTTTGCTTTCCTAGTGAGTGACTTTCGTGTGCAAATTTGGGACTAGTCCCCCTTGTATTTTCCAAGTGTATATTATCATGTATCTTTCTCGCCTACATTCCAGGGGACACAAATCAAGGGACTTCAACTGTTCCCAGTAATTTAAGTGCTTTATCGTACTTATGTGTGCCGTGAAAGTTCTCTGTACATTCTCCAGGACTGAAATTTCGCCTACCTCGAAAGGGACCGTTAGTGTACAGCAATATTCCAGCCTAGAGAAAACAAGCAATTTGAAGAGAATCATCGTGGGCTTGGCATCCCTAGTTTTAAAGGTTCTCATTATTCATCCTATCATTTTCATAGCAGATGTGGTAGATACACTGTTGTGATCTCTGAAAGTGAGATCCTCTTACATTATCACTCCCAGGTCCTTCTCTTTATTTTCTCACTCTATTGTTTGAATGGCATTTCTTTTGTACTTCTATACGGTTTTAATTTCCTCGAGTTTTCCATATCGGAATAATTGAAATTTATCTTCGCTGACCTTCACATTGTTTTCTTCCCTCAAGGGAGATTCCTTGACGCTAGGGAATTGGATCTGTGCTCCAATTCCCTGAGTTGAGCCTGAATACCTTCCATTTCCCCCCCTACAGGCGCTGTGTAATCCCTACGGATTTAGCGCTCACCATGATTATAATAATAATAATAGTTGTGTAACTCAGAGGTGTGACGTTGGTTGGTATCGTAACACACTGGGGGTGTTACAACACTGTGGGTAGCTTCACATAATGACGGTGTTGTAACTATGTGTAGTGGAACACAGTTTGAGGGGTTAAACACCGAGGTGTAACACTGCTTTTGTATGGGCTGTGTAGAGCTAAGATGGTAGTGTTACACAGTGTATGTGGTGTAACAGTATGAGATTAGCAACACTGAGGCATAACTCAGTGTGGGCTTTGTAACACTAAGGAGTAACGCTGTGTTTGTGTGTGGTGTGAAGCCGTGTGTGATGTAACTCTGTGTGGGTGGTATAACGCAGGGTGGGTGTTACAACACCCACACAACGTTACTCCTTGATGTTAAACCACCCACACAGTTGTTTGAGTAGAGTAACGTACTGGGATGTGTAACACTGATCTGTAAGGCTTTTTGAGTAATGTAACAAACTGTGGGCGGTGTAACACTGAGGTGCAAGAGAGTGTGGGCGGTGTAACACTGAGGTGCAAGAGAGTGTGGGTGGTGTAACACTGAGGTGTAAGAGAGTGTGGGCGGTGTAACACTGAGGTGTAAGAGAGTGTGGGCGGTGTAACACTGAGGTGTAAGAGAGTGTGGGTAGTGTGACACTGAGGTGTAAGAGAGTGTGGGCGGTGTAACACTGAGGTGTAAGAGAGTGTGGGCGGTGTAACACTGAGGTGTAAGAGAGTGTGGGCGGTGTAACACTGAGGTGCAAGAGAGTGTGGGTGGTGTAACACTGAGGTGTAAGAGAGTGTGGGCGGTGTAACACTGAGGTGCAAGAGAGTGTGGGTGGTGTAACACTGAGGTGTAAGAGAGTGTGGGTGGTGTAACACTGAGGTGTAAGAGAGTGTGGGTAGTGTGACACTGAGGTGTAAGAGAGTGTGGGCGGTGTAACACTGAGGTGTAAGAGAGTGTGGGCGGTGCAACACTGAGGTGCAAGAGAGTGTGGGTGGTGTAACACTGAGGTGTAAGAGAGTGTGGGTGGTGTAACACTGAGGTGTAAGAGAGTGTGGGTAGTGTGACACTGAGGTGTAAGAGAGTGTGGGCGGTGTAACACTGAGGTGCAAGAGAGTGTGGGTGGTGTAACACTGAGGTGTAAGAGAGTGTGGGCGGTGTAACACTGAGGTGTAAGAGAGTGTGGGCGGTGTAACACTGAGGTGCAAGAGAGTGTGGGTGGTGTAACACTGAGGTGTAAGAGAGTGTGGGCGGTGTAACACTGAGGTGTAAGAGAGTGTGGGCGGTGTAACACTGAGGTGTAAGAGAGTGTGGGCGGTGTAACACTGAGGTGTAAGAGAGTGTGGGCGGTGTAACACTGAGGTGTAAGAGAGTGTGGGCGGTGTAACACTGAGGTGTAAGAGAGTGTGGGCGGTGTAACACTGAGGTGTAAGAGAGTGTGGGTGGTGTAACACTGAGGTGTAAGAGAGTGTGGGTAGTGTGACACTGAGGTGTAAGAGAGTGTGGGTAGTGTAACACTGAGGTGTAAGAGAGTGTGGGCGGTGTAACACTGAGGTGCAAGAGAGTGTGGGTGGTGTAACACTGAGGTGTAAGAGAGTGTGGGTAGTGTGACACTGAGGTGTAAGAGAGTGTGGGTAGTGTAACACTGAGGTGTAAGAGAGTGTGGGTAGTGTAACACTGAGGTGTAAGAGAGTGTGGGTAGTGTAACACTGAGGTGTAAGAGAGTGTGGGCGGTGTAACACTGAGGTGCAAGAGAGTGTGGGTGGTGTAACACTGAGGTGTAAGAGAGTGTGGGTAGTGTGACACTGAGGTGTAAGAGAGTGTGGGTAGTGTAACACTGAGGTGTAAGAGAGTGTGGGTAGTGTAACACTGAGGTGTAAGAGAGTGTGGGCGGTGTAACACTGAGGTGTAAGAGAGTGTGGGCGGTGTAACACTGAGGTGTAAGAGAGTGTGGGCGGTGTAACACTGAGGTGCAAGAGAGTGTGGGTGGTGTAACACTGAGGTGTAAGAGAGTGTGGGTAGTGTGACACTGAGGTGTAAGAGAGTGTGGGTAGTGTAACACTGAGGTGTAAGAGAGTGTGGGTAGTGTAACACTGAGGTGTAAGAGAGTGTGGGTAATGTAACACTGTGTAAGAGAGTGTGGGTAGTGTAACACTGAGGTGTAAGAGAGTGTGGGTAGTGTAACACTGAGGTGTAAGAGAGTGTGGGTAGTGTAACACTGAGGTGTAAGAGAGTGTGGGTAGTGTAACACTGAGGTGTAAGAGAGTGTGGGTAGTGTAACACTGAGGTGTAAGAGAGTGTGGGTAGTGTAACACTGAGGTGTAAGAGAGTGTGGGTAGTGTAACACTGAGGTGTAAGAGAGTGTGGGCGGTGTAACACTGAGGTGTAAGAGAGTGTGGGTAGTGTGACACTGAGGTGTAAGAGAGTGTGGGTAGTGTAACACTGAGGTGTAAGAGAGTGTGGGTAGTGTGACACTGAGGTGTAAGAGAGTGTGGGTAGTGTGACACTGAGGTGTAAGAGAGTGTGGGTAGTGTAACACTGAGGTGTAAGAGAGTGTGGGTAGTGTAACACTGAGGTGTAAGAGAGTGTGGGTAGTGTGACACTGAGGTGTAAGAGAGTGTGGGCAGTGTAACACTGAGGTGTAAGAGAGTGTGGGTGGTGAAAGGCAGTGAGGGGTGTGTTAACATTTTTGTCACGCTGTGAGAGGTAGTGTAAAAAAGTATAGGAGGTTTAATACTGAAGTGTGACGAGTGAATGAATGGTTGGTACTACATTTGAGAGCTACACAACACTGCTGACAGCATGCCAACCCCAGAGCTCTGGCGGGTTCACCCTTCTCCAAAACCCCGATACCAATCTAGCTAGAAGGATTGTGCAGTTTGTCAGTCGAGAAAAAGAGTAACAATTTTATCCCAGTTGGATTTCCAGAGACGTACACATCTAGAGGCATTTTGAGGGGAAAAGGTCGGGAGAAAAAAAATGTGTTTTTTGATGTAATCTGGACATGCAGTCAAAAAAAAATGCTTATTACCAAGCTGGAGGATTTCTTTACTCTCCCTTTTTTTTCATCTAAATATGCTCCAGCTAAAAGAATTTTTTTCTAATTAAAAGAATATATTTTGTGAACAAGGTATCTCAAAACTATTTGTTGTAAGGATCTGAAATATTCCAAATATGTTTCACGTAAAACTAAAGCTGATTATTTGGCGAAGCGTCTAAGAGTCGCCTCGAGGTACGAACAATACTTCGTTGAGGAGAGTTATCGTTTATTTCTGCCGATCTAAATAAGGGTAAGGAAAAAATTACGAGCTTGTAGGAGAGTATTAGTAGTTGTGATGTTTATGGAACGTTTTACCTTGTAGTTTACTCACTGAAAGGCCTCCGGGAGGAAGTGAGGCTTAGAAGCAGATCTCCCGACAACTGTGTCTTGCGGTGGGTTGGGCGAAGCTTGAAGTTCCAGCGCCCAGGCAATATTTTACTTTTTTTCTTTTTATGTGACCGTGTGTGTGTTATTACATTAAGGAAGAACCCTAAATATCGGCGTCTGTAGAGAGGAGGTTCTGTGAAGACCCTTTGTGCTTTGGTTCAGTTTCTCAAAAGTTCCTCTGTGGCCCTATGAAACACCCTCCTCTGAGGCCCTGTGAAACACGGTCCTCCTTGACCCTATGAAACACGCTTCTCTGAGGCCCTGTGAAACACTCTCCTCTGTGGCCCTGTGAAACACTCTCCTCTGAGGCCCTGTGAAACACACTACTCTGAGGCCCTGTGAAACACGCTCCTCTGTGGCCCTGTGAAACACACTACTCTGTGCCCCTGGGAAACACGCTGCTCTGTGCCCATGTGAAACATGCAGGCGTTGTTGAGATCGTTCTTGCTGCACATAAAGTATTTGTGTTTATTGTACATTAGGTGTTGTTAGCTCGGGATGGCACTAAACACCAAATACTTACTCAGGATAGTGGTGAACACCAAGCACTGTTAGCTCAGGGTACTATTTAACACCAAGTACTGTTCACTCAGGCTAGCACTGTTTCCTAAGGGCAGTACTGTTCACTCAGGCTAGCACTGTTTCCTAAGGGCAGTACTGTTCACTCAGGCTAGCACTGTTTCCTAAGGGCAGTATTGTTCACTCAGGCTAGCACTGTTTTCTCAGGGCAGTACTGTTCACTCAGGCTAGCACTGTTTCCAAAGGGCAGTACTGTTCACTCAGGCTAGCACTGTTTCCTCAGGGCAGAACTGTTCACTCAGGCTAGCACTGCTTCCTCAGGATAGTAATATTCACTCAGGCTAGCACTGTTTTCTCAGGCTAGCACTGTTTCCTCAGGATAGTATTGTTCACTCAGGCTAGCACTGTTTCCTCAGGAGAGTAATGTTCACTCATGATAGTAATGTTCACCCAGGATAGCACTGTTTCCTCAGGATAGTAATGTTCACTCAGGATAGTAATGTTCACTCAGGCTAGCACTGTTTCCTCAGGATAGTAATGTTCACCCAGGATAGCACTGTTTCCTCAGGATAGTAATGTTCACTCAGGCTACCACTGTTTCCTCAGGATAGTAATGTTCACCCAGGATAGCACTGTTTCCTCAGGATAGTAATGTTCACTCAGGCTACCACTGTTTCCTCAGGATAGTAATGTTCACTTATGATAGCACTGTTTTCTCAGGATAGTAATGTTCACCCAGGATAGTAATGTTCATTCAGGCTAGCACTATTTCCTCAGGATATTACTGTTTCCTCAGGATAGTACTGTTTCCTCAGGATAGTAATGTTCACTCAGGATAGCAATGTTCACTCAGGCTAGCACTATTTCCTCAGGATAGTAATGTTCACTTAGGATAGCACTGTTTCCTCAGGTATTAGCGCACGCCACAGAAATCAAGACAGAATAGCAGCCAAGAGAAAGCAGACTACTGTGCTTCAACCAGCTCTAGAATGGAAATGACAAGGGTGAAAACGTGAGTGGTAACCACATCACCTTCACAGTTGCCAGATCCAGCTTCTCATTGGCTGAACCTAGATACTGATCTGATGATGGGGCCTTGTTGGATCGTTAGATCCTTATTATCTAGTTTGCTGGTTGGGAGGCAGCCTATGTGAGTGTGTTAACATGCTCTGAATAAAGATTACATACTCTTTGCATGCAACACCCCAACCCCAAGAGGGCTCAGGACTAGGCTTCCACCTCCATTGGCAAGCATGCCGCCATGGCACAATATAATGAAACCGCCTTTCCTCTCAACCATCCAACTCTTAGATATAGCTCTACTTTATTTGCAACATAAAGCCAAACTCTGAACTTAGACCGAGACAGCAGACAGTAGCGCTAACATAGGTTCAAGATACCTGCGGACAGTAGCAGAATATCCTTTCACTAAAAAAAAAAACACAGCATTAAATATTCATTATATACAAAAGGGGGAAAAAAGAGCTAGTCATTTGTTTACCCAAAGTTCTTAATACATCCTAACCTAATAAATGCGATGTGAAGCACTTTAATGTTATACGGTTGCAGCCTAATGGACCACCTCATGATTCTTGTGTTGTGATTTTTCATGTGCTGAAGATAAATTAGAGGGTTGGGGTCACTATCGACTGTGACCACCTGAGAAGTCAGGCCCACATACACATCAAAGTGCTCCAAAGCCAGTACCAGAGCGAGGGCTTCTTTTTCAATTGTAGAATAGGCCCTCAGGTGTGGCTGGTATCTGGCCGAATAGTAAGCCATAGGCTGCAACCCATCGTCCTCAGCTTGCAGAAGTACTGCTCCCATCCCAGACTCACAGGCATCAACCTGTAACATAAAGGGTTTTGGAAAAATCAGGAGATAAGAGAACAGATGCAGTACAAAATTTGGCTTATTAAAAGCCTCTTAACATTCTCAAGTCCACCTAAAGGGAACTTTGGGTCTAGTAAGTAAGGTTAGAGGGGCTTCAATATCTGAGAATTTTTTACAGAATCTTCTATAAAATCCTACCATACCTAGAAAACATTGGAGGGATTTTCTATCATAAGGTACTGGATGATTTTTAATGGCAAGAATTTTAGCAAATTTAGGGGCCACTTTGCCACTTCCTACCTCATGGCCCAAAAAATTAACAGATAAGTTAACAGATAAGTTAACAGTTAAGTGGAAACTCTGGAAGGTCTCAAAGAGAACCTTGTGTTGATCCCAGACTAGACTCCTCCACTAATCCATGCTCTAACAGAAATTCCACCTCCTGCTGAAGTAGCCTGTTTTTCAGGATTAGCTGTGTAGGGAGAGAGTTTAATAGGTTTAGAGTTTCCCACATCTACATCATGATATCCTAGTGTACATTTTTTCGGAACATCCGAAAACATATCAAGGTAAGATTTATTACACTGAAAGCAAAAGACATACTTGACCTTAGCTCCTTGTTGACGTTGTAGCTGGTGCCGCTCTGGGTACGGTTGTCGGGATACACCATGTTGAGTGGTTTGTGGCTCACCAGGTTGACCATAGGCTGAGTAGCGTGGCTCACCAGATGACTTAGTTGGATGACATCGTCATTCTCCTTCCTGCTGGCACTTCATTATCCAATCAGGAACTTTTCGTTGACGGTTTCTGCTCATGCCAGGCTGTTGAAAAGAGAGATGGAACCGCTCGGAAAAGGAGCGGTTGGTTTCAAAAGTATCAGCCAACCTGGCTGCCTCCAATGCAGGGGTCAACACGTGTTCCTACAGAAAGACTCGAACCTCTGGTCCAACAGACTCGTCAAAATTTGCGACACCACTTGCCTTGTACCAATTGAAAAAGGCTTTGGTCTGCTGTCTTACAAAGTCAACAAAGGACTGATCCAGCTGTCGTCTACCTAGCTTGAATTCCTTTCTGTACTTGGCAGGCATACGTTGATGAGCACCAAGAACTGGTCTTCACCACCTGATAATTACTGAAATCAGTGTCATTTAACACTGATGTAAATTCCTGTGCCTTACCAAACAACGCTGTGTGAACCAAAGATGCCCAATGTTGTTCAGGCCACCTCAAGGCTCGAGCCTGGTTTTTCGAATGCTTCGAAAAAAATTCAGGCTCAGCTTCAATGAAACGAGGAACAAACTGTACTGCTTTTAGCAACTAAAGTCATTTACAGATTGAGTAAACTGCCTCCTTTCTCTTTCTCTATCAAACTCCTCCTTGGCATTTGCCCAATGTTCCCAAGTTTGCTCAAGATTGATTTTTGCCAGCTCAAGCACCAATGCAACTGACTCACCTTCAGACAACTCCATCTCATGAGACTGCTGGTTTTGTTCAGGGGTTGTGTCTTTTCCGTCTTTTTGTGGGAACCTCAGTGGGGATTTACTCCTGGTTCCTATAGAGGGAGGAGTCTGATATGCCATCTCCTCTGCTTGAAGTTTGGCACTTTTAAGATTACGAAGCTGCTCAGCCGTAAGAGTGCATTCGTACTCAATGCCGATGGAACGAGGAATTCGCCAACAATGCTGTAGAGAAAACTTAGGCATGTTTAATAGAGTGAATTCAGACGCTAACCTTCTGACTCGTCTAGGCAGCATTTCACCCCAACGTAACATGATATTTGCAATACACGCTCAACTATGCACTGTACAACTGTGGAATACTCACACGACAGCAAGGCTGCCACACAACAAAGCCAAATGCAGAATACGCACATACAATAGCAAGGCTGACACGCAATAGCAAAACCAACTGCAGAATATTTACACAATAGCAAGACTGACCATAGTGAAGCAAATGCAAAGTTGACACGCAAAACAGCAAGCTATCTACGATCACACAATAGCAGGCCTGACATGCAAAATTCGTGAAGCGTTGTTAAAGCTGACACAACGCCAGATAGCCAGCTATTTGTGATTACCTCCTGATCCAACTTCAACTCTAGGCTCAGCTCCTGCTCAAAGTCCAGCTCCAGCTTTCGGACAGGCTACCCATATTACAACCCAGGTACTCAAAGGCCTGTTATCCTGGGTGTAAAGGGAGCAAAATAAACACAGCAGAAAAACTTTGAATTATATTATCCTTCACCAAGTATAAACAGCAGTATGTACACTATATACACTATGTACAGCAATTGGTATTAGTGCACACCATGGTAATCAAAGCAGAATAGCGGCCAAGAGAAAGAGGACCAAAGTGCTTCAACCAGATCTAGAATGGTAATGACAAGGGTGAAAACGTGAGTGGTAACCACATCACCTTCACAATTGCCAGATCCACCTTCTCATTGGCTGAACCTAGATACTGATCTGACAATGGTGCCCCGTTGGATCGTTAGATCCTTAGTATCTGGTTTGCTGGTTGGGGATGCAGCCTATGTGAGTGTGTTAACATGCTCTGAATGAAGATTACATACTCTTTGCATGCAACAGGTTATAATTGGAAGTTGAAGACTCAGATGAGTCACAGGGATGTTAGGAAGTATTTCTTCAGTCATAGAGTTGTCAGGAAATGGAACAGTCTCGAAAGTGAAGGCAGGATCCATACAAAACTTCAAGAGGTGTGATAAAGCTTATGGAGCACAGAGAGACTGGACCTAGTAGCGACAGGTGAAGAGGCGAGGCCAGGAGCTATGATTCGACCCTTGGAATTAGGTGAGTAGAATTAGGTGAGTGCACGCACACACACACACACAGCAGAGAGTCATGGTACATGATGAGGTGTCAGAGTGGGCGCCTGTGACGAGCGGGGTTCCACAGGGATCAGTCCTAGGACCTGTGCTGTTCCCTGGAATATGTG
Organism: Cherax quadricarinatus; assembly: GCF_026875155.1. NCBI lineage: Eukaryota > Metazoa > Arthropoda > Malacostraca > Decapoda > Parastacidae > Cherax > Cherax quadricarinatus. The sequence continues at coordinate 92,604,347 of NC_069400.1, forward strand.
AATGACATGGCGGAAGGAAGAGACTCTAAAGTGTCCCTGTTTACAAACGATGTGAAGTTAATGAGGAGTAGTCAGTCGGAGGAGGACCTGGCAGGACTTCAGAGGGATCTGCACAGGTTGCAGGCCTGGTACAGCAACTGGCTCCTGGAGTTGAACCCCACCATGTGCAAAGTCATGAAGACCAGGGAAGGGCAAAGAAGACCGCAGATATAGTACAGTCTAAGGGGTCAAAGATTATAAACCTCACTCAAGGAAAAGTATCTTTGAGTGTGTATAATACCGAGCACATCTGAGGCGCACATCAACCAAATAACTGTACAGCATATGGGCGTCTAGCGAACCTAAGAGTAGCATTCCGACATTTCAGTAAGGAGTCCTCCGGACTCTGTATACAGTGTGCGTCAGGCCCATGTTGGAGTATGCAACTCCAGTTTGGGACCCTCACCTGGCCAAGGACGTCAGAAAATTAGAGAAAGTGCAAAGGTTTGCAACGAGACTAGCCAGGAGCTAGGGGATTAGTTTCTTTGCAAACCTCTGCACTTAACCTCTCCTACGAGGAGAGGTCAAGAGAACTCGACCTGACAACACTGGAGGTCGTATAAAATACTGAGAGGACTCGACAAAGTGGACAGAGATAGGATGTTCCAGAGATGGGACACAACAACAAGGAGTCACAATTTAAGGTTGAATTCTCAGATGAGTCACAGGGATGTTACGAAGTATTTCTTCAGCTACAGAGTTGTCAGGAAGCGGAATAGTCTGGAAAGTGAGGTGGTGAAGGCAGGTACCATACACAACTTTAAGAAAAGGTATGGTAAAGCTCATGGAGCAGGGAGAGAGTGGATCTAGTGGCTACCAGTGAAGAGGCGTGGCCAGGAGCTATAAATCGACCCCTGCAACCACAATTAGGTGAGTACAACACACACACACACACACACACACACACACACACACACACACACACACACACACACACACACACACACACACACACATACACACACGCACGCACGCAAGCACGCACGCACGCACGCACGCACAAGGCAAGAGAGGCCATGGATAGGAGAGAAAATGCTGAGAACTGCAGAAAAGCAAAACAGAAAGCCAAAACAGAGACGACATTATTCCACAGTCGTATAAGAAAAAGACAACCATGAAGGCACAAATGATATTGCTGAAGAAGGATGATGGCACCCTGAAGGAGAATGACTAAGAAGTATGAGAACAGCTTAGCAAAAAAATTCAAAGAGGCCTTTTCAATGAAAGTGGCGAGTTACCAGAATGCACTGTTGTTGGACCAGATAAATATATTTCTAGAAAGAATCGGCTGAACAAACTGAGTTAGATATAACGAAAGCAATTGAACCAGACAACATCTCTCCATGGACGCTGAGAGAATCAGTATCACTGTGTGACTCAATACCGATGTATTCAACCAATCTCTTTAGCCAGGAATACTGCCAAAGAATTAGAAAAAGAAAATATGGTCTCCTTAAAATATAAAGGGGGATAGACAAGAGCCACTGACTTACTGGCCTGTATCTGTAATATACATGTTGTCAAAAGTTCTGGAGAAGAAAGTAAGACTAAGAATAGTGACGTACTTGAAGGGAAGATTCTTCACAGAAATCCACTACGAAGTTAAGAACGGAAATTCCTGTTTTCAAATTTGGTGGCGTTCTACGACAGCGTCACAGAGCTAAGACAAGTAAGAGATGGCTGGGCGGTTTGTATCTTTTTCAGACAGCTGGAAAGCCTTTGACACCATGCCACACCAGAGATTAGTCCGGTAATAACAGAGACAGACAGGATTAAAAGGCAGAGTTCTTCAGTGGGTCAGGGAGTATCTGAATGAAAGGAGGTAGAGAGTAACAGTAAGGGATGAGACATCAGAATGGGAGAGAGTAACGAGAGAAGTTCCGCAGGGATGAGTATTAGGACCACTGATGTTCCTAATATTTGTGACCTACCAGAGGGCATTGAGTCCATTTGTGTAACTGTTTGCGGATAATGTGAAGTTAATAAGAAGGATATGAATAGGAGAGAACAGTGATAACCTCCAGGGAGACCTTCACAAATTAGAGATGTGATCAAACAAGTGGCTTCTCGAGTTCAACCGAACAAATGCAAGGTCATGCGTTTTAAAGGTGAGGGCAGACCGAACACAGAATACAGCATGGGCAGAGAGAAGCTGCAAATATTGACGTAAAAAGTACCTGGGATCAATATTCAACAAGCATATCGCCATAAATATACATCAACCGTAAGGCAACAGCTGCATATGCAAGAGAGGCAAATTTCAGAATAGCATTCAAGAACTTGAATACAAAATCCTTCAGAGCCTATTCCAAAACATATATTAGGCCAATCATTGTGTATGCGGTCCTAGTAAGGAGCTCACACCTAATTAAACACATGAAGAAACCCATAAGGGTCCAAAGATTTGCAATAAATGCTAGTACCAGAACTGAGAACAATGCGCCATGAACAATGGATGAAGGAAATGACGCTAACGACCTTAGAGGAGAGAATGACAAGGGGAGACAATTATTACTTACCAAATCTTAAGACATATTGATAGTGCAGATAAGAATAGACTATTTGAATTTTGAAGAGCAAGATCAATGGGACACAGGAGGAAACTGAAGAGAAAAATGAACTACATAAATGTAAGGAAGTGCGGGTTGAAAAGTGGAAGTACTTGAATGAGGCAGTAGAAAAGCAAACTGATAAGTTTCATGAGTAGATATGACAAGGCTTAAGAGGCCAGAAGTCAGTGATGCTATTCAAAATAGTTTAGGATGCGGGGCCAAGAGTTAAATCTCAGCCCCTGCAACCACATCTTAATGAAGAGGAGGCAAGAGTAGTGGGAGGGAGAGAACAGAGGGAGGAAGAGGAGGCAGGTGTAGTGGGAGGGAGAGAACACAGGAAGAGGAAACAGGTGTAGTGGGAGTGAGAGAATAGAGAGAGGAAGAAGAGGCAGGTGTAGTGGGAGGGAAAGAACAGTCGGAGGTACAGGAGGCAGGTGCAGTGGGAGGGAGAGGACAGAGGAAAGAAGAGGAGGCAGGTGTAGTGGGAGGGAGAGGACAGGGGGAGGAAGAGGAGGCAGGAGTAGTGGGAGGGAGAGGACAGAGGGAGGAAGAAGAGGCAGGTGTTGTGGGAGGGAGAGGACAGAGGGAGGAAGAGGAGGCAGATGTAGTGGGAGGGAGAGGAGACAGGGAAGAATGATTAGGTGGAAGAAGGAGAAGGCGGAAGGAAGGAATGAGAGTGTGGAAGAAGGTAGATGAAAGAGGGAGAGGAAGGGAGAGGGTTGAGGAAGGGATGGGGGGAGAAGGTGGGAAATGATAAGACGGATGGATAAGGGAAATGGTACAAGGGACGGATCAAAGGGTTATTAAGTAGAAGAGTCTGGGATGGTACAAGAAGTGAAGTACAACGGCAAGAGATGGTACAAGGGATGAAGTACAAGGTTCACGGATGGTACAAGGGATGAAGCACAAGGTTCAGGGATGGTACCAGGGATGAAGTACAAGGTTCAGGGATGGTACACGGGATGAAGTAGAAGTGTCAGAGATGAAATACAAGGGTCAGAGATGGGAGTCTATAGAAACCCAGGGCGACTTTTAATATAACAAGAGCGTGATGGGTGTAGCTCAGGAATATAGTGGGAATATTTCGTGGGGAACAGAGCCACTTGTATCTGCGGTCGACGGTGGTAACGATTTTGTAAATGTGTACAAGCATTATAGAGATGCTCTCTCTCTCTCTCTCTCTCTTTCTCTCTCTGTCTCTCTCTCTCTCCCTCCCTCTCTCTCTCTCTCTCTCTCTTTCTCTCTCTCTCTCTGTCTCTCTCTCTCTCTCTCTCTCACTACACTCTCTCGCATTACCATCTTCCTTCACCATGAACATCTGCATTCTTTAGAGTCGTTTCTTCATATTCAGAATTTATATATATATATATTTTGTTTTGTTTTGTGCAGTATTTATTGTCATCCACGAAGCCTGGTCACAGACCGGGCCGCGTTGATCCCCGAAACCCTCTCCAGGTATACTCCAAGTTTACTCCAGGTATCCTCTTCATCGTGCCTTCTCTTTGTGTGCTGTTGATATTGTTCTGTCTCCTTCCACCCTTATTTCCTTAGTTTCTCCAGATCAGTGGAATATTTCCTCTTTACTCCAGGTAGGGCAATTACATGTAGTGAAGCAAATAACTGATATGACAAATTTTAATTCATAAATATGCCGGACTTAAAGAACAAACTTTACACGTCGCTTTGGTCTGCCTTGATAATGGTCCAGGACTGTTCGAAACGTGGTTAAAGTTTCCTCTCTAAGTGTTGGTTATTTATGAACTGTTCCAGCCTCGATACTGTGACTTTTATTTTTTCAGTCAGATTTCAATGTTTTGTACCAACAATAACTTAGTAACTCACGGAACAGGAATGGTTCGAAACCACGGCAAGTCAGTGCTAAAACTAGAATGCCTCTGCTCAAAACATTGTACTATGCTGGTTAATAAGATTATTCTAACTAGGGGCATTACTGTTATGTTTTTTCCTACAAGGGAGGTTTGCATGGGCCGCTATGGTGACCTCATATGCAAGTTTTCTTTAAAGGTGAATATCACAACACCCTGACTGTGGCAAGATCTAGATGTAAATCCCTTGAAAGTAAGAAATCCCAGAAATTAAGAGACAAGATTATGTTAAAGTTTGTTTCTTATAGATATACCTGTTATATTAAAGGAACTTATATATAAAGTGTAAGCTTTCAAATACATATTAAGTGACATTTATATATGTGTAAGTAATATTCACGTGTGATTTACAGTTTTACAGTGACATTTATAGTGTATAGTGAATGAAGTGTATAACATCGTTATTTACGATTAATCATCGTGGTCAGGCTGACACAGCAAACTCAAGCCATAAACACCAGCCATATGTACTGTGTACCCTTCATGGTCATTGGCCCTGAGGTTAAGCTTAGTGGGTCAGTAGTGTCTGACTCGATTATTGCTGACTTAAGCATAACAAAAACTCAGCTGTTTATAGCAGTACAGTGTTTTTTAAACACTAAGTTTGGTGCTGGAATTTTCGATATACCATTAAAATGGCTTGTTTGAAAACTCAGTTTTCACTCTTTACAGACTAAGATTACACAATTAGAAAATCTTATTTCAGTCTGTATAGGATTAACTCAAGATACAAACATAGATTTTGATGATCTTGAGGTCAAATTTGAATTACTTACACAATGTCTGGAAATAATTAATTCAGACTATACACATTATGAAAATAAATTTCTTGAATCAGACCCATCTGAGGATGAAATTAAAAATGTTTTGGATACATTTAGTAATCAACAATTAAGGTGGACAGGAGTACAGGCTATCTGCCGCAAAACTCTGTCACAGAGACCTACTGTAACTAGTGGTCAAACACCTGTTACACCTGTAAAAACAAGAAGTGTCCCATTACCAAGCTTACCTACATTGTCATTACCTATTTCCCAAGGTCATAATTATGAAGAATTCTTTAGGGGTTTTTTCAACCCATAGTAAATTCACGAACTGACATAGATGAGATTGCTAAGTTCAATTATCTTAAATGTCTTGTAAAGGGGGAGAACCCTATGAACTGATTAAGTCTTTTCCGGGGGGTTAAAGGCAATTATCAAATAGCCTTACGTGTCTTAGCGAAAATTACTTTGATGCTGACAAGGCCAGAGTTAGACATGCAGTCTTTAATATCAAGCTGAAGCCACCCAAACATTGTTTTTCAGATTACAGGCATTTAGAATCAAAATTAGACAATAGTCTCAGATCTCTAGGTGTTTAAATATGACCTAAGGCAATGTGATTGGTTTATCAGTGGTATTGTACAGGATAAGTTGTCACCACAAACTATTAAAACGATTAAATATTTATGTTAAATAAACGCTATTTCACTTGTGAAGAAATTTAAATGGTTTACAAAATTGTTTCATGCATGCAAGCAACGAGGACAAGATGAAAAATCCACAAATCCAGTGGATAACAAACCCTTTAACTCAGTATAAAAAGAGTATACCTATTCCCACTAAACCACAGAATGGGAAATCCATATAGGCATTTATCAAACTGTGAATACAACAGACAGTAAACAGACTTGTCATACATAAACGTACTCCAAAATGGTACTTCGGGGAACCATTGGGCGTATTGTATTCAATACACACAAGGAGCACGTAAACAACGTGTTCATCAGCTGAAAAGGTGCATCAAGTGTTTAGGCGAACACAAGGGAGGAAAATGCTCACTGAAGAAGTGTTTTAAATGCATGGGTATGCATCATACAGCATTATGCCCAAATACTTTTGCTGAACAGCAGAAGACTTCCACAGAATCAGGAAGTCAACAAGCAACAGCATTAAATGTTGAGTTGAGTTATCTAATAAATTACACAAAACCAATGTGCTAACATTATTTGATCAAGGCTCACAAAGGCCCTTCATAAGAAGAACAATGTTGCAGAAACTGAATAAACAACCCTATGCCAAAATACAGTTAGATATAGCTGGTTTTTTCCACAATTCTGGTAAACAGACATATGACCTAGCCAGAATCACTGTTGGTCTAGGAAACAGGAAAAAGACAGTAGAAACTGTGATAGTAGATGATTTGCCTAAGTCTGTGCAGATCCAGGGATTAAAAGAAACAGTTGCAGCACTAAAAGCAGCTAAGGTCAAGTTAGCCTGTCCTGACATACAGACGGACACAATTAGTCCAATTGATTTAATCACTGGAAGTGATTATTATCACTGTTTTGTGCAGAATATAGTAAGTAAACATGATGTTCACTTGCTGAAAACAGCAGGAGGCCACATGATATGTTGTCCCATTCCCTCTCAGAGTGGGAAAGAAGCTGATATTGATTCAGTGGAAAATGTACTAGTTACGAGAATAACCGCTGATCATGTATGTGAAGGCTTACTCAGCCCTTTAACAACTTCAGTCAGTATTATTCAGGCTGGCTCCTCCTCAGGAAAATTAAAGAATAAAAAAAGAAATAATAACAGACAAACACTTTATTATATAGAAAATATAAAATATAAAACACTTAAATATGAAATATTAATCCAACATTAAAGAAAATGAAAAATGAAAAATATAAATAACTGAATTCAACGCTAATATATATAGGGGTGTCTGGTGTTGGGGACACTGTGTTGTTGAAATCGTAGCCGTTGCTGATGATGGGGGGGGGGGGAGTCGCTGGTGTTGGTTACGACCCACTGGCTAGTTCTTCACAGTATAGCCGTGAGTATTATATCCCGATGACAGGAAAGCAGGTTTTTACCGCTTCAATGATGTGGGGTTACGTCCTCCAATTTCATACAGGTGCACAGGTAATTAAATCCAAAAAAGGGACGTCTCAGGACGTTAGTCCGTCTCCATTCGTTCTTCTCGTTGATTGACAGGTGACCCTCTCTGTCATCCAAGCTGAAAAGATAGACAGGTTACCCACTGCTTAAATAATCACTCTCCATAAGTACAATACCTAAAAGACGTGGTGATTATTACAACAGTCAACTTAGAGCAAGGCTGAAAAGTTTAAGTTTATTATTGGTCAAAAGTGAAGCTTTCAACCAATAAATCCACTAGAATACAAGGCAGGCATGTACTTACAGTAGTGTTGGGAGCTGTGAGTCGAGTGATTTACTGTTTGACCAGAGCCCCACACGTCACCTTTCGGGGGGGGGGGAAGATAGAGGGGAAGGGATAGCGGGAGCTAGACTGACCCTACCTTAACAAGCAGCCGGCATTCAAACTATCACTTTCGGGGAGGGGGAGAAAAAGGCGGGAATAGCGGGAGCTTGACTTACCCTACCTTAACAAGTAGCCGGCAATGAAACTATTGTGTACGAATGGTATACAATACCGACAAGATGAGATTAAGACACATGTGCAACATCTGGGTATCTTTATTGTAGACGTTTCGCCATCCAGTGGCTTTATCAATACAAATTCTAGGACATAACTTGAAGACAGTAGAACTATGTACAGAAGATGAGGTAATCAGTCCCTCAACCTAGGAGTAGGTGCGAAGAGCACCATAGTCGTGGAGATTCTGAAGCACAAGAAAGGATCCTGGAGCTTATATAGTAACGTCAGGTGTAGCAGACGAGGGCATATTCACTGGTAGGCGGGATTCCCCAGTGGAAGTAGGTCCTTCCCAACTTGTCAGACACTGCAACATCATGGAATCTTAATTCTGAGGTCATGTACATAACCTTCACGACTACGACAACTATTACTACAACTAACCCATTTCTTTGGGAAGGACCTACTTCCACTGGGGAATCCCGCCTACCAGTGAATATGCCCTCGTCTGCTACACCTGACGTTACTATATAAGCGCCAGGATCCTTTCTTCTGCTTCAGAATCTCCACGACTATGGTGCTGTTCGCACCTACTCCTAGGTTGAGGGACTGATTACCTCATCTTCTGTACATAGTTCTACTGTCTTCAAGTTATGTCCTAGAATTTGTATTGATAAAGCCACTGGATGGCGAAACGTCTACAATAAAGATACCCAGATGTTGCACATGTGTCTTAATCTCACAATGAAACTATTGTTAATATATACTCCCTCGCTACTCCTGTCTATTGAACTTTTCCCTCATAATGTACCACAGCAAAAATTATCATTACTGGAAGAAATGAATGAACCAGTTGATAAGTTGTGGGATTTAGATGCGATAGGTATTGATGTAAATAAACCAAGCCCACAAGAGTCTCAGACTTATAACCAATATTTGGACACTGTCAAGTATAAAGATGGACAGTATTGGAAATTAAAATCCACCACATCTGCCTAGCAATTAAATTTCTAGAAACACAAGTTAAATCCCCAAAGAAACCTGTCATGATTAATTCTTTAGGACTTTATCTCGACTCAGAAAAGATTATAAGATGTCGAGGGAGAATTCATAATTCTTCACTACCTAAAGAAGCCATACATCCAATATTGATCCCCAAGAATCATTGGCTACCAAAACTGATTGTGCAAAACGCCCACAGTAACGTGTTACATGGTGGGGTAGCTGACACACTTTGTCATATACGACAATCCTACTAGATACCTCAAGGTCGACAAAGTGTGAAAAAGCAAATAAAGAACTGTATTACTTGTCGTCACTACGATATGCGAGTATGTCAGTATCCAGGTCCACCTCCATATCCCTATGAAAGAGTTTGTCATATCACTCCATTTGAGGTGACAGGTGTAGATTACACTGGACCAATAATTTTAACCAAAACAGTTGACAAAGTTCCCATCAAGGTGTACATCTGTTTGTTCACTTGTGCTACGACTAGAGCAGTACATCTAGAAGTAGCCACTGACATGTCTGCTGAAACCTTTATCAAATTATTCAGAAGGTTTGCAACCAGAAGGGCGTGTCCCAGAATGATGATTTCAGATAATGCAACGAACTTTGTTGCTGGTGCTGCTTATATAAGCAAGATCTTTGATCAACCAGAAGTACAACAGATGGTGAATCAACGCAGTTGTCGTTGGAGATACATTCCTCCTAAATCTCCATGGCACGGCGGATTTTATGAAAGAATGATCGGCATTGTAAAACATTGTTTAAGGAAGACTCTTCATCGTCAAAGAATCGACTTAGAAGAATTCCGTACAGTTGTGACTGAAATAGAAAATCGAGTCAACAACAGACCTCTAACTTATGTTACCGATGATCTGGACAAATTAGAAGTGTTAAGTCCATCTCATTTACTCCATGGCAGAAGGCTCGAACCTGTTCCTCCCATGAATGATAAAGAAATCAGAGGATCCTACTTATTTCGAACCTGAGCAACTCAGACGTAAATTCAAACACCTTAATAAAGTGATTGAATGTTGGGAGAAAATTTGGCGAGAAGACTATATCACCTCATTGAGAGAACACTTCTATGGAGCTGGTGTTCCTGAAAATCATAAGTCCCTAAGACCTGGTGACATAGTGATTATTGACAATGATGGTCCGAGGTCCCAATGGCCACTTGGAAAAATTGTGACCATATATCCTGATGCAAATGGAATCATCAGGACAGTTGATGTTTTGAGCAAAGGTGTAGTGAATAAGCGGACAATAAATAAACTAGTGCCATTAGAATTACACAATGTTGAAAACAAAATTAGTGATTCTCCAGAAACCACACAGACTAAAGCTGTTCAGAAAAGACAAGCAGCAGTGGTGGCGAGTGAGAAAATTAAATTAATGTTAAGTGATGAATAGTTCACCTGCAGCGAACCTCTGCCGCCCCCCAGTGTTGAGAAATTTTCTCCAGGAGGGGGTATCAGCCCCCATCCGCCCCCTTCAGCCCCTTCAGCCCCTTTCAGCCCTGAGGGGCCCAGCCCTCTCAGAAGGGGCAAATATCTTGTTTACTGCTACAGCGAGTAATTGACCCCTGATGCAGTACCAGTATGTGACGTGGCTCGACGCTCCGTGCGGTTCTGTGTTGCAAAGTGTAGCTTAATAAAAGACAGTTCATCTCTTACCTTAGCAAGACAATAAAGGAAAATCCTGCTCCCACTTTATTACCATAGTAAAGATAGTGGACATTGTTGTCTATGCTTAAGACAGCAAGATTTAAACATTCTGCTTTGCTTCATCGAGGAAGCGGCAAGGAAGCAAAAGTACTAGGTCAGCTTTTCCTTTGTGCTGGGGGCAGTTATGGCGTGGGGCATTGTGGCATCTTCAGATTACTTTTGACTCTGCTGAGAGTGACACTGACGCCAGGATAACCAACAAAGAACGATCTGTGCGTTAGTGTGAACAAAGTATCTCATAAAACACAATAAACACTTAAGAGAAGTGTGATCAGTTTTTTTAGTGATAAGACTGTGAACAATAAAGACAAATTTTGTGGAACATAGTGTACCAGTGTGCGTATTCCTAGACTATGGAAGACGTGGACATCCAAGGACACTTCAGCTTCTATCAAGTCACCAATATCTGTCGAAGGTGTGAAGAACACCATAGCTCACGCTGCAAGAGCAAGGTAGGTTACGCATTTCTTGTAGTACGGGGGACTGCGCAGTTCTTGAGTCGCAAGGAGTTTGTAATCAACCTATAGTCGGCAGTAAGGTGCGGACTTTTAAGTCCAAACAAGTATGTAATTTGTCAGCAATCAGTGAATGAAATATGCTGACATAACACCCCCTAGGGGTAATTTATAATCTTACAAATTATAATTCTTTACAGCCCGTTGAGAGATGACTTCGACAGCTTCTCAAGACCTCATCTGCAGGGGCGGCTGTGCAGGCGATGAGCTGTCTTTCTAAGTTAAGTTTTCCTATATTTAAACTTAACTGGTAATCCCATTTTTCATCAGGTCATGCAGGAACTTTAAACCATTAACCACTATTGATATAACATCAGTAAAATGTTTTTGGGTCTTCCCAAGCAAAATACATCTGTGGGAGAAAATTACATCTACGTTTATTAAAAGACAAGAACAGCAACAACAAAGTAGTCTTCTTAGAAAACCTGACAGCCTTGTATAACAGGTGAGAAAATAAAATGGATGAGTTGGATGGGGCTGTCTTGGAGGACAGTGCACCAGATGGTACTGATGTTGTCCTGGAGGACAGTGCACCAGATGGTACTGATGTTGTCCTGGAGGACAGTGCACCAGATGGTACTGATGTTGTCCTGGAGGACAGTGCACCAGATGGTACTGATGTTGTCCTGGAGGACAGTGCAGCAGATGGTACTGATGTTGTCCTGGAGGACAGTGCACCAGATGGTACTGATGTTGTCCTGGAGGACAGTGCACCAGATGGTACTGATGTTGTCCTGGAGGACAGTGCACCAGATGGTACTGATGTTGTCCTGGAGAACAGTGCACCAGATGGTACTGATGTTGTCCTGGAGGACAGTGCACCAGATGGTACTGATGTTGTCCTGGAGGACAGTGCACCAGATGGGGTTGGTGTTGCCCTGGAGGACAGTGCACCAGATGGTACTGGTGTTGTCCTGAAGGACAGTGCACCAGATGAGGCTGATGTTGTCCTGGAGGACAGTGCACCAGATGGTACCGGTGTTGTCCTGGAGGACAGTGCACCAGATGGTACTGGTGTTGTCCTGGAGGACAGTGCACCAGATGGGGTTGGTGTTGCCCTGGAGGGCAGTGCACCAGATGGGGCTGGTGTTGTCCTGGAGGACAGTGCACAAGATGGTACCGTGTGTTGTCCTGGAGGACAGTGCACCAGATGGTACCGGTGTTGTCCTGGAGGACAGTGCACCAGATGGTACCGGTGTTGTCCTGGAGGACAGTGCACCAGATGGTACTGGTGTTGTCCTGGAGGACAGTGCACCAGATGAGGCTGGTGTTGTCCTGGAGGACAGTGCACCAGATGGGGCTGGTGTTGTCCTGGAGGACAGCGCACCAGATGATACTGGTGTTGTCCTGGAGGACAGTGCACCAGATGAGGCTGGTGTTGCCCTGGAGGACAGTGCACCAGATGGGGCTGGTGTTGTCCTGGAGGACATTGCACCAGATGGTACTGGTGTTGTCCTGGAGGACAGTGCACCAGATGGGGCTGGTGTTGTCCTGGAGGACAGAGCACCAGATGGTACTGGTGTTGTCCTGGAGTACAGTGCATCAGATGGTACTGGTGTTGTCCTGGAGGACAGTGCACCAGATGGTACTGGAGTTGTCCTGGAGGACAGTGCACCAGATGGTACTGGTGTTGTCCTGGAGGACAGTGCACCAGATGGTACTGGTGTTGTCCTGGAGGACAGTGCACCAGATGGTACTGGTGTTGTCCTGGAGGACAGTGCACCAGATGGGGCTGGTGTTGTCCCTGAGGACAATGCACCAGATGGTACTGGTGTTGTCCTGGAGGACAGTGCACCAGATGGTACTGGTGTTGTCCTGGAGGACAGTGCACCAGATGAGGCTGGTGTTGTCCTGGAGGACAGTGCACCAGATGGTACTGGTGTTGTCCTGGAGGACAGTGCACCAGATGGTACTGGTGTTGTCCTGGAGGACAGTGCACCAGATGGTACTGGTGTTGTCCTGGAGGACAGTGCACCAGATGGTACTAGAGTTGTCCTGGAGGACAGTGCACCAGATGGTACTGGTGTTGTCCTGGAGGACAGTGCACCAGATGGTACTGGTGTTGTCCTGGAGGACAGTGCACCAGATGGTACTGGTGTTGTCCTGGAGGACACTGCACCAGATGGTACTGGGTGTTGTCCTGGAGGACAGTGCACCAGATGGTACTGGTGTTGTCCTGGAGGACACTGCACCAGATGGTACTGGTGTTGTCCTGGAGGACACTGCACCAGATGGTTCTGGTGTTGTCCTGGAGGACAGTGCACCAGATGGTACTGGAGTTGTCCTGGAGGACACTGCACCAGATGGTACTGGTGTTGTCCTGGAGGACACTGCACCAGATGGTTCTGGTGTTGTCCTGGAGGACACTGCACCAGATGGTACTGGAGTTGTCCTGGAGGACAGTGCACCAGATGGTACTGGAGTTGTCCTGGAGGACAGTGCACCAGATGGTACTGGTGTTGTCCTGGAGGACAGTGCACCAGATGGTACTGGAGTTGTCCTGGAGGACAGTGCACCAGATGGTACTGGAGTTGTCCTGGAGGACAGTGCACCAGATGGAGATAGTGGCCCTGGTGATGAATCAGGTAAAAACAATGTTATTCAATTTCCAGAGGTACAAAGTATCATTCCTGCTGAAGATGGAACAAAAGGCGATGACGCATCAGGAAATAGTGTTGACACATTACCAGTAAAAATTGGTAGAAGCGCTGATATTTGTACAGGGGCTGTAGGGAGTGTGGAAACAGAAAAAATACACTAGTAAGGAATACAGCTACCAAAAAAATCCTGGCAAACGAAAATCCAATCTATGCAAATTCTATGCCTTCAGTATCTGCAGACATGGTATATCTGGAAAAACAGGTGGGATATGCACTTTTGACCATTCCAAAAAATGTTGCACCCTCATGTTGTCACTTCTCTATAATATACCGAGAATGTGGATTGTCCTTTATTCACAAAAAGACACGGATCAGTATTCTTTGTTCGTTATCCTGGCGTTAATGTTTGCCCTGGCAGGGTTTAAAGTAATCTGCCCCGCGACCCCTCAGCTGGCCCCAGCTTACCCTGACTTCTTCCGACACACGTTTCCTTTGCTTGCCAAACTTCCACCATGAAGCAGTGCAGAGTGCTTGATACTTGCTGTCTGTGCATAGACGTCAATGTGCACTATCTTTAACATGGTAATAAAGTGGGTGCAGGATTTTCTTAATTGTCCTGCCACGGCAAGAGATTAATTTTCTCTTACTAATCCACCCTATTTGCAACACTGGTCTCTTGCAAAGATGTGGTATGATCATGACACACGCTGGTCATATGGTTTCAGTTAAAAGTGTTGTTGCAGAAGCAAGCAAGACACCATTGCCCTTTCTGAGAGGGCTGAGCCCCTCAGGGCTAAAAGCGCTGAAAAGGGCTGAAAGGGGGGCAATACCCCCTTCATGGAGAAACTTTTTCCACAGAAGACACTACAAAACTCCAAGTGGACATAAACCAAATCTTTAAATGGGTCGCAAAAAACAATATGAAGTTCAATAAAGAGAAATTTTAACTACTCATATATGGAAAACTTGAGAAAATTAAAACTGCATCAAGGTATAAAACAAATTCTAACTACACAATAGAGCGAAAAACTAATGTGAAGGATATGGGAGTGATAATGTCAGATGATTTAAACGTCAAAGACCACAACAATGTGTCTACCTTATCTGCTAGAAAAGAGATAGGATGGATAATGAGAACCTTCAAAACCAGGAATGCCAAGCCTAAGTTGATTTTCTTCAAATCTCTTGTTCTGTCTAGGCCGGAATACTGCTGTACACTAATTGCCCCATTCAGGGCAGGCGAAATTGCTGACCTGCAGAATGTACAGAGACCTTTCACGGCACACAAAAATATGGAAAAGCACCTAAATTACTGCGAATGGTTGAAGTCCCTTGATTTGTATTCCCTGGAATGCAGGGGAGAAAGGTACTTGATAATATACACTTGGAAAATTCTAGAGGGATTAGTACCAAACTTGCACACGATAATCATTCCCTACGAAACCAAAATACTCGGCAGACGTTGCAACATTACACCAAAGAAAAGCAGGGGCGCCACAAGTACATTAAGAGACAACACAATAAGTATCAGGGGCCCAAGACTCTTCAACGGCCCCCCAGTATACATAAGGGGGATTATCAGTAGACCCCTGGCTGTCTTCAAGTAGGCGCTGGACAGGCACATAAAGTCAGTATCTGATCACCCGGGCTATGGTTCGTACGTCGGTATACGTGTGGGCAGCAGTAGCAGCTTGGTTGATCAGACTGTCATCCACCACCGTCTCAGGAACCTCTGAACATCTCATTATCCTTAACTTGCAGTCAGTGTCTGTTTTTAAATAGTCTTACCAATTTGTAATATTTCCAAATCCCATGTTGAAAATGGGTTAGAATCCTCCTGCCACCAGCCCAGCCACTAATGTGCCAGCAACATGGGGCTGTGTTGCCAGATGACAAAAAAAAAGTTTTAAAGTTGGGTTGTTTGAATGTTTGTACATGCAGTACAGATGTTAGGGTTTTAATGAGAGAGAGAGAGAGAGAGAGAGAGAGAGAGAGAGAGAGAGAGAGAGAGAGAGAGAGAGAGAGAGAGAGAGAGAGAGAGTGTGTGTGTGTGTGTTCGTGTAAAAAATAGATAGAGAGAGACAGACAGAGCGAGAGAGAGAGAGAGAGAGAGAGAGAGAGAGAGAGAGAGAGAGAGAGAGAGAGAGAGAGAGAGAAAGAGAGACAGACAGACAGACAGACAGACAGATAGAGATAGACATAGTCAGAGATACAGAGACAGATACAAACAGGGAGACAGAAAGATAGAGACAGACACACAAACAGACAGACAGAGACTGTAAAGAGTCAGAAGTGAAAAAGTGAAGAGCAATGCGTGGGAAGGAAAGAGTGTACGAGATCAAATTCGACTTTCTAACTTTATCCCGTGAAAACCAATTTCGAGAATAGTCTACAGAAAACTGAGCACAGGCACTTGTACTTGTCAACTACTTCATGAACATTCACCAGGGTTGAAAATCTGAAGCCAAACGGACAAAGCAATCTGTAATAATGAACGAAAATCTTGGAGTAGGTTAGTAGAAGACACGAATACTGTAGCTGACACTATGACCGGTTCTGAAATAAAGTCGTACAGTATTTAAGGGTTCGTTCCACTCGTGAAAATTTAAGCGCCGTAAAAAAAAAGCGTTTTTTTTTTTTTTTAATATTTGTCAGTTGTCAGTTTTCTGCAGTTATATTCTTTTTAAAATTCTCTACAGTCCTAGAAAAATACAATTGATTTTGTGTCTTTCATGAAAGTCCAGCTTGATATATTTTTCAATTTAAATTGCAAAAATGGCACCCACACACCCCAAATTCCATACAAAAATTTTTCCAACGGTTAAGAGTTTGAAGCTGACCGGAAGAGGCATTTTTTAGTTATTACATTAAAACATTTAATAAAAATGGCAATTTAAAGCTTATATAACTCCAAACAAAAGTCAAGCTTTCCTTTAATAAAGTCCATCACTACTGAAACGTTTGAAACCTATCGGAACAGTCATTCTCCAGTTATAGCCCTGAATTCAACGGTTCCAAGTTTTCTAAAAAAAATTCACTAAAATTTCCAATATGTCCATACACATGCTTAACTTACATCATCCTTCCTATGGAAGGTATCAATCTTAATGTTTTGAAGCCGAGGAGATCAGGTGCTCCACAGTGATCCAATGGAAATCATTGTCACTGTTCAGTGAAACTGGCAAATTGGAACTTTTGGATCCCACTCTTACTACAATACGAACTTTTTGTTGAAAATGGTAAAAAATAACGACAAGTTGATGATTAAGATACATGTGCAACTGCTGGGTATCTATATTTTTGAAAAGTTTCGCCTACACAGTAGGCTTCTTCAGTCAAATACAGAGGCAGCAGGTGTAGTAGTGAAATAAACATGATGCAATCAGTCCATCAACATTGGAGAAATAGTATTTGAAGTGGTCAGTCCCTCAGCCTGAAGAAGAGTTCACATCCATGGAGCTGAATTCCAGGAATTTTCCAGGCTGAGGGACTGATCATCTCAAATACTATTTCTCGAAAGTTGGTGGACTAACTACATCATCTTCGTTCCACTACTACACCTGCTGTCTCTGTATTTGACTGAAGAAGTCTACTGTTTAGGCGAAACGTTTCAACAATAAAGATACCCAAGTGTTGCACATGTGTCTTACTCATCAATGCAAACCTCGCCTTCTGGAACCTACTCCAAGGCTGAAAATTTGAAGCCGATTAGAAGAGGCATTCTTCAGTTATCGTACAAATTCCGATGACTCATAATTTCATAAAAAAAAATTGCCCATTCAAATTAATATAATGGTTATGTTGGTCGTGAGATGCATCAGACATTATATACTGAAGCCGTTCTTACGAGGCAGACTCAAACACATTTCACTTGATTTAACGGGAGAAAGAATTTCACACTATTTCACCCATAAAATTAGAAAACATGTGCACCTAAACGAATGATTTTTTCTCTATTGTCGAGTTAGGAGGAATTTTTTTTAATTTAATTTTTGAAGCCAAGCAGGAGAGGGTTTTGAAAGTCATCGGAGTCATATCAAGATGCTCTGAACGCATCCTACGAATCTGGCCATAATGCACCTGCACAAAATTCCAAGAATTTTGCCCTGGTTACCTCACACCAGTGTTGAAAATATGAAGCCAGTGAAATGAAGCTTAGTGTTACAAGAAATATAATATTGAAAAATTAAAGGAAGAAAAAAAATCAGTGTCTCACCTTAAGCCCCGCTTCATGGATGCATAATAATAATAATAATAATAATAATAATAATAATAATAATAATAATAATAATAATAATAATAATAATAATAATAATAATTTGTTATTAACACATCGGCAGTTTCCCACCAAGGTAGGGTGACCCGCAAAAGAGGGAACACTTTCATTATCATTCACTCCATCACTGTCTTGCTAGAGGCGTGCCAACACTACAGTTTAAAAACTGTAACATTAACACCTGTCCTTCAGAGCGCAGGCACTGCACTTTCCACCTCCAGCCTTCCGGTTTCTCTGAATCCCTTCAAAAATGTTACTTTGCTCACACTCCAACAGTACGTGAAGTCATAGAAACCATTAGTTTCTATTTGCTCCTATCTAACATGCTCGTGAAGTCTAAGCCCCACGCACACAAAACCTGTTTTACCCCTCCCTCCAACCTTTCCTAGGCCGACCCCTACCCTGCCTCCTCCCACTACAGATGTATGTGCACTCTAAATGCCCGAACCACCTCAACGACCCCTCCTCAGACCGCTGGATAATACTTTTAGTAACCCGCACCTCCTCTTAATTTTCAAACCATGCATTCTCTGCCTTATATTCACACTGCACAATGCCCTCAGACACGATATCTCCACTGCCTCCAGCCTTTTCCTTACTGCAACATTCACCACCCATGCTTCAAACTCATATAAGAGCATTGGTATAATTATACTCTCATGCATTCCCCGTTTTGCTTCCATGTTCACTTTTAATTTCCTTCTTACACACACCCTGCCAAACACGTCCACCAACCTCTCTTCAGAATCTCCTAAAAGCACAATGTCATCAACAAAACCAATTGTAACAACTTTGTGTTAGATTCTTTATCTTTTAATTCCAAACCTCTTGCAAAAACCCAGGCATTCACTTCTCTTACAACCAAATCTATAAATATATTGAACAACCATGGTGACATCACACATCCCTGTCTAAGGCCTACTTTTACTAGGAAATAATCTCCCCCTTTCCTACATACTCTATTCTGAGCCTCACTTTCCTCTTAAAAACTCTTCACTGTTATCAGTAACCTAACTCCCATTCCTTTAATTTGCAACATCTGCCACCCTACATACTCATTTTCCAAATCCATAAATGCAACAAAAACCCATTTACCCTTATTTAATTAATGTTCACCTATATGTTTCATTGTAAACACTTGGGCTATACACCCCCTACTCCTGATGGATGGTACCACTATGACCCCGCCTCCGCCTGCTTCACCTCACCTCTCTACAGTATATAAGCCACGTCTACGGCCCTATGCTGTACATTCTACAAGATTGATGGACTGAACACATCGACTTCAGGCTGAGGGACTGATTACCTCATACTCCTCCTCTCCTTACGCCTTCCTCTTTGTATTGGACTGATGAAGCCACTGTGTGGCGAAACGTTTCCTGAATAAAGATTCCCATATGCTGCATAAGTGTCTCAATCTTCAACTTGTCGGTTTTTCAAACCATTCATCACACCCCCTACTCCTCCTAAAATCTCCTCGTTCATCTTCGATCCTGCTCTCCGTCTTACTCTTAATTCTTTCAATAATAACTTTACCAGGTATTTTCAACAAGCTTATTCCCATTTGCCTTTATACAAAGGAACTATGCATGCTCTGTCAGTTCTGCCAGTCCCTAGGTACCTTACCCTCTTCTATACATTTATTAAATAAAAACAGCAACTACTCCAAAACAACATTCCCATCTGCTTTTAACATTTCTGCCTTGATCCCATCAATACCAGCTGCTTTACACCCTTTCATTCTACGCACTGCCTCACACACCTTCCCTTACACTCACAACTGGCTCTTGCTCACTCCTACAAGATGTTATACCTCCCTGCAAAATGCACGAAATCACAGCTTCCCTATCTTCATCAACATTCAACAGTTTTTCAAAATATTCCTTCTGTCTTCCCGATACCTTTAACTTTATCTAATAACTCTCCTCTCCTAGTTTTAACTGTCAAATCCATTCGTTAAATAATAATAATGAAAATAATTATAATTAATAATAATAATAATATAATAATAATAATAATAATAATAATAATAATAATAATAATAATAATAATGAAAATAATAATAATAATAATAATAATAATAATAATAATAATAATAATAATAATAACACCACAACCATCATCAGTACAGCACTACCATGACAACCATCATTCCTTCAACACTATTACCACAAAACCATCCCCGTCACAGCCACCATTACCACCATATCATCATCACCACCACACTGTCCCTCACTCAGCTGGAACATTCAGACACGTACGGTGGCCACAGCAGAACATGTTATTAAAACCTCCCAGGAGGGAGTCGAACACTTTTTTAACAAGGCGGAGGATTTGGATGGTAATCTCAGAGCTTTGTAGAGTCACTACGATGAAACACAATAAAACATGGCCAGATATAACCAACAGTTATAAATATAAAATACAGAAGGGCAACCATTCAAAGGAATTTGTAAACATAGCCAGATTTAACAAACAATTACAGACACAAAAAAAAATGAAGGGCAGACAGTCAGAAGGTGTGAAAAGATAAACAGATTTAACAAACAACAACAAAGAGATAAACAATAGAAAGGCATACAGTTAAAAGGATTTCAAACATAGCCAGATTTTACAAACAACTATAAACAGTTAAAAAGTAGAAGGGCAAACAGTCAGAAGAATTTGCAAACAGCCAAATTTAAAAAACAATTACAAACAGATTAGAAAATGGACAACCAGTTAAAAGAACTTTCAATCATTGATAATACTTAAATATTGGAAAACGATATAAACAATGTTAATGTATTTTTACTGACAAACAATACGAGTGTTTTAACCTCCACAAGGAACCAATGTATATTTATACGTTCGTGTGTGTGTGTGTGTGTGTGTGTGTGTGTGTGTGTGTGTGTGTGTGTGTGTGTGTGTGTGTGTGTGTGTGTGTGTGTGTGTGTGTGTGTTGTTGTGTGTGTGTGTGTGTTTTGTGTGTGTGTGTGTATGTGTGTGTGTTTTGTGTGTGTGTGATGTGTGTGTGCGTATGTGTGTTTAATGTGTGATTTGGTATGGTGTGTGTATGTGTGTCTGGTGGTGTGGGTGTTATGTGTGTGTGTGTGTGTGTGTGTGTGTTGTGTGTGTGTGTTGTGTGTGTGTGTGTGTGTGTGTGTGTGTGTGTATGTGGTCTGTGTTGTGTGTGTGTGTGTGTGTGTGTGTGTGTGTGTGTTTTGTGTGTGTGTGTAGTGTTTGTGCGTATGTGTGTTTAAGTGTTTTGTTTGTATTGTGTGTGTAGTGATGTGTGTGTGTGTGTGGTGTGTGTGTGTGTGTGTGTGTGTGTGTGTGTGTGTGAGTGTTGTGTGTGTGTGTGTGTGTTTTGTGTATGTGTGTATGTGTGTGTGCGTATGTGTGTTTAAGTGTGTGTATTTGTATGTGTGTGTGTATGTGTGTCTGTGTGTGTGTGTGTGTGTGTGTGTACTCACCTAATTCACCTATCTGTGGTTGCAGGGGTCGAGACTCAGCTCCTGGCCCCGCATCTTCACCGACCGCTACTAGGTCCTCTCTCCCCCTGCTCCATGACCTTTATCATACCTCGTACTAAAACTATGTATAGTTCCTGCCTCCACTACATCGCTTGCCAGACTATTCCACTTCCTAACTACTCTATGACTGAAGAAATTCTTCCTAACATCCCTTTGACTCATCTGAGTCTTCAGCCTCCAATTGTGACCCCTTGTTTCTGTGTCCATCTCTGGAACATCCTGTCTCTGTCAACCTTGTCTATTCCACGCAGTATTTTGTATGTCGTTATCATGTCTCCCCTGACCCCTCCTGTCCTCCAGTGTTGTCAGACCGATTTCCCTTAACCTTTCTTCATAGGACATTCCCCTTAGCTCTGGAACTAGCCTTGTTGCAAACCTTTGCACTTTCTCTAATTTCTTGACGTGTTTGACCAGGTGTGGATTCCAGACTGGTGCTGCTTACTTCAGTATGGGCCTGACGTACACAGTGTATAAAGTCTTGAACGATTCCTTACTGAGGTACCGGAACGCTATTTTCAGGTTTGCCAGGCGCCCGTATGCAGCAGCAGTTATCTGGTTAATGTGTGCTTCTGGCGATGTACTCGGTATTATACTCACTCCTAGGTCTTTCTCCTTGAGTGAGGTTTGCAGCCTTTGGCCACCTAGCCTATACTCTGTCTGCAGTCTTCTTTGCCGTCCTCCGATCTTCATGACTTTGCTTTTGGCGGGGTTAAATTCAAGGAGCCAGTTTCTGGACCACGCATCCAGCCTGTCCAGGTCTCTTTGTAGACCTGTCTGGTCCGCGTCTGATTTAATTCTCCTCATTAACTTCACGTCATCTGCAAACAGGGACACTTCTGAGTCTATCCCTTCCGTCATGTCGTTCACATATACCAAGAATAGCACTGGTCCCAGGACTGACCCCTGTGGGACCCCGCTCGTCACCGGCGCCCACTGTGATACCTCATCACGGACCATGACTCGCTGTTGCCTCCCTGTTAGGTATTCTCTGATCCATTGCAGTGCCCTTCCTGTTATACGTGCCTGTTCCTCTAGCTTTTGTACTAATCTCTTGTGAGGAACTGTGTCGAAGGCCTTCTTGCAGTCCAAGAAAATGCAATCAACCCACCCCTCCCTCTCATTTCTTACTTCAGTTACCTTGTCGTAAAACTCTAGTAGGTTTGTGACACAGAATTTGCCTTCCATGAATCCGTGCTGGCTGTCGTTTATAATCTTGTTCCACTCCAGGTGCTCCACCACTCTCCTCCTGATAATCTTTTCCAGACTTTGCATACTATACATGTCAGTGACACTGGTCTATAATTTAGTGCTTTATTTCTGTTTCCCTTCTTAAAGATGGGGACTACATTTGCCTTCTTCCACACTTCAGGTAGTTGCCCAGTTTCAAGGGAAGTGTTGAAGATTTTGGTTAGTGGCACATGTAGTGTCCCTGCTCCCTCTCTAAGGACCCATGGAGAGATGTTGTCGGGTCTCACCGCCTTTGAGGTATCAAGGCCACTTAGGAGCTTTTCCACCTCCTCCTCAGTTGTGTGTAATTCATCCAACACTTGTTGGTATATCCCTTGTTGCTGTACGCCACTGTTTTGTCTTCCTGCTGTCCCTTCAGCCTCCACTGTAAATACTTTCTGAAATCTCGTGTTGAGCTCCTCACATACCTCCTGGTCGTTTCTTGTGAGCTCCCCACCTTCTTTCCTCAGCCTGATTACCTGGTCCTTGACTTTTTGTCTTCCTCCTGATGTGGCTGAATAGTTTCGGGTCAACTGACTTTCGATGCTATGTCATTTTCATACTGCCCGCTGGCGCCTCCCCTTTTTAAATCTGTGCATACTCTTTTTCTGACTCGTCGACTAATCTCTTATTCTCCTGAGTCCTTTGTCTTCTGTACTTTTTCCATTCTCTAGAGCACTTAGTTTTTGCCTCCCTGCACCTTCGGGTAAACCAAGGGCTCGTTCTGTCCTTCCCATTATTTCTGTTACCCTTGAGAACAAACCTTTCCTCTTCCTCCTTGCATTTTGTTGTTACAAAGTCCATCATTTCGTTTACTGATTTTCCTACCAACTCCTGTTCCCACTGAACCTCCTGCAGGAAGGTCCTCATTCCTGTGTAGTCCACCCTTTCATGGTTTAGCTTTTCCCTTTCTACTCCTGTTACCCTTTCATATGTGATGTGCTCAATGTCTGAGCTACTCAGGGTGAACACGAGGTCCAGTCTTGCTGGTTCATCCTCCCCTCTCTCTCTGAAGTATCCCTAACATGTTGGTGCATGAGATTTGCTAGCACCACATCCAACATCTTGGCTCTCCATGTTTTGGGACCCCTATGTGGCTCCAGGTTTTCCCAATCAATCTCCCAGTTATTGAAGTCACCCATGACCAGTAACTTCGCTCTACTTGAGTGGGTCCTTCTTACCACCTCAGCTAGAGTGTCCACCATTGCTCTGTTGCATTCATCATATTCCTCTCTTGGCCTCCTGCAGTTCTGTGGTGGGTTATACATAACTGCAATGACTACCTTGTGTTCCCCTGACTGAACTGTACCTAGTATGTAATCCCTTTCTCCAATCTCGTCCATACCTTCCATTTCTTGATAACCCCACCAGTTTTTTATTAGTAGTGCAACCCCTCCTCCCCCCCTCCCTTCTAAACCTTCCTCAGGATCTGATATCTGGGTGAGAAGATTGCATCTTTTTTATCCCAGTGAGTTTCGTTTCTTTAAAACCCCTACGATGTCTGGGACAACTCCTTGATTCTTTTTGTGCCACTCCTCACATTTATTCATTATTCCATCCGCGTTTGTGTACGAAAAACCCTTTAACTTCTTTTCAATAATTGTGGTCTTTTGAGAGAGGTGGTTTAGGGAAGCAGGGGCCTATAGGGGGTTGGGGTGGGGGGGGGATCTGTGGTGTGGGGGCAGAGGGCCTGTGGGGGGTTTCAGTGGGGGGGGTAGTGTGAGGGGGATGGGGGAAGAGGTCCATGGGGGGTTACAATGGGGGAGGGGGTTGTGGTGAGTGGGATGGGGATAAGGGTAAGTGTGTGAGTTGCTGTGGGTTACTGTGAGGGTGGGGTTTGTTTTGAGGAGGATGGGGAGAGGTAAAATTGTGTGGGTTTAAACTGTGGGTTTCTGTGGGGGTGAGTTTGAGCTGAGGGGGATGTACGGGTTACTGAGGTTTACTGTAGGGTGGGGTTTATGCAGAGGGGGATGTGTGGGTTTACTGTGGGTTTCTTGTGGGGGGGGGGTTTGTGCTGAGGGGGATGGGGGCAGAGGGTTCAGTGAGTGGGTTTTGGGTTAGGTCTTTTTGGTTGTTTTGGGGATTGCCATGGTTGTGTTCCTTCTGTGGGTGGTACTGGAGGGGGTTGTGTTTGTTCTTCCCCACGTGGGCCTGATTTCTCCTGCTCTCCCCCCTTCCTTTGCCTCCCATTCCTCCTTGCGACATTGCACCCTTCTTTCAGTGTCATCCTTTCTTCTTGTTTTTCGTCTGGGTCGAGGTACACACTTTGGAAACCCAACCTGATTGTCCCTTAGGCGTGCTTTCTCCTGCAGGATCCGGTTTCGAACTGACTCGGCCTTGAAAATCACTTTTACTGGATGCTTTTTTCCCCTTGCAAACCACCCAGTTCTCTGAAAATTTGTCAGCTGGGTCATGTCGTCCTCTCCTATTGCTTTCATGATGCTTTCAATCGTTTTTTTTTTTCTCCTCCTGTTTCCGTGCCTCATAAGTTTCCCCATCTACTTCTTGGAGCCCATAGACAAAAATGGCCCTCTCCCTTTCATCCACCTGCTTTGCTTCCCTGAGCATCCTCTGATTCAAATTAGTTCCTGCCATTGACTTGTTGCTTCTTACTATCTCTTCCTTATCTGGTGTCCCTCTGCTTATTTGTTCCTGGACATGGCAGTTGTCTGTTTAGAGCCTCTGCGTATAGTTTAGCTCCTTCATTGACTTTAGTCCCCTCATTAGTTCTTGCTGTTCTCCCTGCCTTTTCCCAGGCCCCCCTTGGGTCTGATGGAGTCCCCTCATTGGTGACTGAGGTAGTAGCTATTGGTGTCATGGCTGTACTATCCTTTGGTTCTTTAGGCTGTTTCAGACTCTTTAGTTCTTCTACTAAGCTCTGTATCTTAGCTTCAGCTGCTGTGATTTGTAATTCCCATTTCCTGCTCTCCTCAGCTATTTTCTCTTCCATTTTCTTGCTGATTTCTTCCAGCCTCCTCCCCCACTCCTCCTCTCTTCGCATGAGCTCTGCCTCCCAGTCCTCTCTCCCAGGTCCACCACTCGCTTCATCCACCATTCCTCTGGTTCTCCGTCCAGGTTTTTGATGTCCCATGTTTTTTTTTTCTTTTCACATAAAGAAGAGCTTATGCCAAGGGTGCTGTGGAGGGGGTGTTTGTTGTGGGGGGAGAGGGGTGTTTGTTGTGGGGAGAAGGGAGGAGACAGGGAGGGGAAAAGGATAGTGTGTGTGTGTGTGTGTGAGTGTGTGTGTGTGTATACTCGCCTACTCACCTAATTGGAGCTCTGGTGGCCTGGTGGCTAAAGCTCTCGCTTCACACGGCGAGGGTCTGGGTTCGAAACACTGTGCGTGTTTCTTTACACCTGTTGTCTATGCTCACTCATCAGAAAATGGGTACCTGAGTGCTAGTCGCATCCTGGGACACTCTGACCTATTTTACCTGAAATGCTCAGCATAACAAGGGGCTTTCTATATAGTAGTATGTTATTGATGTCAGCTAGGACTGTATACCTTGTACATGTACTTGTAGTAAATAAAGACATTCTTTTTCTTCTTCTTCTTCTTCTTCTTCTTATTATTATTATTATTATTATTATTATTATTATTATTATTATTATTATTAATTGTGGTTGGAGGGGTCGAGTCATAGATCCTGGTCCCGCCTCTTCACTGGTCGCCATTAGGTCCACTTACTGCTCCATGAGCTTTATCATACCTCTTCTTAAAGCTATGTATGGTACCTGCCTTCACTACCTCACTTTCCAGACTATTCCACTTCCTGACAATTCTATGGCTGAAAAAATACTTCCTAACATCCTGTTCGCGAGTGAGGCAGGTGACTCGACTCTACCAAGTGCAAATCAGTTAATAGCCTAGTTAATTAGGGTGACTTATTCAATGACCGGCCTTTGTGCAGTGAAGTACTCTTTACATTTGATACACATTTCAAGGCAATAATTAGCTTCCTTGATGCTACAGACGGTTGCAGATCTGTGGCTCATACAACCATGTTACGTGTCCCGACGGAGGCACCTACGCCCCCCACGAAGGCACCATACAATCCCGACGGAGGCACCATACACCCCCAACACTCCACGACAGTAAGTACCTATTAACAGTACCATTAAATGTGCATGTCTTGTACTTTATTGGGACTGACAAGTTTGAAGGGTCTTACCACATCCTCCAACCCATCAGAGATACAACATACCTGGAACTGGGCTGCTACACTGCCCTGTGTGAACTAAAGATAAGAATTCAGTTAGCAAGAAATGGGATGGCAGGTTTTTGGGCTGAATTCCGTTGATGACTTGATTGGATCACTAACCTAATCAGTCATAACCCAGAGACAACTTCTATTTTACACACCTATTTGTGGTTTCAGGGGTCAATTTACAGTTTCTAGCGTGCCTCTCTGCTGATCACTACTAGGTTTACTCTCTTCCTTCTCTAAGAGGCTTATTGTACCTCTTTTTAAAGCTGTTTATGGATTCTACCTCCACTCACCACTCTCCAGATTGTTCCATTTCTTTACGACTCTATGACTGAAGAAATACCTCTTAACATCCCTGTGGTTCATCTGAGTTTTCAACTTTCAATTGAAAAACTCTGAAGCATTCTGCCCCTGTCCAACTTGTCAGCTCCTCTCAGTATTTTATATGTCATTATCATGTTCTCTCTATCCCTCCTGTTCTCCAGTGTCGTTAAGTTGATTTCCCTTAACCTTTCCTTATAAGACAAACTCTTTTGCTCTGAGACTAGTCTTGTTGTAAACCGTTGCACTCCCACTAATTTCCTGACGTGCTTGACTAGGTATGGATTCCATACTGGTGCTGCATACTCCAATATGGGCCTTACGTAAATGGTGCACAGTGTCTTGAATGACTCCCTACTTAGGTTTACCAGGCGTTCATATGCTGCAGCAGTTATTAGGTTGATGTGCACCTCAGGAGATATCTTCGGTATTATACTCACCCCAAGATCATTTTCCTTGAGTAAGGTTCGCAGCCTTTGACCCCCCTAACATGTACTCCATCTGCTGTCTTCTTTGACCTTCCCCAGGTTTCATGGCTTTGCACTTGGTGGGTTAAACTCCAGAAGACAGTTGTTGGACCAGGCTTGTAACCTGTCCAGATCCCTTTGCAGTCCTGCCTGAACCTTATCGGCTTGAATTCTTCGCATTAGCTTCACGTCATCTGCAACCATGTACACCTCTGAATCTATCCCTTCCGTCATGTCATTGACATATACCAGACAGCACAGGACCTAAGACTGACCCTTGTATAACACCTCTCGTCACAGTCGCTCAATCCGACACCTCGTCTCGTACCATTACTTTTGTGTGTGTGTGCAGAATCTTCGTATATTCATACATGGCGATTAAGTGATATTGATTTTAATTCAGTCTTGGGTGGAAGAGGAGCAAAAGAGGCAGGAGATGATTAAGAGGAGGAAGACAAGGAAGAAGAGAAGAAAGAAGGAGCAGCTGGAAGAGAAATGTGATGAGAATGAGAAAAAGAACTGTTCATGTAGAAACACCTTACACTACGTATTAATCTGAAACAAACGTACAGAATAAAGAATTGAAACGTTAAAGAAATTATTACAACGAAAAAAAGGAACATTATTACAACAGACAAAAATACGATATTATTATAACGAAAAAAAAACAGCGACATTATTACAGCCGAAAAAGCAGCTACAACATTAACAGAACAACGGCTACAACATTTATACAGTAGAGAAACAGTGACAACATTATTTTAACAGAAAAAAAGAGACAGTTCAACAGTAAAAACAGAGACAATATTCAACAGAAAAACAGGCAACATTAAACAGAAAAACAGACAACATTAAACAGAAAAACAGACAACATTAAACAGAAAAACACAATAAAATTCTTAAAACAGAAAAACAGCGACAACATTCTTACAACAGAATATAACGTAGGAGAAAACCCAAGAGCAGGAAAGCTGCTCAATCTGTTGACCTGACGGAGTATTACCGAGCAGAAGCGCAAATGTCAGAAAGATGGTTATTATTATTATTAATTGTTGTTGTTGTTGTTGTTGTTGTTGTTGTTGTTGTTGTTGTTGTTGTTGTTGTTGTTGTTGTTTGTTATTATTATTATTATTATTATTAAAAGTTCTGGAGAAGGTTGTTAGGAGAGCCAGGCGAGGCAGGTTGGGTTAAGTAATGGTTGTCAGGAAACAGGACAAGTGTTTGCGCGAGCAAGTACCAAGCTGACGACCAGCACAGGATTTGAGAATCGTCTTGACTTGATGCGATGAGAATGAAGCCGCATCATTGACGCTCCTGACGTTGACGCACTCACGAACGATGATGCCAGAGGTGGTGGCTGACAAGGTGTCTTCTTGCCAAATCAAAACTAAACAATAACTCATCTTTCTCCAGACAAGAATGAGAAGAAGAAAGGGGAGGGGGGAAGAAGCTGGAACAGACTAGCCTACTGCTGCTTTGAAGATAATTTCATCCCTTACATTTTTTTTACCCCTACCGTCTTTTACCCCTCCCTCACCTACTTCCCTCCATCCCTCTTCCTCTCTCTCTCTCTCTCTCTCTCTCTCTCTTTCTCAAGAAAAAAGAAAAAGGCAGGCAGAGGACTTAAGGTTCTCGAGCCTGAGCACGTCCATCGTCAGGGAATAAATGAGGTCAGAGGTCAAACTAGTAACAAAGTGAGTTGCAGAAGGTTGTTTTGTTAGAACAGGATCGAAGGTAAATAATGAGGAGCATTGAGGAAACTATAGTGGCAACGGAGTAACGAGGTGAACATAAATCGTGCTAGGAAAAGAAAAACGAAGGAAAGTGAATAGCCAGAGGGAAGGACGAATAAAGTAAGAAAGAGAAAGAAATTGAGGAAAGCAGGGAGGGAAAGATGGTAGAAATTAATGAATGGGTAAAACACAGTGAAAATTGTGTGAAAGCGTGGAGGGTAAAACGAACAGCGAGGGGAGAGTGCAGAGGGACGGTAAGCAGCAGCAGGAAGTGGAATGTTATGTAGTCTGCTTGTGAGGCCACAAATTGATAAAACAGATGTACAGCGTACACTCACCTGCTACCACCTGCCAGTGGTGTATATTCACCTGCTACCACCTGCCAGTAGTGTATATTCACCTGCTACTACCTGCCAGTAGTGTATATTCACCTGTTACCACCTGCCAGTAGTGTATATTCACCTGATACTACCTGCTAGTAGTGTATATTCACCTGTTACCACCTGCCAGTAGTGTATATTCACCTGCTACCACCTGCCAGTAGTGTATATTCACCCGATACTACCTGCCAGTAGTGTATACTCACCTGCTACTACCTGCCAGTAGTGTACACTCACTTGCTTCCACCTGCCAGTAGTGTACACTCACCTGCTACCACCTGCCAGTAGTGTATACTCACCTGCTACCACCTGCCAGTAGTGTACACTCACTTACTTCCACCTGCCAGTAGTGTACACTCACCTGCTACCACCTGTCAGTAGTATACACTATCCTGCTACCACCTGCCTGTAGTGTACACTCACTTGCTTCCACCTGCCAGTGTATACTGACCTGCTACCACCTGACAGTGTACATTCACCTGGTACCACCTGCCACTACTGTACACTCACCTGGTACCACCTGCCAGTACTGTACACCCACCTGGTACCACCTGCAAGTACTGTACACTCACCTGGTACCACCTGCCAGTACTGTACACCCACCTGGTACTACCTGCCAGTACTGTACACTCACCTGGTACCACCTGCCAGTACTGTACACTCACCTAGTACCACCTGTCAATTTTACCATCTGCATACATCTGCAAAGCAAAATATAAATATAAATAATTTGAAAGGTAAACTGTGCTTTGTATAATTCATAAATTTGTAATAATTTTATGTGGTAGAGAAGGTCGAACCTGCGTCCTGACACCTGCAACTGAACACGTGTACACACTCTCCCACAGAGTACACCGCTGTGTATCATGAACCCCTTCAGTGTGTGTCAAGTGTATTGTGTCGCAAACCCTTCACTCCGTGACTGTCATGTGTACTGTGTGTCATGAAGCCTTCATTCCGTGACTGTCATGTGTATTAGTGAGTAACAACCATACTACTCTGACCAACCCAGAAACCTGTAACAACAACCACTGAGACACGTTCAGCAGGCCAAGAGCTCTACTTCGACTAGAGTGCCTTCAAGTCTACGCGTCTTGCTACAGGTAATATTACTCATAAGAGTTTTCAAACAAGTTAACAGTGGGAAATTCTATTCTTGTATGTAGAGTGACAGGAGAACCCAGAGTATCTCTGCAAGCAATGTCAGGGCAATACCAGAAAATATTTTTCGATATATAATTAAGTGCATTTATTCCTTTATGCATAAGTAACGTAGCTTACAAGATGTAACTGTAAAACACAATGTTTCTCTAAAATCATCACATCACGTTGTCCACATGAAGGAGGGACCTGAGGTAGCAAGACAGCACCACATCACGTGGTCCCCATCAAAGAGAGACCTGAGGTAGCAAGCTAGCGCCACATCATGTGGTTCACATGAAGGAGAGACCTGAGGTAACAAGCTAGCACCAGTTCACGAGGTCCTCGTGAAAGAGAGACCTGAGGTAGCAAGCTATCGTCACATCATGTGGTTCACATGAAGGAGAGACCTGAGGTACCAAGCCAGCACCAGATCACGAGGTCCTCTTGAAAGAGAGACCTGAGGTACCAAGCCAGCACCAGATCACGAGGTCCTCATGAAACAGAGACCTGAGGTA
>NC_069400.1:92640845-92775845 GCF_026875155.1 Cherax quadricarinatus
GCCATACTTGTACAGGTAGCACACACACTGCCTGCCATACTTGTACAGGTAGCACACACACTACCTGCCATACTTGTACAGGTAGCACACACACTGCCTGCCATACTTGTACAGGTAGCACACACACTGCCTGCCATACTTGTACAGGTAGCACACACACTACCTGCCATACTTGTACAGGAGCACACACACTAGCCTGCCATACTTGTACAGGCAGCACACACACTACCTGCCATACTTGTACAGGAGCACACACACACTGCCTGCCATACTTGTACAGGTAGCACACACACTACTGCCATACTTGTACAGGCAGCACACACACTACCTGCCATACTTGTACAGGCAGCACACACACTGCCTGCCATACTTGTACAGGTAGCACACACACTGCCTGCCATACTTGTACAGGCAGCACACACACTACCTGCCATACTTGTACAGGCAGCACACACACTACCTGCCATACTTGTACAGGTAGCACACACACTACCTGCCATACTTTACAGGTAGCACACACACTGCCTGCCATACTTGTACAGGCAGCACACACACTGCTGCCATACTTGTACAGGCAGCACACACACTGCCTGCCATACTTGTACAGGTAGCACACACACTGCCTGCCATACTTGTACAGGTAGCACACACACTACCTGCCATACTTGTACAGGCAGCACGCACACTGCCTGCCATACTTGTACAGGTAGCACACACACTACCTGCCATACTTGTACAGGCAGCACACACACTGCCTGCCATACTTGTACAGGCAGCACACACACTACCTGCCATACTTGTACAGGTAGCACACACACTGCCTGCCATATTTGTACAGGTAGCACACACACTACCTGCCATACTTGTACAGGCAGCACACACACTGCCTGCCATACTTGTACAGGCAGCACACACACTACCTGCCGTACTTGTACAGGTAGCACACACACTGCCTGCCATACTTGTACAGGTAGCACACACACTACCTGCCATACTTGTACAGGTAGCACACACACTGCCTGCCATACTTGTACAGGTAGCACACACACTGACCTGCCATACTTGTACAGGCAGCACACACACTGCCTGCCATACTTGTACAGGTAGCACACACACTGCCTGCCATACTTGTACAGGCAGCACACACACTACCTGCCATACTTGTACAGGAGCACACACACTGCCTGCCATACTTGTACAGGCACCACACACTGCCTGCCATACTTGTACAGGTACACACACACTGCCTGCCATACTTGTCAGGCAGCACACACACTGCCTGCCATACTTGTACAGGCAGCACACACACTGCCTGCCATACTTGTACAGGTAGCACACACACTGCCTGCCCTACTTGTACAGGTACCACACACACTGCCTGCCATACTTGCAGTGCACACACACTGCTGCCATATGTACAGCAGCACACACACTGCCTGCCATACTTGTACAGGCAGCACACACACTGCCTGCCATACTTGTACAGGCAGCACACACACTGCCTGCCATACTTGTACAGGTAGCACACACACTACCTGCCATACTTGTACAGGTAGCACACACACTGCCTGCCATACTTGTACAGGTAGCACACACACTGCCTGCCATACTTGTACAGGAGCACACACACTGCCTGCCATACTTGTACAGGCAGCACACACACTGCCTGCCATACTTGTACAGGCAGCACACACACTGCCTGCCATACTTGTACAGGTAGCACACACACTACCTGCCATACTTGTACAGGTAAGCACACACACTGCCTGCCATACTTGTACAGGTAGCACACACACTACCTGCCATACTTGTACAGGTAGCACACACACTGCCTGCCATACTTGTACAGGCAGCACACACACTGCCTGCCATACTTGTACAGGTAGCACACACACTGCCTGCCATACTTGTACAGGCAGCACACACACTGCCTGCCATACTTGTACAGGAGCACACACACTCCTGCCATACTTGTACAGGTAGCACACACACTGCCTGCCATACTTGTACATGTAGCACACACACTACCTGCCATACTTGTACAGGTAGCACACACACTGCCTGCCATACTTGTACATTCAGCACACACACTGCCTGCCATACTTGTACAGGCAGCACACACACTGCCTGCCATACTAGTACAGGCAGCACACACACTGCCTGCCATACTTGTACAGGAGCACACACAACTGCCTGCCATACTTGTACAGGTCAGCACACACACTGCCTGCCATACTTGTACAGGTAGCACACACACTGCCTGCCATACTTGTACAGGCAGCACACACACTGCCTGCCATACTTGTACAGGAGCACACACACTGCCTGCCATACTTGTACAGGCAGCACACACACTGCCTGCCATACTTGTACAGGCAGCACACACACTGCCTGCCATACTTGTACAGGTAGCACACACACTGCCTGCCATACTTGTACAGGCAGCACACACACTGCCTGCCATACTTGTACAGGCAGCACACACACTGCCTGCCATACTTGTACAGGCAGCACACACACTGCCTGCCATACTTGTACAGGCAGCACACACACTGCCTGCCATACTTGTACAGGTAGCACACACACTGCCTGCCATACTTGTACAGGCAGCACACACACTGCCTGCCATACTTGTACAGGCAGCACACACACTGCCTGCCATACTTGTACAGGCAGCACACACACTGCCTGCCATACTTGTACAGGACACACACACTGCCTGCCATACTTGTACAGGCAGCACACACACTGCCTGCCATACTTGTACAGGCAGCACACACACTGCCTGCCATACTTGTACAGGTAGCACACACACTGCCTGCCATACTTGTACAGGTAGCACACACACTGCCTGCCATACTTGTACAGGCTAACACACACACTGCCTGCCATACTTGTACAGGAGCACACACACTGCCTGCCATACTTGTACAGGCAGCACACACACTGCCTGCCATACTTGTACAGGTAGCACACACACTGCCTGCCATACTTGTACAGGTAGCACACACCACTGCCTGCCATACTTGTACAGGCAGCACACACACTGCCTGCCATACTTGTACAGGTAGCACACACACTGCCTGCCATACTTGTACAGGTAGCACACACACTGCCTGCCATACTTGTACAGGCAGCACACACACTGCCTGCCATACTTGTACAGGTAGCACAACGCACTGCCTGCCATACTTGTACAGGCAGCACACACACTGCCTGCCATACTTGTACAGGTAGCACACACACTGCCTGCCATACTTGTACAGGTAGCACACACACTGCCTGCCATACTTGTACAGGCAGCACACACACTGCCTGCCATACTTGTACAGGTAGCACACACACTGCCTGCCATACTTGTACAGGCAGCACACACACTGCCTGCCATACTTGTACAGGTAGCACACACACTGCCTGCCATACTTGTACAGGTAGCACACACACTGCCTGCCATACTTGTACAGGCAGCACACACACTGCCTGCCATACTTGTACAGGTAGCACACACACTGCCTGCCATACTTGTACAGGCAGCACACACACTGCCAATTCTGCAAATTCATGCAAATTCTGAGGTCGAGTTCGTCAGCTCTTGACCATCATGTTCGAGCCTTTCTCAAAATTTATTATTATTATTATTATTATTGTTGTTGTTGTTGTTGTTGTTGTTGTTGTTGTTGTTGTTGTTGTTGTTGTTGTTGTTGTTGTTGTTGTTGTTGTTGTTGTTGTTGGTGGTGGTGGTGTGGTGATGGTGGTGTTGTTATTATTATTATTGTCATATTATTATTATTATTATTATTATTATTATTATTATTATTATTATTATTATTATATTATTATTATTATTATTGTTGTTATTATTATTATTATTATTATTATTATTATTATTATAATTGTTGTCGTTGTTGTTGTTATCCATCTGCACAACAAGCAGAACAAGAGTCTTTGTTTTATTACATTTACAAAGGGCTAGACCCGTGTGGCTATTAAAAACTTTAGAGAAATTCTGTTTATAACATGAGTAACTCCACGCTGGCCTCTGGAAGGACCTTGCTGGTTGTTGGTGACGGTCGGGCGCTCTTGATCCTTGGGACTGAACTCACTTTCCTCGTTCTCTCCAGGCAGCAAATGACACTTGTGGGTTTAACGCTCCGCAAGAGTTCAATTACATTAAATAGTAATAAACAACTCTCAATGAGTAAGCACTGGGCCTGTCAATTTATGTACCAGGGATCGAGCCTCCCGTCTACCCCTTTTGTTTATTCTCAATAATATTAAATTTACACTATCCGTTTCAACTCGCTACTACTGCGTTATAGAAATCATAAAAATAAATTAAAATATTGGATAGTAAACTTTTAAGTAGTTCAGACTCATTGGTCACAGGTACCAATAAATTTAGGAGAAAGGGGAAATATCCCCACCATTTATGCCGAAGGAGGCGCTGGGTTCTTAGGCAGGCACCCTATGTGGAGAGTGGCACCCTTCCCAAATAAATTCCTTCCCCGAGGCACAACCCGCTCAACCGCTGCCACACAGTTAAGGTGACCCAGGTCGGGAAACGGCAGAAGTTGGTCTGATGTATTTCGTGTATTGAATACTAAATTATTCCTTGATAAAGTTCCACAAAAAAGTTCATAATTCAGGCTTGTACCGCCTGAATTATGCAGTAAATAAGTTTACCTTACAAAACACCCCCATAATGAGGCCTACCCGATGCCTCGAGTCTAAATACTAAATCCTGGTTCATGCCTGATTTCAGACACTGGGGTTGAGCACGTAACCTGGGGAACACATCAACAGAGCCCCATCACGTCTGATACTCATACTAGTGATGCTGCTTGTGATGACACCACTATCCTAGCTGAGTCAGCAGTCAGTCAGCCGGGACTTCACGCCTCCAGGTGAGGCAAGTCTTGCTCTACTGGTATACAAGTTGCTGCTGCGTATACAAGTACTGGAGAAGAAACAATTGTGCATGAAACGCAAACTTGAGCAGCGTGAGGAAGAACACACAGAGTGTGCCAGTGAGCACACCAATAATAAGATTGTCAGCCATTGTGAAAATGAGTGTGATGATGAACACGTTGATGAGTATAGCTGTGATGTCAATAATTACGATAATGTTGATGAATGTAAAAGTGGTGTTGATAATAAGAGTGATCATAATGATGAGGGTAGTAATAATGATGAGTTTAATGTAAATGGTGTTGAGTGGAGATAATGATTAGGTTGACGATAATGTTGAATGTAATAATAGTGTTGATAGTTATAGTGGCCATAATGATGAGAGTAGTGATGTACATGATAATAGCAATAGTGATGAGTATAATGATAGTGGAGAGGGGAATGTGAATGATAGTGCCATTCACAGACAGAGAGCAGTTCCGTGCTCTCTGTAAACACAGACTCCCACGAGGCCTCCATAATGGAAGTGCACTTAACAGATTCATGGAGAAGGGTAATACAGTTGATATTTACGATGTTTATTCATTATTTTATAAGTTTTTTCATTATGCTGAGAAGCTAAATACTATTCCAGAACTTCTATAATGGAACAAAACTTGTATACACTTTCTAAGTTGGAATATTGCATCACTTTGGAAAAGATTTTCTCTGTCTTCAGGAGTGCAGAGTCCCTGAAAAATCCCCACCCCCTAATTTGCCCTAATTTGTTACATATAACTTCAAATCTATTAACGCTTGTGTTCTATACATTAAAAAAATCGCTTCCTCATCAACTTCTTGCAATAAGAATGCTGAGAGGCTTCAATACCGTGGCATTAGGATATGTATTGGGAACTCTGCTCTCAACATATTTAATTTGTATGGTCCTGCTTATAAGTTTAATTATCTGGAGATCCCAACTTGTGGTCAGTCTGATCTACTCTTATTATTGGTTATTATAATGCAAGACATAAGAACATAAGAAAAAAGGAACACTGCAACAGGCCTACTGACCCATGCGGAGCAGGTCCATGTCCCCCCCCCCCCGGATTAGCCCAATGACCCACCCACCCGGGATTAGCCCAATGACCTCCCCCCCCCGGATAGGCCCAATGGCCTACCCAGTCTGGTCACCTCCACTCAAGGAAGGAGCACGGCACCAGACCCAGCAGCACAAGCTAGTCAGGTCCAACTCATATCCACCCACACCCACTCATGTATTTATCTAACCTATTTTTAAAACTACACGTTTTAGCCTGAATAACTGTACTCGGGAGTTTGTTCCACTCATCCACAACTCTATTACCAAACCAGTGCTTTCCTATATCCTTCCTGAATCTGAATTTTTCCAACTTGAAACCATTGCTGCGAATCCTGTCTTGGATGGAAATTTTCAGTACGCTATTTACATCCTCTTTATTTATTCCTGTTTTCCATTTATAACCTCGATCATATCCCCCCTAATTCTACGCCTTTCGAGAGAATGCAGATTCAGGACCCTCAGTCTATCCTCATAGGGAAGATTTCTGATACATGGGATCATTTTTGTCATCCTCCTCTGTACGTTTTCCATAGCATTTATATCCATTCTGTAATACGGTGACCAAAACTGAGCAGCATAGTCTAAATGAGGCCTAACCAAGGATATATAGAGTTGAAGAACAACCTGAGGACTTCTATTATTTATACTTGTAGATATGAAGCCAAGAATTCTGTTAGCTTTATTGCGAACACTAATGCACTGTTGTCTTAGTTTTAGATTACTGCTAACCAGAACTCCTAAATCCTTTTCGCAATCAGTAATATTAAGATCTACATTGTTTAGTTTATATGTGGCATGGTTATTTACCTGTCCAACATTTGGAACTTTGCATTTGTCAATATTAAACTGCATCTGCCACTTCTCCGACCATTGCATCAGTCTATTCAAATCATCCTGGAGTGTTCTAGTGTCCTCATTAGAATGAATTGGACGGCCTATTTTGGTGTCATCAGCAAATTTTCTTATGTCGCTATTTATTCCCTCATCTATGTCGTTTATGTAAATTGTGAACAACAACGGGCCCAACACTGACCCCTGAGGAACACCGCTTGTGACGTGCCCCCATTCTGATTTCTCCCCATTTATGCAAACACTCTGCTGTCTATTTGTCAGCCATGCCTCAGCCCAGGAAAAAATTTCTCCTCCTATTCCGTGTGCCTTAAGTTTCCTCAATAGCCTGTGGTGTGGAACTCTATCGAAAGCCTTACTGAAGTCCATATACACAATATCATATTCATTACCATGATCTACCTCCTCAAACTCCTTAGTGAAAAAAGTTAGTAAATTCGTAAGACAGGAACGCCCCTTTGTAAAACCGTGTTGAGATTTATTAATCAATCTGTGCTTGTCAAGATGGCTACGAATTGCCTCGGCAATTATTGATTCCATAAATTTTTCCACTGTGGAAGTAACGCTTATTGGTCTATAGTTCGAAGCCAAGGACCTGTCACCTGCCTTGTAAGTAGGTATTACATTTGCATTTTCCACTTATCAGGCACTATGCCAGTTTGTAGTGATATGTTAAAAAGATTAGCCAAAGGTATGCTAAGTTCCTCTTTACATTCCTTTAACACCCTTGCAAACAGCTCATCAGGGCCTGGGGATTTGTTAGGTTTTAGTTTCTCTATTTGTCTGAGGACCATGTCACCAGTTATCACAATCGTGCATAGTTTATTATCATCCTGTTCTACATAATCTATTATTTCAGGAATATCGCTAGTATTTTCCTGGGTGAAAGCTAAGAGGAAGTAGGTATTGAGAATTTCACACATATCCTTATCACTGTCAGTGATCTGACCAGAGTTACTCTTAAGTGGGCCAATCTTGTCCCTAATCTTACTTCTGTATACCTGAAAGAACCCTTTTGGATTAGTCTTTAAATCCCTTGCGACCTTAGCCTCATAATCCCTTTTTGCTTTTCTTATTCTTGTCTTTATTTCTCTCTTTAATTGAATATATTGATTTCTTAACTGCCCATCCCCTCTTTTGATACGCCTATATATGCCTCTCTTTTGACCATTGAGATATTTTAATCTATTGTTCATCCATTTGGGATCATTTTTGTTAGATCTAATTTCCCTACTCGGAATAAAAGTTGTCTGGGCAGATAGAACTATGCTCTGAAAAACGTCATATTGGCAACCAAGATCACCTACCTGACCCATAGTCAGGACATCCCAATTTAGTACTCGTAATGGTAAACAACTTTTGTCACTCTTAAACAGTAATGATAATAAGGTGTCCCATAGCTTGATTGGTAGCGCACTCAGCTCACATAATGAGATACGGGGTTCGATCCCCGGTACGGGTGAAAACATTAGAGCATGTTTCCTTAAGACACGTGCTGTCACCCATCAGTAAAATAGGTACCTGGGTTTTAGTCGCATCCTGGGGGTAAAATTTACCTAATTTCCCCGAAATGCTCTGCATAACAAAGGGCTTTCTATATAATAGTATGTTATTGATGTCAGCTAGGCCTGTATACCTTGTACATGTACCTGTAGAAATAAAGATTATTATTATTATTATTATTATTATTATTATTATTATTATTATTCTTATTATTATTATTATTATTATTATTAACTGTAGGTGACCTTGAACCTACATATCTATGGAGGCGTCCTTGATCTGTGTCTCGGCTTGAACATTACTTTTGCCAGCTGCGAGTCTTCCATTGTAACAATTATATCATCAGATCATTTCCCAAGGTTAACCACTGTAGATATTGGTAATACTATCGTCCCTGGTAGGATAAACAAAACGAAGCGCTTTTATGTTCCCTCTGATCAGCATTATGACTTTGTCGCACATGTTACAGAGTGGAATAATTCCTATGAATATTCCTCTGTTCAGACCTTTAACACTGACTTTGTAAGCAACATTTTGAATTATTTAGAACTGCCATTGAAACCTCCTGGTACTCCAAGCCTAGCTAATTTCCATAATAATCATAGATCCTATAAAAACCGTACCTAATACAATGGTCTTAAATTTCGAACATTGAAACGTATTGCTCGCAGACTAGGCCTAGCCTATAGAAAATATCGTACCCCTGAAATCTGAAGCTCTTTCAAACTTCCCTTGCTGCTGCCAGGGAGAGTATGACAGAACTTCGAAAAACAGACTGGGAAAAATTTGTCGAGGGTCTCATTGCCTACACCCTACTTAGCCGGGCATGGATGGATATAAATAGAATTAGGGTGACAGAACTGGTCAGATCGCGCACCCTCATCCCTTACATAAGGCGAATGAATTGGTTAGTGCATGAGCTGCTAAGTCTAGCTATGACAGTCTTCCCAGTACCACACAGACAAAATTAACGGACAAACATGATGCAAGGGAGAGACTGGTTTGTTTTAAGCTCAGCATGGAAGATTACTGTAACATTCCTTTCACTAAGTTTGAGTTCGATGCAACACTAAAGGCAACCCAAAGTCTCCTGAGGTGGATGGCATTACAACATGCTCAGATTATGTCGAGTACCAGGTAATCCTTTACTAGAACTATACGACATCATGGACGAACAGCCTCATCATATCCATTCCAAAGTCCAATCAACAAAATGCATTTGAGAGGATGATTCTAAATCGTCTCATGAACAGAATCAACCAACTTCTGTCTCTCTGGTTGTATGGTTTCATGCATGGAATGAGCACGCATCATTGCATAACAACCTTTCTCACCCTGCACACTGACAGCTCCTGCACTACTTTTCTTGACCTTAACTGCTTTTGATGTGGCCAACTGGCTAGTAATCATCAGTGAACGTGCCAGCATGGATGTAGGCGGATGGCTTCTCCGCTGGATTAAAGGCTACCTGACCAACAGAAAGTCTCCTGCATTGTTCCAGGGGCATAGAAGTGTAGCTAAAGATTTTGAATTAGAAACCCCAGAAAGAGATGTGCTCAGTCCCACCTTATTCAGTATTCTAATTAATGTTTTATCAAATGCTATGCCTAGCCAACCCGATCATTATATGATTAGCTTTGCTAATGATATAATGATTCACACCACCGGCTTCTCCAACACCCAGAAATATTCTTAACCATGTACTAGCCTCGTGTCAAGACCTGGGGTTGAGTATTTCTACTAAGAAAAC
The DNA here is from genome assembly GCF_026875155.1 of Cherax quadricarinatus. Lineage (NCBI taxonomy): Eukaryota > Metazoa > Arthropoda > Malacostraca > Decapoda > Parastacidae > Cherax > Cherax quadricarinatus. The sequence continues at coordinate 92,650,937 of NC_069400.1, forward strand.
AAAGATACTTAACAGGCGCCCTCCTTAACAGAGAGGCGCAGGTGACAGGTTTTAATTCCAGTTATGGTGCTAATATTAATTGTGAAAATGATGTATTTTGCTTATATTAGGTCATTTGGTTGATTATGCCGCACCACTAATTGCTCTTGTGTCAGACTGGAAGCTTGGAGGGTTGTAAAAATTGCAGAACGAGGCAATGGAGATCATTCTGGGATGCCCTCGTACTGCCAAAATTATTAAATATGCGGAAAGAACTTCATATACCAAGCATCAGAGATCGTGTCGCTAAAAGAAATGTCCACATTGGGGTCAATATGCTCATGCAAGCCTATTCAAACCCTTCCACAAAAGCCCTCCAGACTTTCCTCAGCAGTGGTGAGCACTCCTCCAGATGGATCATAAAAACTGGAACTGATCCCCGCATGAAGCAGATGCATGATTATGTCAAGAAAGGCAACAGTGGCACTTCCCCGCTTCAGGAGATAATACCCATTCCAATCCATTACCGCTCCCTTCGTACCCTAAAACAAGAAACTTCTTAAATCACAACCAAAGCTTCTCCTTGAAGCCAAATAGGATGCCTTATGCTGTATTGATGACTTAGTCATACAAATTATTTATGTTAATGGTCCTGTTCACCAATGTACGGGTGCAGCTGGTGGTACTGTTGTTGTTATACAGAATGATGGCTCTCATAAAGAAATTGAGGCACGCATCAATAACTGGGCCTCTACCCTTCAACCTGAACTGTTTCCCATACTTCTTGCACTCAAATGCGTCCATTTATTTAAAGTTGACACTTTAACTGTTACTGATTCTTTACTATCCATAAATGCTCTCATCTTAAGCATAAACTGTGACATGCTTGTGTTAAGCCAGACACAGGTATGGTAGGATAGTGGACAGTGAAGTTGGAGTGCATCTTCTGTGGATTCTATCTCACATTGGTCTTCGGAAGAATGATAAAACTAATGAATCAGTTAAGTTAAATGCTTTCAAAGACGTAATAGATTACAATCTTGGGCTGTCAGTTAGCAGTTTGAGAACAATAATACAAAAAGAATTTCGACTGAACATTATTGACTTAAGACTGAGGGAGACTGACACCAGTCAGTCCATCTATCATGCAGGAGGAGCCACATGTCTATTATGCAGGAGGAGCCATATGTCTATGGTGCTTCCAACAAAATAAGCCGACTCTTGGATGTCACTACCGACCAGTTCCGGCTGGGTTACCAGTATCTTTGAAAGGTTAAATCACCATCACCAGATGAACACCAAACGAAATATAAACTTTGCTAGATGGACAATTGCCACACCTTGCGTCATTTTTACTGGAAAGCGATAAAATTAGTGAATTCAGAGACAACTCGCTCAAAAATTTTCAAGAAATATCAAAGTATTTTATCCCCAGCGGTATATTACAAACCATCTGGAAAAATACCCTGATTTGCTCACTGTCAACAAAGCATTACCATTTGTGTGTGTGTTAGTTACCATTTTGTCCTAGGCACATGTCGTGTGTGTGTGTGTGTGTGTGTGTGTGTGTGTGTGTGTGTGTGTGTGTGTGTGTGTGTGTGTGTGTGTGTGTGTGTGTGTGTGTGTGTGTGTGTATGTATGTGTGTATGTGTGTGTATGTACTCACCTATTTGTACTCGCCTACTTGTGGTCCCGCCTCTTCACTGATCGCTACTAGGTCCTCTCTCTCCCTGTTCCATCTGCTTTATTAAACCTCGTCTTAAAACTATGTATGATTCCTGTCTCCACTACGTCACTTTCCAGACTATTCCACTTCCGGATAACTCTGTGACAGAAGAAATAATTCCTAACATCCCTGTGGTTCATCTGAGTCTTCAATTTCCAATTGTGGCCCCTTGTTTCTCTGCCCCATTTCTGGAACATCCTGTCTCTGTCCACCTTGTAAATTCCTCGTAGTATTTTATATGCCGTTATTATATCTCCTCTAACTCTCCTGTCCTCCAGTGTCGTCAGGATGATTTCCCGTAACCTTTCTTTGTAGGTCATTTCCCTTAGCTCTGGGACTAGTCTTGTCGCAAACCTTTGCACTTTCTCTTATTTCTTGACCAGGTGTGGGTTTCAAACTGGTGCTGCATGCTCCAATATGGCCCTGACGTACACGATGTACAGAGTCTTGAACGATTCCTTACTGAGGTATCGGAACGCTATTCTTAGGTTTCCCAGGCGGTCATATGCTGCAGCAGATATCTGGTTGATGTGCGCCTCAGGAAATGTGCTCGGTATTATACTCATCCCAAGATCCTTTTTCTTGAGTGAAATTTGCAATCTTTGGCCATCTAGCTTATACTCTGCGGTCTTCTTTGCCCTTCCTTGATCTTCATGACTTTGCATTTGGCGGGGTCAAATTCAAGGAGCCAGTTGCTGGACCAGGCTTGTAGCCTGTCCAGATCCCGTTGTAATCCTGCCTGATCCTCCTCCGATTTAATTCTCCTCATTAACTTCACATCATCTGCAAACAGGGACACTTCTGAGTCTATCTCTTCCGTCATTTCATTCAAATATAACAAAGCAGCACTGGTCCTAGGACTGACCCCTGTGGAATCCCGTTCGTCACAGTCACCCAATCTGACACCTCGTCACGTACCCTGACTCGTTTTTACCTCCCTGTCAGGTATTCTCTGAGCCATTGCAGTGCCTTTCCTGTTATACGTGCCTGATCCTCTAGCTTTTGCACTAATCTCTTGTGAGGAACTGTGTCGAAGACCTTCTTGCAGTCCAAGAAAATGCAATCTACCCACCCCTTTCTCTTTCGTGTCGTACTTCCGTTACCTTTCCATAAAACTCCAGTAGGCTTGTGACACAGGGTTTCCCTTCCCTGAATCCGTGCTGGTTGTCGTTTATAAGCTTGTTCCTTTCTACATGTTCCACCACTCTCCTCCTGATAATTTTCTTCATGTCTTTGCATACTGAACACGTCAGTGACACTGGTCTGTAGTTTAATGCCTCGTGTCTCCTTTCTTAAAATCTGGGACTACATTTGCCGTCTTCTATACCTCAAGTAGTTGCCCAGTTTCAGTGAGTGTGTTGAAGATTGTTGTTAGTGGTACACACATCATCTCTGCTCCCTCTTTAATTAAGGACCCACCGAAAGATGTTTTTCGTTCCCACCGCCTTTGATGTATCAAGTACATTTAATATCTTTTTTGCTGCCTCCTCGGTTGTGTATTTCATCCAGCACTTGATGGTATATCCCTTGTCAGTGTACGTACTCCCCAATTCTGACTTCCTGGAGTCATTTCTGTCTCCACTGTAAATATTTCTTTAAATGGTATGTTGAGCTCCTCACACACTTCTTGGTCGTTTCATATGAACTCCCCACCTTCCTTCCTCAACCTGATTACCTGGTCCTTGACTGTTGTTTTCCTACTGATGTGGCTATACAATAGCTTCAGGTCAGACTTGACTTTCGATGCTATGTTTTCTTCGTACTGTCGCTGAGCCTCCCTTCCTATCTGTGCATACTCGTTTCTGGCTCTTCAACTAATCTTCTTTACTTTTTCCATTCTCTAGTGCACTTAGTTTTTGCCTTTTTTCACCTTGGGGTGAACCAAAGGCTCGTTCTGGTCTTCCCATTACTTCTGTTGCCCTTGGGAAGAAGCCTCTCTTCTGCCTCCTTGCATTTTGTTGCCACATATTTCATCATTTCGTTTACTGATTTTTCTGCCAATTCTCTTTCCCACTTAAACCTCTTGTAGAAAGTTCCTCATGCCTGTGTTGTGCCCTCTTTTGTAGTTTGGTTTTCCCATCCTACTCTTATTACCCTCTCCACCTGTAACTCTACTATGTATTCAAAGCTCAGAACCACGTGATCACCAGCTCCAAGGGGCATTTCACATGTGATGTCCTCAATGTCCGAGCAACTCAAGGAGAATATGAGGTCCAGTCTTGCTAGTTCATCCTCACCTCTTTCTCTGGTAGTGTCCTTATCATGTTGATGCATGAGATTTTCCAGCATCACATCCATCATCTTGGATCACCATGTTTCGGGACCCCCATGTGGCTCCAGGTTTTCCTAATAAATCTCCTTGTGATTGTAATCACCCATAACTAGTAACTTTGCTCTACCCGTGTGAGCTCTTCTGGCCACCTCAGCTAGTGTGTCCACCATTGCTCCGATGCTTTCTTCACATTCTTCTCTCGGGTTGTACATCAATGCAAGTACCACCTTAGGTCCCCCAGACTCAATTTTTCCTACTATGTAGCCCCTTTCGCTCATTCCGTCTGTTCCTTCCATTTCCTCAAATCCCCATTGGTTTTTAATGAGCAGTGCAACTCCTCCTTCCCTTCTACTCCCTCTATCTTTCCTCAGGATCTGATACCCGGGTGGGAAGATTGCGTCTGTTATCATCCCAGTGAGTTTCGTTTCTGTGAGTGCTATGATATCTGGGGACGTCTCTTTGATTTTGGCCACACACACACACACAACACACACACACACACACACACACACACACACACACACACAGAACAGCAAGGGCAAGCAAACACACAACTATTCTCAGAACCATACAACCTATCACACCATCCCAACACACACTACAATCCATACCCACAGCCTCCACCCAACACCGAGCTATAGAATCCCACAGTATGCCACCAGGTCTCCCACCCTCACAGGCCCCCCAAACCACAGTGTTGGAAAGGAAACTGAAGGTATGGTACACAAACGCTGATGGAATAACAAATAAGTGGGAGGAGTGGCATGAAAGAGTCAAAGAAGCATCACCGGACATCATACCTCTCACAGAAACCAAGCTTACAGGTATGATAGATGCCATCTTTCCAACGGGATACCAAATCCTGAGGAAAGACAGAGGGAACAGGGGGGGGGGTGGAGGAGTGGCGTTGCTGATCAAAAATTGCTGGAATTTTGATGAGCTGGAGAGAGGAGACAGCGGAGAAGAAAGTGATTACATAGCGGGAACACTTCACTCTGGAGGTCCCAAGGTGGTAATAGCAGTGATGTATAACCCACCACAGAACAGCAGGAGGCCAAGGCAAGAGTACGACGAGAGCAATAGAGCGATGGTTGACACACTGGCTAGAGTGGCCAGAAGAGCTCATGCATGCAGGGCAAAGCTCCTGATCATGGGTGACTTTAACCACAAGGAGATCGATTGGGAGAACTTGGACCCACATGGGGGCCAAGATACATGGAGGGCTAAGATGATGGAGGTGGTACTGGAAAACTTCATGTGCCAACACGTAAGGGACACTACAAGAGAGAGAGGAGAGGATGAACCAGCAAGGCTGGACTTAGTATTCACCTTGAGTAGTGCAGATATCGAGGACATCACATATGAAAGACCCCTTGGGGCCAGTGACCATGTGGTTTTAAGCTTCGAATACACAGTAGAGCTACAAGTGGAGGGAGAAGCAGGAAGGCCAGGACGAATGAAGCCAAACTACAAGAAAGGGGACTACACAGGAATGAGGAACTACCTGAACGGGGTTCAGTGGGACAAAGAACTGGCAGGGAAGCCAGTTAATGAGATGATGGAATATGTAGCAACAAAATGCAAGGAGGCTGAGGAGAGGTTTGTACCCAAGGGTAACAGGAATAATGAAAAAGCCAGGATGAGCCCATGGTTTACCCAAAGGTGCAGGGAGGCAAAAACCAAGTGTGCTAGGGAATGGAAGAAATATAGAAGGCAAAGGACCCAGGAGAATAAAGAGAACAGTCGTAGAGCCAGAAACGAATATGCACAGAAAAGAAGGGAGGCCCAAAGACAATATGAAAATGACATAGCAGCGAAAGCCAAATCTGACCCGAAACTGTTGTACAGCCACATCAGGAGGAAAACAACAGTCAAGGACCAGGTAATCAGGCTAAGGAAGGAAGGAGGAGAGACAACAAGAAATGACCGTGAAGTATGTGAGGAACTCAACAAGAGATTCAAAGAAGTGTTCACAGAGGAGACAGAAGGGACTCCAGAAAGACGGAGAGGTGGGGCACACCACCAAGTGCTGGACACAGTGCACACAACTGAGGAAGAAGTGAAGAGGCTTCTGAGTGAGCTAGATACCTCAAAGGCAATGGGGCCAGATAAACATCTCCCCATGGGTATTGAGAGAGGGAGCAGAGGCGCTATGTGTACCCCTAACAACAATATTCAATACATCTATCGAAACAGGGAGATTGCCTGAGGCATGGAAGACAGCAAATGTAGTCCCAATCTTTAAAAAAGGAGACAGACATGAAGCATTAAACTACAGACCAGTGTCACTGACATGTATAGTATGCAAAATCATGGAGAAGATTATCAGGAGAAGAGTGGTGGAACACCTAGAAAGGAACGATCTCATCAACAGCAGCCAACATGGTTTCAGGGACGGGAAATCCTGTGTCACAAACCTACTGGAGTTCTATGACATGGTGACAGCAGTAAGACAAGAGAGAGAGAGGGGTGGGTGGATTGCATTTTCTTGGACTGCAAGAAGGCGTTTGACACAGTTCCACACAAGAGATTGGTGCAAAAACTGGAGGACCAAGCAGGGATAACAGGGAAGGCACTACAATGGATCAGGGAATACTTGTCAGGAAGACAGCAGCGAGTCATGGTACGTGGCGAGGTGTCAGAGTGGGCACCTGTGACCAGCGGGGTCCCGCAGGGGTCAGTCCTAGGAGCAGTGCTGTTTCTGGTATTTGTGAACGACATGACGGAAGGAATAGACTCTGAGGTTTGTCCCTGTTTGCAGATGACGTGAAGTTTGATGAGAAGAATTCACTCGATCGAAGACCAGGCAGAACTACAAAGGGATCTGGACATGCTGCAGACCCTGGGTCCAGCAATTGGCTCCTGGAGTTCAATCCCACCAAGTGCAAAGTCATGAAGATTGGGGAGGGCAAGAAGGCCGCAGACGGAGTACAGTCTAGGGGGTCAGAGACTACAAACCTCACTCAAGAAAAAGATCTTGGGGTGAGTATAACACCAGGCACATCTCCTGAAGGCGCACATCAACCAAAAACTGCTGCAGCATATGGGCGCCTAGCAAACCTCAGAACAGCATTCCGACATCTTAAAAAAGGAATCATTCAGGACCCTGTACACCGTGTACTTTTGGGCCCATATTGGAGTATGCGGCACCATTTTGGAACCCACACCTAGCCAAGCACGTGAAGAAACTAGAGAAAGTGCAAAGGTTTGGAACAAGACTAGTCCCAGAGCTAAGAGGTATGTCCTACGAGGAGAGGTTAAGGGAAATCAACCTGACGACACTGGAGGACAGGAGAGATAGGGGGGACATTGATAACGACATACAAAATACTGAGAGGAATTGACAAGGTGGACAAAGACAGGATGTTCCAGAGATTGGACACAGTAACAAGGGGACACAGTTGGAAGCTGAAGACACAGATGAATCACAGGGATGTTAGGAAGTATTTCTTCAGCCACAGAGTAGTCAGTAAGTGGAATAGTTTGGGAAGCGATGTAGTGGAGGCAGGATCCATACATAGCTTTAAGCAGAGGTATGATAAAGCTCACGGCTCAGGGAGAGTGACCTAGTAGCGATCAGTGAAGAGGCGGGGCCAGGAGCTCGGAATCGACCCCCGCAACCTCAACTAGGTGAGTACAACTAGGTGAGTACAACTAGGTGAGTACACACACAGGGTGTAACTAAATTCATGTTTGCATAAACAATTCATTACGATTGTGACAAGATGTAAACATGTAAATTATTCATTACTTCTGTAACTTGTTCAGGTGTCAAAACTGGACTGATTATGTGCATAATAAAGATATTAAACTATGTGTAAAAATAAAAATATTAAACTTTCTATGATTCATTCGTTGTGGTACACACGATTTCATCTCTACGTGAAACCTAAAGTGCATCTTCTTGCAGACTGTACGAGTATACTATTTCCAGTCCTCTCTCTCTCTCTCTCTCTCTCTCTCTCTCTCTCTCTCTCTCTCTCTCTCTCTCTCTCTCTCGTTCTCTATTTTTATTAATTTGAAATGATCGAGATTGTATAATAACAGTCACTTGTCTGACGGTGTTAGCAGTCCGAGTCATCTTATAGATACTTCCTCACCTCTCCAGTAATTACCCTCATTATTTTCACGTAATCAGCAGTGATGCATTGAGTTCATTTCCTCTGACATATCACTCATCATTATTGTGAATTTCACTCGCCTATTTTCTCCATTCTTATATACCCCTCAGTCACTATCATCTTATACCATTATATTTCAAGTATTCCGGTGTACAGATGAGAACACTTTACCTCATACACTTGCCTGCTCTTCACGATCCCCCCTTCCATGCCCTTTAACTCTTAGCCTTTGTCTCTGTATACTTCTTTATAAACCACGAGCTCACTGTTTAGTAATCTCTTTCCTCTTTGCAGATAGACATCCGGCTGTTGCTTTATTTAACATGCATCGCGTGCGCTCTGCCACCTCGTGCACTCCTTCATGTTTCATTACTCTCACTACATTCCATTCAGAAAACCTCTGAACTCCTTGTAATAATTGCTTATAATTTGGTTTTCCTGTCTATTTTACTCTAACCTCAGCTCACTTCACTCTCACCTCACCAGATATTCACAGCACAGAGTCATGCGGTCACTGGCTGCTTGTGGTTTCCTTATGCTTGATTTATTCTATGTCTGCCTCTCTTAGCTTAAAAACCAGACCTAATCTTAAATGAGGTGTTTAATACACGGTTCGTTATTGAGATGTTTAAATGCTGTCTCAATAAATTTATCTCTCCACATTTCTGCCATCTATGTGATTCCTATGATTTATGTTTATCTCTGTCTTTTCGTTATGATTAAAATCTCTTATACCTAGCAGTTTTCTTTCTTTAACTGTTTTTTATGATGTTTCTACCAGGATTTGTTTTGCTGAGTTGGTATTCAGTTCACACTCCTGTCTGGGATTCCTTGGTTTTGGTGTAGGAATGTAAATGATCGCTTATATTCAGACCTTCCAGTCTCCGTAGTCCATGCTGCAGAATCTCTGAACTCTCCCCTGCAGACGTTGGTCAGCTACTCAAAATTCAACTTATCTTTAATGAGTATTGTCACTTCCTGCCGCTGCCTGTAATGCATTATATTTTATGAAGCACTGAACCCGTCGGGGTCATTCAGCTAATCGGCGTCCAGCGACAGGCTGCTGGTGACAGCTGTGTGAAGGCTATGCAGAGGTTTTCTCTTATATATCTTATTCTTTTACCTCTCACTTTCTGACTGTTAATTTAAAAACTAAAATGCTTGACCTTACTATTAAGGTTTAATTTTCCTTATGATTATTCTGTTTCTTGCTTCTGATGACACTATTATGTTCCTCTGATATTCTGTTTCAAAAGCTGTGAAAGCCATTTATTTTCTTATCTTCCTCCTATCTTCCCATGTTTCTCCACACTGCTCTTCTTATTCAAACTCATAAATGACTCTTCCCTCTCTTGATCTCAAATCCTCATAATCTGTAGGATCTCATCCTCCCCTACGATTTACCGTGCGATCTCCTGTGATATGCTTGACACCTCATCTTTTTTTTTTTTCAGAATAACCTCGAAGGATTTACGCCCTCGTGCCCACCCTTCCTTCTCCGCCTTCTGGTGTCCCTTTTCCATGCTCTTTCCTCTCAGGTCGCCTTTTAATATTTTCACATTCTCCCTCAGTCATTTTATGTTCTTTGTTCGCACTCCGTTCCTTTTGGTCACTTCTCTTCCTTAGCTTTAATCTCACTACCATGATTTTTTTTTTATATTTCTTGCAATTCTATCCTCGTATTGGTTTTTGACCCTTTAACTAGAATGCCTGGGGTGTCCACATAGTCCATCTCTTTACCGTCATAGTCCATCACATTGCCCGGTCCAGTTATCTGCCCACATGGTCCATCACATTGCCCGGTCCAGTTATCTGTCCACATGGTCCATCACATTGCCTGGTCCAGTTCCCTGCCTCCATGGTCCATCACATTACTCATGTGTTTCATCTCCTTATCCAGATTGTCCACTGGTGTACTTCAGTGGTTCATACTTTCTCTTTACTTTCTCCCTGGTTACCCCTTCTTTCCTCCCCTAATTTATACCTCTTTCCCAATCCAGGATCTTTATAAAAGTAGCCGGGGGTGTCAGGCTTAATCACTGCTCTAATCAAAGCTCTAAGAGGGTTATCCATTCTTTATCTATGGTGTTGGGCTTTGCTCATATCTAAACACAATATGGAATCTCAGGTTGATTGCTTCCTTGTCATATATTCTGTGTTCCTCCTCCTCTTTTCCTCAGTACTATCACTTGAGCCTTCACTCACATATTTTCTCTAGTGGAACAATAAAGCTGTAGCCCTGTAATTACTATGACATCTATGTCCATTACAAATTGTTTTTCAACTGTCTTCTTCGCCTAAAAATAAATTCTCATTCTTATGCTAACTTCTCAGTTCTCTGTTTATTGCGTCGTGAGTAAGACAGTGATTAGGACAATGTTCCGCCACAAATTGTCTTTATTATGTACTTGATAAAGCCGGTATGTTAAGAAACACTGTATCGCTGAAGAGTTCCCCTCAGTGTCTTACCACACGGTGGGTACTAAGCCATTTCTTTGGAATCTATTTAATGCGTTCACACTTATTTAACGATCTACTTGTTGCTGCATTGTTACACTTATTTAATGATCTAATTATTGTTGCATTGTTACACTTATTTAATGATCTAATTATTGTTGCATTGTTACACTTATTTAATGATCTAATTATTGTTGCATTGTTACACTTATTTAATGATATAATTACTGCTGCATTGTTACACCTATTTAATTATATAATTACTGCTGCATTGTTACACCTATTTAATGATCTAGTTATTGCTACATTGTTACACCTATTTAATGATATAATTACTGCTGCATTGTTACACCTATTTAATGATCTAATTATTGCTGCATTGTTCTTGTCAAATTTCTTCTAGATTCTTAAGTTATTTGGTGGAAGATGACACTAACAAATATTCTTGGATCTTGAGTAATAATTAAATAAGCTGTATAATCGGAGAATTCATATCGACCTTTGTTTAGTATATGTTAAAATCCCAAACAATTTTTGATCAGAAGTGTTATTCTTCCTGCCATTCGTCCATTCTCTTGAATTTCTTGCTGCGTAATGATCCCAGGGAGAGTTTCTGTAATTATAAAGAGGTTTTGGATATCGCATTCGAATTTTTAAATATTTCCTGGGTCTGTGCGTGCGTGTGTGTGTGTGTGTGTGTGTGTGTGTGTGTGTGTGTGTGTGTGTGTGTGTGTGTTGTGTGTTTGTGTGTTTGTGTGTTGTGTTTGTGTTTGTGTGTGTGTGTGTGTGTGTGTGTGTGTGTGTGTGGTGTGTGTGTGTGTGTGTGTATTTGTGTTTGTGTGTGTGTGCGTGTGTGTGTGTGTGTGTGTGTGTGTGTGTGTGTGTGTGTGTGAATGTGTGTGCGTGTTTATGTGTGTGTCTGTGTGTCTGTATGTTTGTGAGTTGTAAGTGTACTCGCCTAATTGTACTCACCTAATTGTGGTTGCAGGAGTCGAGTCACAGCTCCTAGCCCCGCCTCTTCACTGGTCGCTACTAGGTCACTCACTCCCTGCTCCGTGACCTTAATTATACCTCTTCTTAAAGCTATGTATGGATCCTGCTGGAATGTTATTCTTAAGTTTGCTAGGCGTCTATATGCTGTAGCAGTTATCTGGTTGATGTGCGCCTTAGGAGATGTGGTCGGTATTATACTCACACCAAGATCGTTTTCCTTGAGTGAGGTTCGTAGTCTTTGGCTCCCTAGTGTACTCACCTAGTTGTACTCACCTAATTGAGGTTGCGGGGGTCGATCCGAGCTCCTGGCCCCGCCTCTTCACTGATCGCTACTAGGTCACTCTCCCTGAACCGTGAGCTTTATCATACCTCTGCTTGAAGCTATGTATGGATCCTGCCTCCACTACATCGCTTCCCAAACTATTCCACTTACTGACTATTCTGTGGCTGAAGAAATACTTCCTAACATCCCTGTGATTCATCTGTGTCTTCAACTTCCAACTGTGTCCCCTTGTTACTGTGTCCAATCTCTGGAACATCCTTTCTTTGTCCACCTTGTCAATTCCTCTCAGTATTTTGTATGTCATTATCATGTCCCCCCTATCTCTCCTGTCCTCCAGTGTCGTCAGGTTGATTTCCCTTAACCTCTCCTCGTAGGACATACCTCTTAGCTCTGGGACTAGTCTTGTTGTGTGTGCTCACGGACCTATTTGTGACTGTAGGGGTCTATTAACAGCTCCTGACCCCGCCAATTCGCTAATACGTCCACCCTCTACCGGCTCCATGAGCCTTGTGCAGATACAAGGACACAAGTGCAACAAATGTGACATTTTATTGTGGCAGCGTTTCGCTCTCCAGGAGTTTTGTCAAGCCGTTACAAACAATACATGGACACAGAGGGTATATATAGGCTTAGAGTGAGGTGTAATACTAGTAGTAGTAGTAGTGTTAGTTGTAATAGTAGTAATAATATTAGTTGTAGTAGTAGTAGTAATACTACATAGTAGAACAATCAACTTGCGTAAAAGGTTATAAAAGATATTACTTGGGTAGCAAAAAATAGGTTAGATAAATATTTCTGTTGGTGGTTGGACTAGAGAAGGTCTGCTTCAGTGTTCCTCCTCTGTTATGTTCTTGTGTAGTATTAGCAGCAGAGACTATGTGATGGCAGGGTTTGCTGTTTTGAGGAGGATTTTTGCTAATACTTCAGAGATGATGACGCTGCCTTCATTTTGCTTGATTTTGTTAGAAACAGCGATTAATGATGATTTAAGGTATTTATATCTGCGGAAATTAGGTTCTCTGATCACTACCCGGGGGTTGTTAAATTTCATGATGTGTTCAAGTTATCGTTCCCACATGCGTTATTGTGTTCATTGAGACGTTTTTCGAGGTTCCTTCTCTTTCACCTATATATATATTCTGTCGCAGCTCCACAAGGTATAGTGTAAACTCCTGCAATGACTGGTTCGTGGTGGTTCGAGTTTGTCCTGGTTAGATCCCTCATGGAAGTGCTGGATGCAATTGCGACTCTAGTGTTAGCTTGTACCATGAGCCTGATTATACCTCATCTTCAAGCTATATAAGGATCCTGCCTCCACTACTTCGCTGTCCAGATCGTTTCACTTCCTGACAACTCTAAGAGTGAAGATGTGGCCCCTTTTCCTATGTCCCATCTCTGAAACATTCTCGCCTTGTCCACCTTGTCAGTTCCACTCAATATTTTATCCACTCTTATCATGTCTTCCCTATTCCTACTGTCATCCAGTGTCGCCAAGTTGAGCTCCCATAACATCTCGTAGGGATTAGTATTGTTGCAAACTCTTGCACTGTCTCCAATTTCTTGACGTGTTTGACCAGGTGTGGGTTCCGTACTGGTGCTGCATACTTCAATGGACCTGACGTACGTGGTGTACAGCGCCGTGAATGACCCCTTACTTAGGTTTTCAAGGCGCCTATATGATGCAGTGGTTATTTGGTTGATGTGCGCTTCAGGAGATGTGCTCATTATAATGAGCACATCTCATTTTGTGAGTTAAGTGAGTTTTGCAGCCTTTGACCTCATAGCATATACATCTTCTACGGTCTTCTTTGTTCTTCTTCAAGTTTCATCATTTTGCTCTTAGTGGAGTTAAACTTCAGGAGCCATTTGTCGGACCAGGCTTGTAGCCGTCCATATGCCCTTGTAGACTTATCTGATCCTCGTCCGCTTGTATTTTCCTCATTATTTTCACATCGTCTGAATTTATCCCTTCCATTACGTCATTCACTTATACAAGAAACTGCACCGAACTCCACTTGATACATGAACCCGCTCTCACACCTCCTCACCTACCATCACTCGTTGTTTCCTTCCTTACAGGTATATCCTGATCTATTGCAGCACTTTCCCTGCTATTCTTGCCTGTTTATGTGTGTGTGTGTGTGTGTGTGTGTGTGTGTGTGTGTGTGTGTGTGTGTGTGTGTGTGTGTGTGTGTGTGTGTACTCACCTATTTGTGGCTGAAAGGGTCGAATCACAGCTCCTGGTCCGACCTCGTCACTGGTTGCTAAGAGGTCACTTTACCTGCTCCATGAGCTTAATCATTCCTCTTCTTAAAGCCATGTATGGATTCTATTCAACCTCCTGGCAAATCTATGACTGAAGAAGAACTTCCTAACATCCCTGTGACTCTGAGTCCCAATTGTGACCTCTTGTTGCTGTGTTCCATCTCTGGAACATCCTGTCTCTGTCCACCATGTCGATACATCTCAGTATTTTATATGTCGTTATCATATCCCTCTTATCTCTCCTGTCCTCTAGTGCCGTCAGGTCGATTTCCCCTAACCTCTCCTCTTAGGACATGCCCCTAGCTCCGGGACTATTGCAAACCTTTGCACTTTCTCTGATTTTCTGACGTGCTTTAGACAGGTGTGGGCTTCAGACTGGTGTTGCATACTACAATATGAGCCAGACGTACACGGTGTACAGGGTCCTGAACGATTCCTTACTGAGAAGTCGGAGTGCTATTCCTAGGTTTGCTAGGCGCCCATATGCTGAAGCAGTTATTAGGTTGAAGTGAGCCTCAGGAGATGTGTTTGGTGTTATACTCACTCCAAGATCCTTTTTCTTGAGTGAGATTTATAATCTTTGGCCCCCGAGACTGTACTCTGTCTGCTGTCTTCTTTGCCCTTCCCCAATCTTCATGAATTTGCATTTCGTAAGGCTGAATTCTAGAAACCAGTTTCTGGACCAGGCCTGCAGCCTGTCCAGATCCCTTGTTGTCCTGCCTGGTTCTCCGTCGTTTGAATTCGCCTTATTAACTTCACATCCTCTGCAAACAGGTACACTTATGAGTCTATTCCTTCCGTGATGTCTCTTACGTATACCAGAAACAGCACCAGTCCTAGGACTGACTCCTGTGGAACCTCGCTCGTCACAAGCGCCCACTCTGACACCTCATCACATACCATGACTCGATGATGTTTTCCCATCAGGTATTCTCTAATTCATTGTAGTGCCTTCCTTGTTATACTTGCCTGATCCTCCAGCTTTTGCAATAATCTCTTGTGTGGAATTGTGTCAAACTTCTTCTTACAGTCAAAGAAAACGCAGTCTGCTCACCCCCCTCTCTGTTGTCTTACTGCTGTCACCTTGTCATAGAACTCCAGTAGGTTTGCGACACCGGATTCCCCGTCACTGAATCCGTGCTGATTGTTGTTGATAAGCTCATTTCTTTCTATGTGCTCCACCTCATTTGTCCTGATAATCTTCTCCATGACATATACATGTCAGTGACATTGGTCTGTGGTCTAATGCTGCGTGTCTGTCTCCTTGTTTAAAAATTGGGACTACGTTTGCTGTCTTCCATACGTCAGGTAGTCGCCCTGTTTCGATTGAAGTGTTGAAGATTATTGTTAGTGGTACACAGAGTGCCTGTGCTCCCCCTCTCAGAACCCATGGAAAGATGTTGTATGGCCCCATCGCCTTTCAGGTATCTAGCTCGCTTAGCAGCCTCTTCACCTCCTCCTCCTCGGTTGCATGTATTATGTCCAGCACTTGATGGTGTACCCCACCTTTCCATCTTTCTGAAGTTCCTTCTGTCTTTGTGAATTCTTCAATGAATCTCATGATGAGCGCCTCATATACATCGCGGTCGTTCCTTGTGATCTTCCCTCCTTCCTTCCTCAGCCTAATTACCTGGTCTTTGACTGTTGCTTTCCTCCTGATGTGACTATACAACAGCTTCGGGTCAGACTTGTCCTTTACTGCTATATCATTTTCTTATTGTCGGTGGGCCTCTCTCCTTACCCTAGCATATTCATTACTGGCTGTTCGACTGCTCTTCTTATTCTCCTGGGTCCTTTGTTTTCTATACTTCTTCCATTCTCTAGCAAACTTGGTTTTGGCCTCTCAACTCCTTTGGGTGAACCATGGGTTCACTCAATAATCTCCCTCTCTCCTACACACCCTACCCTGAGTCTCACTGTTCTCATAAAAACTCATTACAGCATTTAGTAACTTACTAACTATTCCATGCACTTGCAACATCTGCCACATTGCTCCCAGATCCACGCTATTATATGCCTTTTCTAAATCCACAAATGCAATTAAAACATCCCTACCTTTATCTAAATACTGTTCACAATTATGCTTCAATGTAAACACTTGATCTACACATCCCTTACCCATTCTAATACCTTCTTGTTCATCTGCTAACCTGCTCTCTGTCTTACCTCTAATTCTTTCATTAATAGCCCTACAATACATTTTGCCTAGTATACTCAGTAAAATTATTCCCCTATAATTTTTACAATCTCCTCGACACTCACATCCTGCTCTTCTTCACTCCTAAAAGATGCTGTACCTCCCTGGCCAGTGCATGAAATTACTGCCTCCATTTCTTCAACAACATTTAAAAGTTCTTCAAAATATTCCCGCTATCTTCCCAATACCTCTAATACTCTATCTACTAATTCCCCTACTCAGTTTTTAACTGACAAATTCATTCATTCCCTAGGCTTTCTTAACCTGTTTATCGCACTCTAAATTTGTTTCTTATTGTCAGCAAAATTTGTTGACAGTGCCTCTCCCACTATTATTTGCTCTCCATTTGCACTCTCTCACCACTCTCTTCAACTTTATTTTACTCTCCACATACTCCTCCCTTCTTATAGCACTTCTGCTATGTAAAAGCCTCTCAAAAGCTACCTTTTTTCTCTTTTATCGTACCCTTTACCTCATCAATCCACCAGTCACTCCTCTGTCTTTCTGCATCCACCCTCCTATAGCCAAAAACTTTTGCCCCACAATCTAACACTGCATATTTAAAATTATCCCATCCCTCTTCAACCCCTCCCCCTCAATACCAATACTTGCACTAGCCCACCTTTCTGTCAATAGTTGCTCATATCTCACCCTAACTTCC
The DNA here is from genome assembly GCF_026875155.1 of Cherax quadricarinatus. NCBI lineage: Eukaryota > Metazoa > Arthropoda > Malacostraca > Decapoda > Parastacidae > Cherax > Cherax quadricarinatus. The sequence continues at coordinate 92,667,891 of NC_069400.1, forward strand.
TCCTCCCTTAGTTTATAAACTTGCATCTCTCTCCTACTTGTTGTTGCTATTTTCCTTTTGTGCCATCTACCTCTTACTCTAACTGTAGCCACAACTAAATAATGATCTGATATATCTGTTGCCCCTATATAAACATGTACATCCTGAAGCCTACCTACCAACCTTTAATCCACCAATACATAATCTTGTATACTTATTTATCCTCTTTTTCATAAAATAAGTATTACCTGTTGCCGAACCTCTCTCTACACACATTTCAGTTAAAGACTCCTATTTTCATTTACTCCTGGCACCCCAAATTTACCTATTACTCCTTCCACAGCATTTTTACCTATTTTAATATGTAGATCCCCAACCACAAGTGCTCTCTCACTTGGTTCAAAACTCCCCACGAACTCGCTCAACATTTCCCAAAATCTCTCTCTCTCTCTCTCCTTTACACTTCTCTCTTTTCCAGGTGCATAAACACTTACTAAAACCCACTTGTCACATCCAACCCTTATTTTACTCCACATAATCCTTGAATTTATACATTTATAGTCCCTCTTTTCCTGCCATAACTTATCCTTCAACATTATTGCTACTCCTTCCTTAGCTCTAACTCTATTAGAAACCCCTAACCTAATCCCATTTATTTCTCCCCACTGAAACTCTATTACCCCCTTCATCTTAAAACAAAAATCGCGAACAAGTGACACAAAATGCAAAACAGCCACAGAGAGAGAAGCTGAATGACAGCCTTTCGAATTGCAATCAACACATCATCAGGGGCTTGCATTGTTGCAGAAAAGAGGATGAAGTCTAAGCAAACTCGTTCATATGAAGCATTTTCGTTCGAATGAGGAAAAAGGAAAGCAGAAGAGGATAAGTGCCCCAGGCACACCAACCAGTACCCGTGGGATTAACTATGGCCATCTTCCTTTAGGATAAACTGTGGACCCATTTTCTAATGTATGGAAAAACACCTAAGACAAATGCCATCTATCTATATTTAGAGTTAAGTCTTATATATCATATCAAAATCTGACCTAATTTTTGATAACTGCCACTAATGTCACACTCCTCCGGTTACCACTACAGTATCAGTGCTTATGGGCTTTCTAATGGACCTTCTAATGCCTTATTAAACATTCAGTCTTTCAGGCACTGGACACTGGGTACTGGTTGGTATGCCTGGGGCACTTATCCTCTACTGCTTCCCTCTTCCTTCATTCGAACAAAAATGCTTACTCTGAACGTGTTTAATGGGACTTGGTCCTCTTTTCTGTAACATTGCAAGCTCTTGACGATGTGTTGATTTGCAACACAAATGGTCTAGAGCTATCATACAATTCTTCCTGCGGTTGTTTTGCATGTTTATATAAATGAATAGACAAACAAGTGGTTTATAAGCAAATAGCAAACTACAATGGCAAGGAATCGAATCTCCGATACTTTAATATGTTACCTGAGTAGCCCTGGATGCCCGAGATGCCCTAGGCCAAGTAGTCATCAATGTCACATACATCAGGTGCCCGTTACCACTGAACATGTCACTCCTGATGCGTATGTACAAAGAAATATGTTCTCAAGAGAAAAAAAAATATATTTGTTTACAACACCGGCAGTTTTTCACCGAGGAAAGGTGACCAAAAATAAAACAGAAAAAAACATTCACCATCACTCATTAATCGCTGTCTTGTCAGAAGATGAATTCCTGTCTGCTCTCTACAGACACATAAACATAATTGATTTCTATACAGAAATCAATTGTTTACTAAAAAAAAAAGTACATTAATGAAGAGAGAAGGTGTTGTTGTGAGAGTCTCATTAGTTACAGGTAAGAGCTAATATCACTGAGCCGGATGTGGCCGTCAGACCTATGTCGTCTCTTTCTCGTCTTCCTCTCAGGAGTTAGTGCAGCACCACGAACCAATTTGCTTCTTAAAATGAAGGACACAGGGTTCGAATCCCTTTATCTTTAAAGGAGAAAGGTAAACTGGTAAAAATAAGTATGCCAGCGGCATAAAGAATTACTTTTCGTGGTTGTCCTAATCTTCTTACGAGTCTTACATCTTTTTCAAGAAAGTAAGAGGGGAGGAGCATTGCGTAGGCCTTGTGGATGTTTTCCATCCATTTCAAGAAAGAGGAGAGAAGCACTGTAGTAGGCCTGACCTTCTGGATGTTTTCCATATATTACAAGAACGAGGAAAGGAGCACTACAGTATGCTCTCTGGGTGTCATACATTTATTTGAAAAACTAAGAAGAGAGGAACATGAGCTAGCCTTCAAGGGAGGTTCCATAGTGTTGAAGAAGGGCTCTTGATTCAAAGAATTTAAACCAACCTCTTTACATCCCATCCCTTTATATCTAAAGGTTCTAAGCAAGACGGTTCAGTGTCCGGTGGTTCTTCAACACTGAGATACTTTCTTAAAATATGATAAGATTTTCACTTATTTTCTATGAAGAATTTGTTCCGTCCATGACGTTACTTGACAGTTATGTAAAGTTGTTCCGTCCAAGACGTTACTTGACAGTTATGTAAAGTTGTTGCGTCCATGACGTTACTTGACAGTTATGCAAAGTTGTTGCGTCCATGACGTTACTTGACAGTTATGTAAAGTTGTTGCGTCCATGACGTTACTTGACAGTTATGTAAAGTTGTTGCGTCCATGACGTTACTTGACAGTTATGTAAAGTTGTTCCGTCCATGACGTTACTTGACAGTTATGTAAAGTTGTTCCGTCCATGACGTTACTTGACAGTTATGTAAAGTTGTTGCGTCCATGACGTTACTTGACAGTTATGTAAAGTTGTTGCGTCCATGACGTTACTTGACAGTTATGTAAAGTTGTTGCGTCCATGACGTTACTTGACAGTTATGTAAAGTTGTTGCGTCCATGACGTTACTTGACAGTTATGTAAAGTTGTTGCGTCCATGACGTTACTTGGCAGTTATGTAAAGTTGTTGCGTCCATGACGTTACTTGGCAGTTATGTAAAGTTGTTGCGTTAATGAGGCTACTTGACAGTTATGTAAAGTTAAGTAAAATTGTTGCCTCCATGAAACTCCTTAAGAACTAAGTTGTGTCACCTACAACTTGATACACAAACATCTGCTTCCTTATATCCTCGCTGTTCTCAGGATGTCAGACTTGACTACAAGAGTACATGGTGACCAGACTTCACCTTTCACTCTTGTGAATACATTTTAGTGTGTCTTGTTTATATATTTCCATGTGTCATATATTCATTTTTTGTTATATATTTTTGTATGTCGTATATACATTTTTGAATGTCTCATAAAAATGTATATATAACACAATATATATATATATATATATATATATATATATATAATATATATATATATATATATATATATATATATATATATATATATATGTGTGTGTGTGTGTGTGTGTGTGTGTGTCATATATTCACTTTTTTACGTGTCAGGTATACATTTTTTTTACGTGTCATGTTTACACTTTTTTGTACGTGTCATATACACATTTTTGTAAGTATCGTATACAAATTTTTGTGAGTAGTATCCACATCTTTCTTTATGTTTTATACACATTAAATAAAAATATACATTTTCTCTCTCTCTCTCTCTCTCTCTCTCTCTCTCTCTCTCTCTCTCTCTCTCTCTCTCTCTCTCTCTCTCTCTCTCTCTCTCTCTCTCTCTCTCTCTCCTCTCTCTCTCTCCTCTCTCTCTCTCTCTCTCTCTCTCTCTCTTTCTCTGCCCACAAAATGAGGGTTCGTCTTCACATTATTGAGCGCCCTCTCTTCCCACTCTCTTTCCCTATACCGTCTACTCTTCCCTCTCTTCTCCCCCTCCCGTCCTCTCTTCCCCCTTCCCTTCCACTCTTCCCACTTACTTCCTCTCCTCTCTTTTTCGCTCTTTTTGCCCTCTTCCTACACTCTTCGCCAATCTTCACCTATCTCCTCCTCCCTCTTCTCGTGTCACTTACCACCCCTATCCTATGTCCTCTACGTTCCTCCTCCTCCTAATTCTCCTCTTCTCTCGTCGTCTCAATTCATATGTTCATAAGGTGACCGAGGAATGAACAACAAGCAGGTGGGTGGGTGACCCTGTAGGTGAGAGTAGGTGGGTGGGTGAGCCAGTAGGTGAGAACAGGTGGGGGTGAGCTAGTAGATGGGTGGGTGAGCCAACAGGTGGGTGTGTGAGGAAGCAGATGGGTGGTGAGAGAGCAGGTGGATCGGTGAGCCATCAGGTGGGTGGGTGAGGAAGAAGGTGAGTGGGGTAGCCAGCAGGTGAGTGGGTGAGCCATCGGGTGGGTTGGTGAGCCAATAGTTAGGTGAGTGAGCCAACAGATGGGTGGGTGAGGAAACAGGTGAGTAGGGGAGCCAGCAGGTGAGAGCAAGTGGGTGGCTGAGCAAATAGGTGAGTGGGTGAGCCATCAGGTGGGTGAGTGAGCCAGTAGGTAGGTGGGTGAGCCAACAGATGGGTGGGTGAACCAGCAGGTGGGTGGCTGGGTAAGCAAACAGGTAGGTTTGTGAGCCAGCAGGTGGGTGGCTGGGTAAGCCAAACAGGTAGGTTTATGACCAGCAGTCGGTGGTGAGCTAGCAGGTGGTGGCGTGGGTTGGTTGAGCCCGCAGTGGTGGATGAGCAAACAGGAGAGTGAGCCAGCAGGTGGGTGGCGAGCAAACAGGTAGGCTTACGAGTCAGTAGGTGGGTGAGTGAGCCAGCAGGTGGGAAGCAGGTGAGTGGGGTAGCCAGCAGGTGAGAGCAAGTGCGTGGCTGAGCAAATAAGTGAGTGGGTGAGCCATCAGGTGGGTGGGTGAGCTATCAGGTGGGTAAGTGAGCCAGTAGGTAGGTGGATGAGCCAACAGATGGGTGGGTGAGCCAGCAGGTGGGTGGTGAGCCAGAAGGTGAGTGGGTGAGCCCACAGCTGGGTGGGTGAGTCAGCAGGTGGGTAGGTGAGCCAACAGGTGGGTGGGTGAGCCAACAGCAGGTGGGTGGATGAGCCAACAGGTGGGTTGGTGAGCCAACAGGTGGGTGGGTGAGCAAACAAGTAGGCTTGTGAGCCAGTAGGTGGGTGGATGAGCCAACAGGTGGGTGGGTGAGCAAACAGGTAGGCTTGTGAGCCAGTAGGTTGGTGGGTGAGCAAGCAGGTGTTTCGGTGAGCCAACAGGTAGGCTTGTGAGTCAGTAGGTGGGTGGGTGAGCCAGCAGGTGGGTGGTGAGCCAGCAGGTGGGTGGGTGAGCCCACAGCTGGGTGGGTGAGTCAGCAGGTGGGTGGGTGAGCCAACAGGTGGGTGGGTGAGCCAGCAGGTGGGTGGATGAGCAAACAGGTAGGCTTGTGAGCCAGTAGGTGGGTGGGTGAGCCAGCAGGTGGGTGGGTGAGCTAGCAGGTGGGTGGGTGAGCCAGCAGGTGGGTGGGTGAGCCAGCAGGTGGGTGGGTGAGCAAACAGGTAGGCTTACGAGTCAGTAGGTGGGTGAGTGAACCAGCAGGTGGGTGGGTGAGCCAGCAGGTGGGAAGCAGGTGAGTGGGGTAGCCAGTAGGTGAGAGCAACTGGGTGGCTGAGCAATAAGTGAGTGGGTGAGCCATCAGGTGGGTAGCTGAGCTATCAGGTGGGTGAGTGAGCCAGTAGGTAGGTGTATGAGCCAACAGATGGGTGGGTGAGCCAGCAGGTGGGTGGGTGGGTAAGCAAACAGGTGGGTTTGTGAGCCAGCAGGTCGGTGGGTGAGCAAGCAGGTGGGTGTATGGGTGAGCCAGCAGGTGGGTGGGTGAGCCAACAGGTGGGTGGGTGAGCAAACGGGTAGGCTTGTGAGCCAGTAGGTGGGTGGATGAGCCAACAGTGGATGGGTGAGCCAGCAGGTGGGAAGCAGTGGAGCAGGTGAGTGGGTAGCCAGCAGGTGAGAGCAAGTGGTTGAGCCATCAGGTGGGTGGTGAGATATCAGGTGGGTGAGTGAGCCAGTAGGTAGGTGGGTGAGCCAACAGATGGGTGAGCCACAGGTGAGTGGGTGGGTAAGCAAACAGGTGGGTTGTGAGCCAGCAGGTCGGTGGGTGAGAAAGCAGGTGGGTGGGTGGGTGGGTGTGAGCCAGCAGGTGGGTGGGTGAGCCAACAGGTGGGTGGGTGAGCAAACAGTAGGCTTGTGAGCCAGTAGGTGGGTAGTGAGCAAACAGTAGGCTGTGAGCAGTAGGTGAGTGGATGAGCCAACAGGCGGGTGGGTGAGCAAACAGGTAGGCTTGTGAGCCAGTAGGTTGGTGGGTGAGCAAGCAGGTGTTTCGGTGAGCCAAAGGTAGGCTTGTGAGTCAGTAGGTGGGTGGGTGAGCCAGCAGGTGGGGTGAGCCAACAGGTGAATGGGTGAGCCAACAGGTGGGTGGGTGAGTCAGCAGGTGGGTGGGTGAGCCAGCAGGTGGGTGGGTGAGCCAGCAGGTGGGTGGGTGAGCCAGCAGGTTGGTGGATGAGCCAGCATGTGGGTGGGTGAGCAATCACGTGGGTGGGTGAGCCAGCAGGTGGGAGGGTGACCAGCAGTGGGTGGGTGAGCAATCACGTGGGTGGTGAGCCAACAGGTGGGTAGATGAGCCACAGGTGGGTGGATGAGCCAACAGGTGGTGGGTGAGCAATCACGTGGGTGGTGACAACAGTGGTAGATGAGCCAGCAGGTGGGTGGATGAGCCAACAGGTGGGTGGGTGAGCAATCACGTGGGTGGGTGAGCCAGCAGGTGGGTGGATGAGCCAACAGGTGGGTGGGTGAGCCAACAGGTGGGTAGATGAGCCAGCAGGTGGGTGGATGAGCCAGAAGGTGAGTGGGTGAGCCACAGCTGGGTGGGTGAGCCAACAGGTGGGTAGATGGCCAGCAGGTGGGTGGATGAGCCAACAGGGGTGGGTGAGCAATCACGTGGTGGGTGAGCCAACAGGTGGGGTAGATGAGCCAGCAGGTGGGTGGGTGAGCCAGCAGGTGGTGGGTGAGCAATCACGTGGTGTGTGAGCCAACAGGTGGTAGATGAGCCGCAGGTGGTGGATGAGCCAACAGGTGGGTGGGTGAGCAATCACGTGGGTGGGTGAGCAAACAGGTTGGTAGATGAGCAGCAGGGTGGGTGGATGAGCCAACAGTGGGTGGGTGAGCAATCAGTGGTGGGTGAGCCAACAGGTGGGTAGATGAGCCAGCAGGGGGTGGATGAGCCAACAGGTGGGTGGTGAGCAATCACGTGGTGGGTGAGCCAGCAGGTGGGTGGATGAGCCAACAGGTGGGTGGGTGAGCCAACAGGTGGGTAGATGAGCCAGCAGGTGGGTGGATGAGCCAACAGGTGGGTGGGTGAGCAATCACGTGGGTGGTTGAGCCAACAGGTGGGTAGATGAGCCAGCAGGTGGGTGGATGAGCCAACAGGTGGGTGGGTGAGCAATCACGTGGGTGTGGTGAGCCAGCAGTGGGTGGATGAGCAACAGTGGGTGGGTGAGCCAACAGGTGGGTAGATGAGCCAGCAGGTGGGTGGATGAGCCAACAGGTGGGTGGGTGAGCAATCACGTGGGTGGGTGAGCCAACAGGTGGGTAGATGAGCCAGCAGGTGGGTGGATGAGCCAACAGGTGGGTGGGTGAGCAATCACGTGGGTGGGTGAGCCAGCAGGTGGGTGGGTGAGCCAACAGGTGGGTAGATGAGCCAGCAGGTGGGTGGATGAGCCAACAGGTGGGTGGGTGAGCAATCACGTGGGTGGGTATTATGCAGGATATTTTAGTGTTGTAAAATATTAAGAGCGTAGTAATGTTTAACGTACAGTGTAAGTGAAAAAAAAAACCGCTCCATAAAAACAGTGTCAGTGGACGCGGACTGAACGGCTGACAGACGTGTTTTAGACAGGGTCAGTTTTTGGTACAGGCGACTGGGAGAGGTGTGTAAGACAGTGGGAGCAGTTGCTGGAAGGAGGTGTCGTGGAGTTTGGTTAAGTAGTGTATGGTGTTGTGTGTAAGGTTTACTCCATAGATTGTTTGCACTCTCATGGCATGGTTATGGCCCTGGTATTTATGTGATGCCTCTTTAAGATTTGGAAAGTACACTAATATTTTTTTTTTGCCTGCAGGCCGCAGAAGAGTGGGGTCATGGAGACACACTGTTTTCATATAGCGTAATTTTAAATAGCTAGTAGCAGTGTGCTAGGGAGTTTTATTTAAGATGTGAAAAGTGGTGTAGGTAAGTTTTATATTGTGCAAATAGTGCTAATGATAATATAGTGTATATTTTTGTATATGAGAATTTATCGATCTTTCCTGGTTATCAACCTGTTTACGGCATTTGTGAAGTAACAGGCTTGGACCTAGGCTGGTGTACTTTTTTTAATATTTAGCATATGCCCCTATACAAGGCTTTAACCCCTAGGTGCCCAGCAGATTTGCGTAACAATGGGTGAGCAAGTTGGTGGGTGGGTGAGCAATCAGGTGAGTGGGTGGGCAAGCAGGTTTGTGGGTAAGCAAGCAGGAGAGTGGGTGAGCAAGAAGGGGAACAGGTGGACAAACAGTGGGTGGGTGAGAGAGCAGGTGGATGGGCTAGCAAGCAGGAGGGTTTCTGAGCAAGCAGGTAGGTGGGTGAGCGAGCCTGTGGGTGGGCTAGAGAGCAGTTAGGTGGGCTGGCAAGTGGGTGGGTTTGTGAGCAAGCATGTAAATGGGTAAACGAGCCGGTGAGTGGGTTGTCGAGCAGGTGGGTGGGGAAGAGAGAAGGTGAGTGGGTGAGTGAGCAGATAGGTGGCTGAGCAAGCAGGTGGGTGAGTGAGCCAGCAGGTGGGTGGGTGAGCCAGCAGGTGGGTGGGTGAGCCAACAGGTGGGTGAGTGAGCCAGCAGGTGAGTGGGCGAGCAAGCAAGTGGTTGAGTGTGAGTGTGACACACACCCACATAGACATGCCTTCGAAGCAGTGAACCAAGTGCAAAGGGTTTAATGAGCAATAGCTCCTTTGTTACACCAGTGCCTTGGCTCAACCAGCCAATCACAACGAAGCCCACTAAAGCTGTGAAGCGATGTGGGACCCTCATGATGCAGTTTTAGCAGACTTACCTTCCCAGCTGGTCACTACAGTTCTCACCGTATCTTGTGGATACATTTGCTTCATTGTACATAGTTGTAAATACTGTATATAGGCAAAACACATAAATACCAGCTTGTTATTAGTAAAGGAAATATATTCATGTACTCTGCTGCCTTTTCGCTAGTTCCTAAGTGGTTATCGTGTTATGATAAGGTGTACAGGTCAGTAGTCTACACCTGTGTTTGTTATATGGGAGCCTGTCCAGGAGTGTGTGTCTGCATTGCCTCTACGAGCCTATCTTCATCACTGCATTGCAACTTGCAAATTGTTATGTGCTATTGCCTCATGTTGCATTGAGCATATTGCAATCAGCGTTTTGTTATAGTGGGTTATGCTACCAACATGTGTTAGGCGCTTGGTGACTGAATATACAAATGCAAAACTTACCTCAGACTATCTCTCCAGTGCTGCTGGCGAACTCCTGCACAGCTTTGTGAGTATATATGCAACAAATTAAAGTTTGATTCAAGTAACAAGGCATTGCAAACTAAGGTTTCGGCTGCTATGGGAGCTGTTAATCGCTGATCCCCACTTTGGTTCCTTCGAAATGCAGGAGGGTATAAACTCCTGAGCTAACAGACCAACAGCGGTTTTGGGAAACAGGTGATGAATCAGGGCTATCTCAAGGGGAGTCAGCTTTGTTAGTGCTCGAGTTGACTAAACTCATTCTTGAGAATACCAGGAAGCAGTATGAATTTGCTAAAGAGGAATTTGATAGAAAGGACCAATTTCAGTATGCTGTGGATGACAACTTCAGTGCTCAGAAATAAGTGTCATTAGTACTTCGGTTTTCTGATTCTGAACCTTCCAAAAACCGAGCTTGAGCTTTGCGATGGCCATTTGAGAATTGGGAAGCATTCGTTCATACAGCATTATATGCCCCCCCCCCAAAAAAAAGCAGGAATTTACACTTGGTTTGAGTGATAGAGATTTTGCTAATTATGATGTTGTGAGACAGCAGCTGTACTCGGTAGATAGTAGATATCGGTGTATTCCTGCCAAATATAGGCGAGAATTTTAATTGAGCAAGTGTCAGCTGGGTCAGGCCCATGTGCACTTTCTGTACAATCTAGATCATTCATCATTCACTGCTTTATACCACTTAGTGAATATATGTTAATCTTTTTTGATGAAACTCCTAGGTATTCAGAGACAGTATTTATTCATTATATCAACACTAAAGATATTCTTAAAGCCTCATTAAGTTTATTTCCCATTTTGGCATTCCTTAATCTGTCCTGATCATTCAGAAAACCTCCCTAACTCATCCATCCTCCAGGACCCTCGCCTCATAATGTTGGGACTCAGAGAGGACCAACTAGTCACACTAATTACCTTTTAGCAAACTGTTCCGACATATTTTCGAATGTTCTGAAAAAGTGCAATTTGAAAACTTGCGTTTCTGTTAGTACATGAATCGGTAGAGGAATCGTCCAACCCGTCGGCTTCACTGTGCATCCTTGTTAAGAAGCCTGATGTAGGATTCTTGATGAGTACTGACTATCGTAAGGTGAATAAGGTCACCCTCTTCCACGTTCGGCAACATAGTTAACTTTGTGGGCAAGGCCTTTGTTGTTTCCACACTAGATCTCTTTAATGGTTACTGCCATTAAAGAGATCTAAAGGGATAACTGGTAAAGTGGCTGATAGATCTTCATCTTTCTAACCAATCGAACATAAGAAGTAGTGGTAAACAGAGTTAAATCGAAAGTTGCCATAGTGAAAAGTTCTGTTTCACAAGGCACAGTACTCTCCATGCTGTTCCTCATTATCACATCAGACATAAACAGAGAAGTTAACCATAGCTCTGTGTTATCCTTTGCAGATGATACTAGGATCTGCAGGAGACTTTCATCCATTAAGGACACAGTAAACCTCCAAGAAAATATAAACCAAATTTTTCAATGGGTTATAGAAAACAATATCATGTTCAATGAAAACAGATTTCAACTATTCCATTATGGAAAACTGGAGGAGGTAATAACTAGAACTGAGTATACTACAAACTCTAATCATACAATAAAGCAGAAAAGTAATGTGAAGGACATGGGAGTGGTAATGTCCAAGGATCTCACCTTCACAGATCGCAACAGTGACACTATCACATCTGCCAAGAAAATGATAGGATGGATAATGAGAAAATTTAAAACAAGAGATGCCAAGCCAATGATAATACGTTTTAAATCACTTGTTCGCTCTAGGCTGGAATACTGCTGTACATTAACGTCTCCATTCAAAGCAAGTGAAATTGCTGATTGGCTTGTACTCATTGGAGCGCAGGAGAGAGAGATACATCATGATCTACACTTGGAAAATCCTAGAAGCAATGGTCCCTAATCTGCACACAGAAATCACTGCCTATGAAAACAAAAGACTGGGTAGGTGGTGTAAAATACCCCCAGTGAAAAGTAGGGGCGTCACTGGTACACTAATCGAAAGCACAATAAGTGTCTGGGACCCAAGACAGTTCAACAGCCTCCCACCAGACACAAAGGGAATTGAATAATAAAAAAAAGCACAATACCGTGACTGGAACAATATACAAATAACCCGCACATAGGAGAGAGAGGAGCTTACAACGACGTTTTGGTCCGACTTGGACCATTTACAAAGTCACACTAACGAAAAGGAGAGAGGGAGGAGTATATATAGGCAGGAGGTGGTAGTAGCAATAGTAGTAGTGGAGGTAGAATGTAGTAATAGTAGTGGTGGAGGTAGTAAAAAGGAGGAGCAAATCAAATGCTAAGAAAGAGGAACACTGCAAGGGAGCTAGGTGCCTACAGAGGGTAAGAGCGAAGACACCGAGGGGGGGAAAATAAATAAAAAATAAAGAAGGAACAAATACACAAGGGAGAAGAAAGACAACCCAAAGGAGAAAAAGGAAAGAGGAAAGGGGAAGAGGGAGAAGAATAAAAAGGAGGAATCAGGTTAAGTCACGGGTGTTCTGAAGTTTGGAGCATTTTACAATGTAGTGGTAGAGGAAGGCATCTACAGAGACGAAGCCACGGCTAAGATTCAAACAAGGAAAGTTGTGTATTAGGGAGGATTCAACCAGACGGCGACTGTTGAAGTTGTAAGCCTTCAGCTCCTCTTCTATGTGCGAGTTATTTGTGTACAAAGAGAATTACCAACAGACCCTTGACTGCCTTCAAGAGGGAGCTGGACAGATACTTAAAGCCGGTGCCGGATCAGCCGGGCTGTGGTTCGTATGTTGGACTATGTGCAGCCAGCAGTAACAGCCTGGTTGATCAGGCCCTGATCCACTGGGAGGCCTCGTAGTGGACCGGGCTGTAGGGGCATTGACCCCCGGAATACCCTCCAGGTAAATTCCAGGTAAGCCACCCAGCCCAGCTACCCGTCCCACCAGGCCAGGCACCTGGCCTAGCCACCCAGCACAGGCACCCGGCCCAGTCACCCAGCCCGGCCACCCAGCCTAGCCACAGAGTCCAGATGGCCACCAATTCCAGCCACCAAGCCCAACCAAGACTGCCACTCAACCCAGCCACCCACCCAGCCCAGCCACCCAGCCCAGCCACCCAGCCCAGTCACTCAGCCCAGCCAGCCACCCAGCTCAGCCTAGACCCAGAGTCTAGGTGGCCACTAAGGCCAGCCATGCATCTAAGCCTGCCACTAAACCCAGCAAGCCACCCTGCCAAGCCAGCCACCAAGCCCAGCCACCCAGCAAGGAATTCGACCCAGCCCTGCTCATTGCCCAGCTGGCCACCCAGCCCAGCCGGCTACCCAGCCCAGCCAGGCACCCAGCCCAGCATGCCTGCCACCTAGTCCAGGGAGCCAGCCACCCTGCCCAACCAGCCAGCCACTCTGCCAGCCAGCCACTCTGCCAGCCAGCCACTCTGGCAGTCAGCCACTTAGTTTAGCCAGCCACCCAACCCCTCCCTGCCGAACCAGCAATTCATTTAAATTTCTCTCTCCAGTTATTGTCTGCTTGACAAACCACTACCACCACCACTACCACTACCACCACTACCACCAACACCACCACCACCAACACCACCACCACCACCACTACCACCACTACCACCACTACCACCACTACCACCACGACTGCCACTACCACCACTACCACCACCACTACCACCACTACCACCACCACTACCACCACCACCATCATTACCACCATCTCAAAAACAATGGCACAAGACCCATTTGCTGGGTGTACCTCATCCGTGACAGAACAAGAAATGATGGAGTATGACTGAGAGAGAGTACAGAGATACCAGAGGCAGGAAGGAGAGACAGGGCATGCACTGACAAACATGTAGCCCCAGATTTTTGTGGACCACCAGGCACACCCAAACACAGACCCTTGACCAAGCCCTACCCCCCTCCTCCCACCCAAAAAGAGTAACCCAAAACAAGCATTATCCCCTTCCTCTCCCCTAACCTGCAGAGTCACATCCCCCCAGCACAGGTACTTTCATCACAACTGCTCCTAGATACCACATCCTCCTTCCTTCCCCCCAAGTTCATTATTCACCCCATCTATATCCAGTATCCTGACCCCTTTTCAGGGCAAACCTTGTCACTTACACCCATAATTCACACTAACCCCTTCTACCATCCTGATCCATGTGCAAGGACCAGAAATTCAGGAAAGGAAACTGAAAGTACGATACACAAATGCATTTGGAATAACAAACGAGTGATAGTGGTAAGAGCAAATAGTGGAGGCATCCCTAGACATTATAACACTCACAGAGACAAAGCTCATGTGATGACAATGTTCAATTTTCCCATCTAGATAACAGATTTTTAGGAAAAGCCAAGGGATCAGAGGTAGAGGAATGACATTGCTTATCAACAGCCGATGAAATTTTGATGAAATGTGAGGTGTGGCAGAGGGGCGACAGCAGATGACTACATAGTAGGACCGGGAATCTCAAGGTGATGAGGGCAGTAATATTCAACCTTTCAATAAACAGCAAGAAACCAAGACAAGAATATGACGAAAACAAAGCAATGGTGAATCCATTAGTTGAAGTGATTTTAACCACAAGGAGAATCTAGGATCACATGGGGGACCAGAAACATGAAAAGTTAAGATGCTGGAGGTGGTAATGGAGAATTTCATGGACCAACATATTAATGACATAACCATAGAGAGAGAGGAGAGAATGACCGAGCTAGGCTGGACCTTGTATTCACCCTGAGTGGTTTAGACATAGGTGATGTTACATATGAAATGCCCTTCAGTGATAGTGAGCACAGGGTCCTGTTTCGAATACCTTGTGGAAGTAATAGTTGAGAGAGAAGCAGCATGAGAAGGATGCGAAAAACCTAACCTCAAAAGAGGGGACTACAGAGGCATTGTGGCTGAACAGTGCAGGGAGGCAGAGGAGAAATTCGTGTTCAGGAGCAAAAGAAACAATGGGAAGACCAGAGTGAGCCCATGGTTTATCCAGAGATGTAAAGAGGCCAAAGCCACTAGAGCATGAAAAAAATAGTAGACAAAGAACTCGAGAAAGCAAGGACTTGAGCCGAACTGCCAGAAATGGTAAGAAGAGAGGCTCAGTGACAGAGAATGACATAGCATCGAAAAACAAATAAAGCTCTAAGGTGTTATATAGCCATATCATGAGAAAGACAGATAATCGAGCTGAAGAAGGAAGGTGGAAGGCTCACAGGAAATGACTAGGAAGTCTGTGAGGAGCTCAGCAAAAGATTTAGGGACGTATTCTCAGAGAAGACAGGAAGGCTACCAGCGAACCTAAGTGGCAGAGATCATCCACGAGCGTTGGATATAATACATGTAGCTGGGGAGGTGAAGAAAATACTATGTTAACTAGATACCTCGAAGACGGTGAGAGCAGATAATATTTCTCCATGGATTCTGATAGAGGGAGTAGAGTTACTATGTGTACCTCTAGTAACAATCTTCAACAAATGTATCGACACAGGGCAATTGGGAGATGGCAAATGTTGTTCTAATTTTTATGAAAAAGGGCAGACAGGTAATGTTAAACTACAGACCAGCGTTACTAACATGTATAGTAAGTAAAGTTATAAAGAAAATTATGAGAGGAGTGGTGGAAGTACCTAGAAAGGAATGGCTTCATACATGACAATGCTTAGAGATGACAAATCCTGTAAAACAAACATGCTGCAGTTCAATGACAAGGTACCGTAAGTAAGGCAGAAGAGAGAGGGATGGGCAGAACACAGACATACTGGAGTTCTATATCAAGGTACTAGAAGTAAGGCAGGAGATAGAGAGAGAGAGATAGATGGGCAGATAGCATCTTTTTGGACTATAAGATGGCTCCTGACAGAGCCTGGTACAAAAGCTAGAGGAACAGGCAGGAATAACTTGGAAATCACTACAATAGATCAAGGCATTCATGACAGGAAGAAAACAACGGGTAATTGTCCGTGAAGAGGTGTCAAAATGGGGCTCCACATGGATCAGTATTAGGCCTGGTGCTATTTCTTGTATATGTGAATGACATGACGGAAGGAATAAAATCGAAGGTAGCCCTGTTTACAGATGATGTGAAATTAATGAGGAGAATACAAGCAGACTTGGACCAGGAAAGGTTACAAATGGATTTGGACAAGCTGTATGTCTGGTCTGACAAGTAGCTACTAGACTTAACCGAAACATTGGGATGGGCAAAGAAGACTGCAGACGAATTCCAAGCTCGAAACAGGAGTGCAAAGGCTGTGAACCTCACTCGAGGAGAAGGACCTTGAGGTGAGTATAGTACCAAGCATATCGCCTGAGGCACACATCTTCCAAATAATTGCTGTAAATCTAAGACTAGGTTTTCTACATCTAAGTAAGGAGTAATTCACTATACTATACACTGTGTATGCAGCACTAGTATGGTTAGCACACCTGGCCAAATATGTCAATAAACTGGAGAAAGTTCAGATTAGTCCCGGAGCTAAGGGGTATGTCCTGTGAGGAGAAGATAAGGGAACTCAGCATAATGTCACTGGTTGGCAGAAGGACTAGAGGTTATACAAAAAGGAATTGACAGGGTGAATTGGGATAGAAGTTCGAGAGATGGGAAACAGAAACACTAGATCACAGCTGGAAACTGAAAACCCAGATGAGTCACAGGGACGTTAGGAAGTATTTCTCAGCCTTGGAATAGTCAGGAAGTGGAACGGCATGGAGACTGAAATGATAGAGGCAGGGACCATACATAGACTCAAGAAGAGGCACAATAAGACTTTCGAAGACAGGAGTGAACCTAGTAGCGACCTACAAAGAGGCGGGCACAGGAGCTGAAACTCGACCTCTGCAATCACATATAGGTGAGTGCATAAAGGTAATTACACACAAACATTATCCTTCAGTCACGTTCCCACAGATGCATCACATTCTAACAGGCACCCTCACTGTATATTTTCCAACTTGCTCTTGTGTTGCCTCTTTTGCATACATGGAAGCCACCCACTGTTGTCTCTTCTCCTGCTTTTTCCTCTGCTGCATAAATTTCACATTTTCATATACAGAGGCGTCAGTGTGGTGGCCGTGAGCTGTCTCACGTGTGGGGGCGTGACGCTCCTCACACCAGCCATGATACACACACACACACACACACACACACACACACACTGCACTGCTTATCAAAAACCAGTGGAGATTTTAGGAAATGAAATGAATGAACAGAATGGAAACAAGGGACTACTTAGTACGAACAACTCAGACTGGGGGTCCCAAGGTGGTGATTTCAGTGATGTATAACCCACCACAGAATAGCAGGAGGCCAAGAGAACAATGTGATGAGAGCAACAGAGCAATGGTGAACACACTAGCTGACGTGGCCAGAAGGGCCCACGTGGGTAGGGCAAAGTTACTAGTTGTGGGTGATTTCAGTCATTAGGAGACTGACTGGGAAAACCTGTATCCACATGGGGAACCGAAAGCGTGGAGAGCTAAGATGATATTGGTACTGGAAAATCTAATGCACCAACATGTGAGGGAGATTACTAGAGAGAGAGAAAGAGAGCATGAGTCATATAGAATGGACCTCATATTCACCTCGAGCTAGTGATCACGTGGTCCTGAGCGTCGAATACATAGTAGAGAAAGAAGTGGAGAAGGAAGCAGGAATAAGATGGGTGTAGCCTAACTATAAAAGAGGGGTCTACACAGGCATGAGAAAGCTCCTGCATGTGGTTCAGTGGGCAAGAGAATTGGTGGGAAAATCATTAAATGAAACAATGAACTATGTGACAACAAAATGCAAGGAGGCACAGGAGAGGTTCGTACCCAAGGGCAACGGAAAAACTGGGAAGATCGGAACGAGCTCTTGGTTCATCCAAAGGTGTAGAAAGGCCAAAACTAAGTGCACTAGAGAATGGAAAAAAGTATAGAAGACATAGAACTCAGGAAAATAAAGAGATTAGTCGAAGAGCTAGAAACGATTATGCACAAATAAGGAGGGAGGCCCAGTGGCATTATAAAAACGACATACAACTGAAAGTCAAGACTGACCCAAAGCTGTCGTAAAGCCACATCAGGAAGAAAACAACAGTCAAGGACCATGTAGTCAGGCTGAGGAAGAACGGAAGGAAGGAAGACAGTTCATAAGAAATGACCGAGAAGTATGTGAACAGCTCAACACAAGGTTTAAGGAAGTATTTTCAGTGAAGACAGAAAGGACTCTGTGAAGCCAGAACGATGGGGTACACCAACAAGTGTTGGACACAATACACACAACCGAGGAGGAGGTGAAGAGGCTGCTAAGTGAACTAGATACCTCAAAGGCGGTGGAACCGGACATCTGTCCATGACTTCTGAGAGAGGCAGCAGAGCCACTGTGTGTGCCACTAACAACAATCTTCAACACATCAATAGAAACAGGGCGACTACCCGAGGTATGGAAGACGGCAAATGTGGTCCTAATTTTTAAGAAAGGAGAATGATATGGGGCATTAAACTACAGACCAGTATCACTGACATGTATAGTATGCAAAATCATGGAGAAGATTATCAGGAGAAGAATGGTGGAGCACCTAGAAAGGAATAAGTTTATAAATGACAGCCCGCACAGTTTCAAGGGACGGAAATCCTGTGTAACAAACCTGCTGAAGTTTTACGACAAGGTACCAGACGGAAGACAAGAAAGAGAAAGGGAGGGGGAGACTGCATTTTCTTGGACTGCAAGAAGGCTTTCGACACAATTACACACAAGAGATTAGTGCAAAACCTAGAGAATCAGGCACATATAACAGGAAAGGCACTGCAATGGCTCAGAGAATACTTGTCAGGAAGGCAACAACGAGACATGGTACATGACGAGGTGTCAGAGTGGGTGCCTCTGACGAGTGGGACTCCACAGGGGTCAGTCCTAGGACCGGCACTGTTTCTGTATGCCTGGAGAGCGTTTCGGAGGTCAACGCCCCCCGGCCCGGTCTGAGACCAGGCCTCGAGGTGGATCAGGGTCTGATCAACCAGGTTATTACTGCTGACCGTACACAAACTGACGTACGAACTGCAGCCTGGCTGGTCAGATACTGACTTTAGGTGCCTGTCAAGTGCCTCCTTGAAGACAGCCGGGGGTCTATTGGTAAAACCCCTTATGTATGCTGGGAGGCAGTTGAACAGTCTTGGGCCTCTGACACTAATTGTGTTGTCTCTCAGTGTACTCGTGGTGCCCCTGCTTTTCATTGGGGGAATGTTGCATCTCCTGCCGAGTCTTTTGCATTCACAAGGAGTGATTTTCGTGTCCAAGTTTGGTACTAATCCCTCTAGAATTTTTCATGTGTATATTATCATGTATCTTTCTCGTCAGAGTTCCAGGGAATACAAATCAAAGAACTTCAACCGTTCCCACTAATTTTGGTGCTTTATCGTACTTATGTGTGCCGTGAAAGTTTTTTGAACACTCTCCAGGTCAGCAGTTTCGCCTGCCTTCAAGGGGACAGTTAGTGTACAACAGTATTTCAAACTAGAGAGAACAAGCGAGCTGAAGAAAATCATCATGGGCTTTGTGTCCCTAGTTTTGAAGTTTCTCATTACCCGTCCTATCATTTTTCTAGCAGATGTGGTAGATACACTGGTATGGTCTTTGAAGGCTAGATCCTTTGACATTATCACTTCCAGGTCCTTCACATTACTTTTCCGCTGTATTGTATGGCAAGAATTTGTTTTATACCCTGATACAGTTTTAATTTTCTCAAGTTTTCCATATCTGAGTAGTTGAAATTTCTCTTCATTGAACTTCATATTGTTTTGAGTGGCCCATTTGAAGATTTGGTTGATGTCCGCTTGGAGTCTTGCGGTGTCTTCGATGAAGGACACTGTCATGGCAATTCGGGTGTCATCTGCAAAGAAAAACATAGAGCTATGACTTACATTTCTATGTCAGATATGACGATGAGGAATAGGATGGGAGCGAGTACTGCGCCATGTGGAACAGAACTTTTCATCGTAGCTGCCTCAGACTTTACTCTGTTTCCTATTAGTGTTTGTGTTGTGTTTGTTAGGAAGTTGTAGATCCATCTACCAACTTTTCCTATTATTCTTTTATCATGTATTTTGTGTGCTATTACACCATGGCCACACTCGTCAAAGGCTTTTGCAAAGGCTGTGTATATTACATCTGCATTTTCTTTATCCTATACAGTATCCAGGACCTTGTCATAGTGGTCCAGTAGCTGGGACAGGCAAGAACGACCTGCTCTAAACCCATGTTGCCCTGGGTTGTGTAACTGATGGGTATCTAGGTGGTTGGCAATCTTGCTTCTTAGAACCCTTTCAAATACTTTAATGATGTAGGATGTTAGTGCCATCAGTCTGTAGTTCTATGCAATTGCTTGATTGCCACCTTTGTAGAGTGGAGCTCTGTCTGTTGTTTCAAGTGAGTGTCGGATGACTCCTGTGTCCATGCTCCTTCTCCATAGAATGCTGAAGGTACGAGACAGGCTTCTTACAGTTCTTGATGAACAGATTTTGGGTCTCAGTCACAAAGAATTCATTTAGATTGTTGACCCTTAGTCTGGGTAACGGCTAGCTGAACACTGAGTCGCACTGGGACTTTAGTATCTCACTCCTTTCTTTGCTGTCATCTCTGTAGGCCCCATCTCGCCTAAGCAGGGGCCCAATACTGGATGTTGTTTTGCCTATTATTATTTTTTTTTATCAGGAAGCCCAACGTTGCCTAGATTTGGCATAAGAGACAAAGTATTTTTCTTTTTAGTTTCCTTTACGGCTTTTAGTTCATCCTGAGAATCTTGTCTCCTGTAGGATTCCTTATGCTTAAGTTCGATATTTGCTAGTTCTCTGACCTGTGCCTCCCTCCTTATTTCAGATTGTTGACCCTAGTCAGGTAAGGCTAGTGAACCACTGATCGCACTGGGACTATAGTTCTCCTCTTTCTGTCATCTTTAGGCCATCTCGCCTACAGGGCCAATACTTGATGTTTTTGCCCTAGATTGTGCATTAAGAGACAAGTTATTTTCTTTAGTTTCTATATAGGGTTAGTTCATCATGAAGATCATTGTCTCTGTAGGATTCCTTATGCTTAATGTCTGACTTTATTTGTGTTCTCTGACCTGTGTTCCCTTTAATTACAGTTATATTGGCCCTTCAGCAGTTGGATTCTTCACTTCATCTGTAAGAAGTGTCCTTTCTAGTTTAATCTTCTCTTTATTTTTCTTAATGGAATGTGCCTTGAGCAGACCTCAAGTGTCATTCCATTTGAATTTTATATAGACTCCCTCATGAATGATCACATTCTGCTGGTCAGGAGCCCTGTGCATACATGTCTGCACCTTTATTTTGAAGTGTTTCTGAGTGTATTGTCTTTAATACCGTTATATTACGTATCATATCGTCGTTGTTTGTGAAGATGAGGTCCAGTGTATTTTCTAGTTTTGTAGGCTCTAATATTTGCTGGTTTAAAGGGAATTTGGTGCACAGATTTAATAGCTCGTGTGTGTGTGAATTTTCATCTGACCTGCCTCCTGGGGTGATCTCTGTTAAAATATTTGCTACACTCCTCCGTTTTAGGTGTCTCAGGTTGAAATCTCCCAGTAGCAAGATGTTTGGGGCAGGAGTTGGGAGATTTTCCAGGTACATGTGAATGACATGATGGAAGGGATAGACTCAGAAGCGTCCCTGTTTGTAGTTGATGTGAAGCTAATGAGGAAAATTCAATCGAAGGATGACCAGGCATGACTACAGAGGGATCTGGACAGGGTGCGAGCCTGGTCCAGAAACTGGCTCCTGGAACTTAACCCCAGCAAGCGCAAAGTAATGAAGATCTGGGAAGGGCAAAGAGGATCACAGAGAGAGTACAGGCTAGGGGGGAGGGGGCCAAAGACTGCAAACTTCACTCCAGGAAAGGATCTCGGGGTGAGTATAATATCGAACACATCTCTTGAGGCACACATTAACCAAATAAGTGTTGCAGCACATAGGCGCCTGGCAAACCCAAGAATAGCATTCCAACACCTCTGTAATGAAACGTTCAAGATTCTGTACACCGTGTAAGTCAGGCCCATATTGGAGTATGCAGCACCAGTTTGGAACCCACACCTGGTGAAGCACGTCAAGAAAATAGAGAAAGTGCAAAGGTTTGCAACGAGACTAGTCCCGGAGGTAAAGGGCAATTTCTACGAGGAGAGGTTATGGTTATGGAAAATCGACCTGACGACATTGGAGGACATGATGGATAAGGGGGACATGATATCGACATAAAATACTGAGACGAAATGACAAGGTGGATAGGGACAGGTTGTTTCAGAGATGTGACGCAGCAGCAAGGGGTCACAACTGGAAACTGAAGACTCAGATGAGCAACAGGGATGTAGTAAGTATTTTTCTTCAGTTATAGAGTTGTCAGGAAGTGGAATAGTCTGGAAAGTGATGTAATGGAGGCAGGATTCATACACAGCTTTAAAAAGATGTGTCATGAAACTCATGGAGCAGGGAGAGAGTGGACATAGTAGCGACAAGTGGTGTTCTCACCACAATTAGGTAAGTATACACATACACCAACACGAACTGTGGTAGACATTTTCAACATGAAACATCTAAATCAATTTAGAAAGAGTGGTTACGTTCTATCTGAAATAACTTTTGCGGTAAAATATAAAGCGGGAGATGTAAAAGAAATTCATAAACAGGTTAATTAAAAAGCTTTAAAAGAGTGTTTTAAAGAATTTGAACGAAACAACATAAATAATTCCACAGAGAGTTCTGCAGCATTTACGAAAATGAAATTATTCAGTTTATTCCCAAAAGAATATTAGATAGAATATCAAAGAATGATTTAATGGAAGAAGTTTGAGGTCTATGGAAATAAGGAAAAGGCTGGAACTCAACATAGAAAGCGAACCAATCATGAAACTTCGAGATTCAAGCTGCCAGAAATGAATATACAAATATACATATGTCGAGTGGTGACGTGTACTTAGCTCTGTGAAGACCTGTTTGTGTGCTCTCTGTGAATCTGTACCAGGATGCCCTCTCTTGAGCAACTTTACCAGCAGCTGAGAGAAGAGCTCAGAGTTGCTAAGATGGAGATACGGCGATTAACGGAGGAGAACAAGAGGATTCGTAGTAATCCTGCTGTTGTGAGTCCCCAGGTTAAGAGGGGAGCTTGGTCAGTGGCCGGGCAACATGGAACCAAGCTGAAGATCAAGAAAACGGTTGGAGAGGCAGAAACAACGAGAAACCAGAAGACTACCGTGGAAACTTCCAACTCATTCTCGGTGCTACCTGACGAATGTGAGTGTTCTACTGGGAATGCCACAACGAGCACCAAAGAAGCATTGGAAGACGTGAGTAAGACATCCCTAGAAACCCCAACGAAGACCATCGAGAACGTCTTGACGAATTCTACAAGTGGTGTAATGCTTCCTGGCGAATGTGAGTCGACTACTCGGAGCATCACGACGGACGACGCCAAGGAAGGTAAAAACATTGTTGTTGTTGGGGATAGCCAGATTAGGTACATGGATAGGGCATTCTGCTTGAAGGATAGGAGTAGGAGGCAGAGAGTGTGTTTTCCTGGGGCTGGGATGAAGGATATTGTTAGCCGTCTGGATGACATCATGAGAGGTAATGGGAGCATTCCTATTATCTGTTTCAGTGCTGGAGGCAACGATGTTGGCAGACGTAGGAATGAGGACCTGATTAGCAGGTATAGGTCAGCAATAGAGATAATTAGGAGGAAGGGTGGGAAACCTGTCATATGTGGCATTTTGCCAAGGAGAGGAGTTGGAAATGAATGGTTGTCCAGAGCAATTGGTGTCAATTGCTGGCTGGACAAATACTGTAAGGAAAATGCGGTAACATTCATTGACAACTGGGACCTCTTCTATGGCAGAAATGACATGTATGCCAGGGATGGGGTTCACTTATCTAGGTGTGGGGTGGGAGCACTGGCCAACGCAGTGGAGGGAGCTGTTAGGTCTTTAAACTAGGAATAGTTAGTGGTATGGGTTTTGGCGGGAAAACTGTGAAGTCGCAGGATAGTAACATGAGTACTAGGGGAACTAGTAATAGGCAAAATGAGGTGGATATTGGAAAGCCAGTGGCACTAATTAACAAGGACAGTAATAGGTTTAGTGGAATAACAGAAAGGAGCAGGAAGGGTAAAGAGAGAGGAGGGTCATTAAATATTTATTACACAAATAGTCGCAGTGCTAGGAATAAGATGGACGAGTTGAGACTAGTTGCTAGTGCAGGTAACATAGATGTATTTGCCATTACTGAGACGTGGTTTAATTCAAAAAGTCGGGACATGCCTGCAGAATGTCACATTCAGGGTTTTAAATTGTTCCAAGTAGATAGAAGTATCGGGAAGGGGGGTGGGGTGGCATTGTATGTCCGAGATCGCTTGAACTGTTGCATACAAACGGGTATTAAGTCTGAAGTAACACATACAGAGTCTGTTTGGATAGAATTTTCAGAGGGGCATGAAAAATTAATTTTAGGTGTGATATACCGTCCCCCAAATTTAGATAGAGACCAAGGGAGACTATGGGAGGAAATTGTTAGGGCCACAAGGCACGATAATGTAGTAATTCTAGGAGACTTTAACTTTAGTCATATTGACTGGAATTTCTTGACTGGGAATTTAGAATCATACGATTTCTTAGAAGTAGTTCAGGATTGTTTTTTGAAGCAGTTTGTGACAGAACCTACAAGGGGAAATAACCTGCTTGACTTAGTTCTGGCAAACAATGAATCCCTTGTTAATAATTTAGAAGTTTCAGAGGAACTGGGTGCTAGCGACCACAAATCAATTACATTTAGAATTGAATGGAAGTATGATAGTAGGGATAACTCAGTAACAGTCCCAGATTTTCGCTTAGCAGATTACGATGGGCTTAGAGAACACTTATCATCTGTTGACTGGGGTAACGAAGAGAGCTATCAATATGACAGTTTTCTGAACACAATACATGCTGCTCAAAGAACGTTTATCCCTTATAAGGAAATTAGATCAAATAGAAATGACCCAAAATGGATTAATAATAGGCTGAAATATCTACTAGGGCATAAGAAAGGAATTTATAGGCGTATCAAAAGAGGCGAGGGTCATCTTATGAATCAGTATATTGACATTAAGAGGGACATTAAAAAGGGGATAAGAAAAGCTAAAAGGGACTATGAAATTAAAGTTGCTAGGGATTCTAAAACTAACCCAAAAAGTTTTTTCCAGGTTTATAGAACAAAAGTTAGAGATAAGATAGGTCCCCTTAAAAATAACTATGGGCACCTTACTGACAAAGAGAATGAAATGTGCTCGATTTTAAATAATTATTTTCTCTCGGTTTTTACACAGGAAGACACTAATAATATTCCGGTAATTAATTTTTATTGTGGATCAGAAGAAGATAAATTATGTAACATCACAGTCACTAGTGAAATGGTTGTGAAGCAGATAGACAGACTGAAGCAAAATAAGTCGCCGGGTCCTGATGAGGTTTTTTCAAGGGTTCTTAAGGAATGCAAAATGGAAGTCTGTGAACCATTAACTAATATTTTTAATTTATCTCTTCAAACAGGTGTATTGTCTGATATGTGGAAGATGGCTAATGTAATTCCTATTTTTAAAACAGGGGACAAGTCGTTACCGTCAAATTACCGCCCAATAAGCCTGACCTCAATTGTAGGCAAATTACTAGAGTCAATTATAGCTGAGATTATAAGAAGCCATCTCGATAAGCACAGCTTGATTAAGGATACTCAGCATGGATTCACAAGAGGCCGGTCTTGTCTAACTAATTTATTAACTTTCTTCAGTAAAGCTTTTGAGGCTGTTGACCACGATAAAGAATTTGATATTGTTTACTTAGATTTTAGTAAGGCATTTGATAGAGTTCCGCACCAAAGACTGTTGAAGAAAGTAGCAGCTCATGGCATTGGGGGAAGGGTGCTCTCGTGGATCGAGTCATGGCTCACTGACAGGAAGCAGAGAGTGTCCATAAATGGGGTTAAATCCGAGTGGGGATCAGTAACAAGCGGCGTTCCACAGGGATCAGTCTTGGGCCCGTTGTTGTTTATAATATATATCAATGATCTTGATGAAGGAATTACTAGTGATATGAGCAAATTCGCCGATGACACGAAGATAGGTAGGATAATTGATTCAAACGTAGATGTTAGGGAACTTCAGGAGGATTTAGACAAACTCTACTCTTGGTCAGAAAAGTGGCAGATGCAGTTCAATGTAGATAAATGCAAGGTTCTGAAGCTCGGGAGTGTCCATAACCCTAGCACTTATAAGTTAAATAATGTAGAACTTAGCCATACAGATTGCGAAAAGGACTTGGGGGTTATGGTAAGCAGCAACCTTAAACCAAGACAGCAGTGCCTAAGCGTACGTAATAAGGCAAATAGATTACTGGGATTTATATCAAGAAGTGTAAGCAACAGAAGTCCAGAGGTCATACTGCAGCTTTATACATCATTAGTAAGGCCTCACCTAGATTATGCAGCTCAATTCTGGTCTCCATATTACAGAATGGACATAAATTCGTTAGAAAACATTCAGCGTAGGATGACTAAATTAATACATAGCATTAGAAATCTTCCTTATGAAGAAAGATTGAAGACTCTTAAGTTACATTCACTTGTTAGACGAAGAATGAGGGGAGACCTGATCGAAGTGTATAAGTGGAAGATAGGTATTAATAAAGGGGATATTAATAAGGTCTTGAGGATGTCTCTCCAAGAGAGAACCCGCAGTAATGGATTTAAATTAGATAAGTTTAGATTTAGAAAGGACATAGGAAAGTATTGGTTTGGAAATAGGGTAGTTGATGAGTGGAACAGTCTACCTAGCTGGGTTATTGAGGCTAGGACTTTGGGTAGTTTCAAATTTAGGTTGGATAAGTACATGAGTGGGAGGGGTTGGATTTGAGTGGGACTTGCACATCGGAGCTTGTTTCTTGGGTGGCATTGAAAGTTGGGTTGGTCAAATGTTTGTTAGTGGGATGAATTGTAAAGGACCTGCCTAGTATGGGCCAACAGGCCTGCTGCAGTGTTCCTCCTTTCTTATGTTCTTATGTTCTTATGTTCAGAAGAGATCAAGGAAGAGAAAAGGAAACAGTAAACACGAGCAAGGTACAACCGAATCTTTTATTGAATTTGTAAAAAGTAAATTAAGTATTAAAGACAAACTACAAATAATAAATGGCGAAGGGAAAAACACCAGAGGAGGAAATGTGATGAGGATTAAACAGAAAGTTTCGGTGTTTACGAAAGAAAATATTGCTTTTCAAGTAAGAGATTTTAATCTCAACCAGACGGCTGAATTAGAGACTACTGAGTTAGAGACTACTGAGTTAGAGACTACTGAGTTAGAGACTACTGAGTTAGGGACTATTGAATTAGAGACTACTGAATTAGAGACTACCGAATTAGAGACTACTGAATTAGAGACTACTGAATTAGAGACTACCGAATTAGAAACTACTGAATTAGAGACTACTGAATTAGAGACTACCGAATTAGAAACTACTGAATTAGAGACTACTGAATTAGAGACTACCGAATTAGAAACTACCGAATTAGAGACTACTGAATTAAGTAAAGATGAAGTAAAGAAAGTGTTACTAGATGCTAATAAGAAACTAACAACAGCACCAGATGGGGTAGCATCCGGCATTCAAGAAAAAGGTCGAAGAATTATGCTATCCAAATTGGAAAATTTTTAAGAACTCAGTATAGGAAGGTAACTTAGCAGACAAAGGAAGATGGCACCCATCGTGCCAGTCATTAAAATGGTGACAGTGAAGACCCTTCAAAATTACAGGGCGGTGATTACAGGCCGGTTTCGTTGACGAGTGTTGGAAAAAAAAACATTGGAATAAGCAATTAAATAAAAGATGGTTCAACACCTTTAGAACCAAAATAAATTAACTGGTAAACAAAACTAGTTTTAGGTCTGCAAATTCATGTGTATGAAATCTGTTAATTACTACGACAGAGTGACGGAAATTATTAAGAAAGTCTTCAATAAAGTTACCCATGAAAGACTAATCTGGAAACTATACAATATAGGAGGAATTAAACGTAATTTGCTACAGATGAGAAACTTCTAGTTTGAAAGAAAAATGGCTGTATAGGGAGATATCAAAAGTGGGATGCCACAAGGATCTGCACTTACCCCAAAAATGTTTTAAGTTACATCAATGATTTACCAGAATAAATAATAAAAATATATGAATATGTTTGCAGACGATGACTTTTTTTTTTGGGGGGGGGGAGGGGGAGGAAATGATAAAAATTATTGTAAATCATTAATAGATAATGGAGATAAATTGAGCACCTGGAAAGATGGATGGATGATAGAATTTTATGTAGATAAATGCCATGTAGAGGAAATAGAAGAAAATGAAATGAGACTACACCAGAAATACAAACTGAGACAAAACATTAAAAGTATCAAACAGAGAAAAGGGATCTAAGAAGATCATACAAATGAAACTAAGAAACTCATAAGTTACTCAAATACAGGAATAGTGAAACGCTAAGGAAACAAAGGAATGCTAAAGAACTTTACAGCAGTTGTGGGTTGCCTGGAAAGACTCGAAAGAATCTGTTCAAAGAGCCACAAAATGGCTGCCACATTATGAGAAAAAGTTGAAACCTTTACAGATGTCCACTGTGACTGACGGGAGGAAAAAACGGACATAATATCTATATATAAGAACATAAAAGGACATAAAAGAGTAAAAAAGATTTCTCAGTACATGCAAGAAGAATAACAAGAGGCCACTCGTGTACTGTCCAGTACACGAGTGGGGAGGAGTAGGTGTGGTAGTGGCACCTGACCAGTATATGAGTAGGGAGGAGTAGGTGTGGTAGTGGCACCTGATCAGTATATGAGTGGGGAGGAGAAGGTATGGTAGTGGCACCTGACCAGTATATGAGTAGGGAGGAGTAGGTGTGGTAGTGGCACCTGATCAGTATATGAGTGGGGAGGAGTAGGTGTGGTAGTGGCACCTGACCAGTATATGAGTAGGGAGGAGTAGGTGTGGTAGTGGCACCTGATCAGTATATGAGTGGGGAGGAGTAGGTGTGGTAGTGGCACCTGACCAGTATATGAGTGGGGAGGAGTAGGTGTGGTAGTGGCACCTGACCAGTATATGAGTGGGGAGGAGTAGGTGTGGTAGTGGTACCTGACCAGTATATGAGTGGGGAGGAGTAGGTGTGGTAGTGGTACCTGACCAGTATATGAGTGGGGAGGAGTAGGTGTGGTAGTGGCACCTGACCAGTATGTGAGTGGGGAGGAGTAGGTGTGGTAGTGGCACCTGACCAGTATATGAGTGGGGAGGAGTAGGTGTGGTAGTGGCACCTGACCAGTATATGAGTGGGGAGGAGTAGGTGTGGTAGTGGCACCTGACCAGTATATGAGTGGGGAGGAAAAGGTGTGGTAGTGGCACCTGACCAGTATATGAGTGGGGAGGAGAAGGTATGGTAGTAATACCTGACCAGTATATGAGTGGGGAGGAGAAGGTGTGGTAGTGGCACCTGACCAGTATATGAGTGGGGAGGAGAAGGTGTGGTAGTGGCACCTGATCAGTATATGAGTGGGGAGGAGAAGGTGTGGTAGTGGCACCTGACCAGTATATGAGTGGTGAGGAGTAGGTGTGGTAGTGGCACCTGACCAGTATATGAGTGGGGAGGAAAAGGTGTGGTAGTAATACCTGACCAGTATATGAGTGGGGAGGAGTAGGTGTGGTAGTGGCACCTGACCAGTGTATGAGTGGGGAGGAGAAGGTGTGGTAGTGGCACCTGACCAGTATATGAGTGGGGAGGAGTAGGTGTGGTAGTGGCACGTGACCATTATATGATTGGGGAGGAGGTGTGGTAGTGGCACCTGACCAGTATATGAGTGGGGAGGAGTAAGTATGGTAGTGGCACCTGACCAGTATATGAGTGGGGAGGAGTAGGTGTGGTAGTGGCACCTGACCAGTATATGAGTGGGGAGGAGTAGGTGTGGTAGTGGCACGTGACCAGTATATAAGTGGGGAGGAGTAGGTGTGGTAGTGGCACCTGACCAGTATATGAGTGGGGAGGAGTAGGTGTGGTAGTGGCGGTTCAGAGAGCCATTCGTGACTATAATTTTCTGGCACTCCTGTCAAGAGCTACTAGATGAGTGTTGGTGAATGTATTTCCTGAAGACTGTGAAGGCTTACTCAGCCCTGTAACAACTTCTGACAGTATTACCAAGGCTGGCTCCTCCTCAGGAAAATTAATGAATAGAAAAAGAAATAATTCACAAAGATAAACACTTTATTATTTAGTAATGCAAAGATAAAACATTGAAACATGAAGGTGTATCCTATTTGAAAGAAAAATGAAAAGTGAAGTGAAAAAATGACATTTGAATTCAACGCTAATATGTACAGTTATAATGGGGTGTCTGGTGGAGGTTGACACCGTCTTGTAGAAATTGTAGCCGTTACTGATGATGTGTGTGGGGGGGGGGGTCACAGGTGTTGGTGACAACCCAACGACTAGTTCTTCACAGAGTCTATAGCCTTGAATAGTCAGTCCAGATGACAGGAAAGCAGGTTCTTTACCACTACAAAGATGAGGGGTTGTCTGCTGTCGCCTACAGTTAATCAGGTAGGTAGATCAAAAAGTGACGTCTCCGGACTTTTGCAAAAGTCCTTCTCCTTCAACACTTCTCGTTGGTTGGCAGGTGACCCGATCTGTCATTCCAAACTAGAAAGAGAGACAGGTTACTCACTGCTTAAGAAATCATTCTCCATGATAAGTGTGATACAATTCAGATGGGCTTGTGAGGTCTCTAGGGAGACCTAATTATATGGTCACACCTGCCTTAGTAAATGTCGGGTAGTCATGCCCACGTCTGAGGTCTTTTGTTCTTAACGGCGTCAGACCTTGGCGTCAGGTCGTAACACGTGGTACATACCCCATTGGGGAGGGGGTACTTTGACTACGATATAAGCCCAGGGAACAGCGGAGCAAAGAGGTTGTTGGTGACAGGTCCGGGGAGCGAGAGCTCTGGACAGCCGTGTGTGTAGTGGACCAAGCATTGGGAATCTCGGGTCAGCTGGTCAGTGAATTAAGAGTGAGTACTAGTCCAGGTTACTGATAACATCTACCCTTCCCCCTGGTAATAAGTCTCATATTGTGTAAATTTCCATCAGGATATGTTGTATTCTAGCCCTTTTTTGTTATTAAGTAAACTATAGCCATAGTTCCAATTTTTATTTGTACCTTCATATGCTATTCCCTATTCTGTTAAGCACTGGGATATACAGGGGACGTGCTCACTCGCTGGGATACCTCAGGTAGAGTGGGTAGAGGTCTCACATGGTGGCAGCGGTTTAGCGTTTATCATTAAACGTGGCTCACGTGCTTTACGACTGTTCGGTTTTTGCTATCAAAACCAAATATTAATTTCTTTGTGTCGCCTATCATTTGTTTTACCGTTAACTGTGACCGTAACCTTAAGAATAAACTAGGACAATCCTACTCTTATGTTTGTCAGGTGGGTGATGACCAAATATAATTTGCGTAGCAAGACGTTAAATAGTGCAATCAGACGATCCAGTAGGATACAGGTGAAGTTCTTCGTGAACAGAATGGCAGAGGCTAACGTCAATGTTAGTGATCTCGCACCAGGCTCAAGTGAAGGGTCTAGCAACATGGTTCCACAGCAAGATTCAGCGATTAATGTTAGTGAGGGTAGAAATAATCAAGAAAATGAGATTTCAGTGATAAATAATACTTCAGGGGTACATATGTCAGGCACAAACCATCCCCAGGCCCAAGGCTCAGGAACTAATATAGGTTCCACGGTGACCCCCAGTAGTACCACGAATACTATGGCCCCAATGGTATCTAATACATCTACCACTGCTGTTAGCCCGGGAGTATCAACTTTACCAACCCGGGATGCTACTAACCCCATACCTTCGTATTTTAATAACCCAGTTAATGCTGACTATAGTATGTATCCTTATCTTAACTCTGTGCTTCATAGTGTTATTGCTCAAGTTATGAGTAACCCTCAATCCCCTGTTGTTGTACCTGCTCCCCAAGTCCCTGGGGTAGCTGCCTCTAGGGTTCCCACTTCTGCGCCTGGTTCTACAGTTACTAGTATACCTAACCCCTCAGTAACCATAGCTTCCCCTGCTGTGTCAGGTGTTCACCTGCCCAATGCTGTTCCTGTAAATACTAACCAAACACCCACACATGTAACTACAGCTGGGGAACCATCCAGTATTTCCCCGAATGGGTCCTTATCTAATATACCGGGACTCCCGACCCAACCCCAACTTCTGAGCCTCCAGCCTTCCCAGGTCAATCCTTCCCTAACCAAGCCACTCAACGTCCCAACGAACCCTATGCCTCAGCAAAAGATTTTATCTGGGGCATCAGCTCCAGATAGTAGTGTTGGAACCTCTATGTGTGGGACAGTAATTGTTGATAGGCCATATTTAGAAAATTTGCCGAAATTTCATGTAGAAGATTTGCCGAGGAATCCCATCGAAAGAAATATCAAAGTAGAAGCTTGGATTAAAAATATTGAGGCCATTTTGTTTAATATATCTGATGAAAAAATGAAAGTTTCACTGGGATTCAGGGCAATTGTAGATAACACAGCATCCATATTTAGTCTCCCACAATTTATTAACGTAAAGAACTGGAGTAATTTCAAGGATGCTATAAGATATAGGTTCCAGACGGCAGTATCAGTTGAAAATATCCATCGATACCTGGAACAATTGCAACTGAAGGAAGGACACACTCTAAGGGACTTCAGTTGTCTGGTATGGTCCAGGGTGGAAGATGTGAACGGAACTTTAAAATATAATACAGAACAGCTGGAGCTTTATAAAAAGCAGGTATTTTGTGAAGGGTTGCCAGTCTGGATGAGAACTAGAGTTGCTATGGTACTAGCGATTAAAACCTTCGAAGAACTAGTTCAATATGCCATGTCTCTCGAGTCCGAATATGGTAGAGACAGAAAGGGAGATAGAATTGTTGCCTCAGAGAGAGTAGCACCTGAGTCGCCATATGTGGCGACAACCAATAATGAGAAGAAGTATATACCCCCGCACCGCAGGACAGGCGGTGGTGGGCGTAATAAACAGAATGCTCGGAGAACTAATCAATGCTGGGTGTGTGGCGGGATTGGCCATATTAGGGCCAACTGCCCTAATTTTCGTTCCTAACGAAAGAAGAAGGTACAAGGTTAAGAAAGATAGGTCTGATAACCTTGTTACCAAAGATGAAAGACCTATGATTAAAATAAGAGTAAATGGAAAAAAAATTGGTAGCTTTCATTGATACGGGAAGTCAGGTGTCAATAATTAAGTGAGATGTATGTAATAACTGGAGGGGTTGTAAAATAAGCAAAGCTAAGAGAGATATTACTGCTGTAAATGGTAATGATATTAATGTCGAGGGACAAACGGACCTGTACTTTGAACTAGGTGATTATTATTATTATAATCAAGGGGGAAGCGCTAAACCCGGAGGATTATACAGCACTTGGGGGGGGGGATGTGGAAGGCATTCAGGCTTAATTCGGGGAACTGGAGCACAGATCCAATTCCCTAAATCAAGAGCCCCTCACCAACATCAAGGAACCTTCCTTGAGGGGTTGAACTAGGTGAAAGTTATAAAGTTCACGCTTGTTTAGTAGTGTCTGGAGTAAGGTTTCCAGGGGACTTACTCTTAGGTATGGATTTTCTCAGAAGGTTTGACTTCCTCTTGTTGTATGGCAAAGGAAGGGGAACCAGTCGGCTGATACTGGATGAGGTTTCCTTTCCAATCAAATTCATAGAACATCCCTCACTAGTAGCTTCTATGAGTAGGAGTAATAAATTATTCAAAACCCCATCTAAATCACTTTTTGTAGCGCAGTTACCTAATGTGAACTCTGCAGACGCAGATTATGCAGTTCATGTATTATATAACCAGGTATGTCCACCTAATACATTCAAATTTATTAAAGGTTCAGTGGGAAGGAAGGTCGAGCCAGGAAGTATCTTACAATTAGCTGGGAAGCTAGAATCCTTCCTGGTGCCTCATCATCTAGCCCAGGTTTCTGAGAAAAGACATATCTTAATACCAGTGATAAATCTGACAAGTGAAGCCTTAAGATTCAAGAATGGTAGAAGGTTAACATCAGCTGAGATTATCCCCAAAGACTTAATTTTTGAACCTGACTCTGTTAAGCTACCTTCCCGAGGTCAACAATGTGGAGCACTTAATACCAGAGTCCCAGAAAGGGTAGTGACGCCTGCCGCTCCCACCCAGAACGAAAGTAAAAGGGAAAAGACATTTAATGATGTAAATCTAAATCATTTAAAATGTTCTGAGAAGGAAATAATAAAGAATGCTTTATGGAACTTTCCAAAGTTGTTTTCAATGGATGAAGGAGATATAGGCTTCCTGCCCCAGATTGAGCATACTATACCTACAGGTGACAGTTTACCTGTCCAAACCCGTCAGTGGAGACTCCCAGAAGAGGCTAAGAGAGTAATAAGAGAGGAATGTAATACCATGCTCCAGAACGATGTAATTGAACCGAGTTCATCACCGTGGCTCTCACCTGTAGTGTTGGTAAAGAAACCAGATAACTCTTATCGGTTCTGTGTGGATTATAGGAAAGTGAATGAATTAACAATAGCTGATAGTTATCCCTTGCCCCTAATCCAGGAAATTCTTGATTCATTTGGAACAGCTAAGTATTTTTCGACTTTGGACGCTAAGTCAGCTTATTGGGCCATCCCCGTTTCAGAAGAAGATAGAGAGAAGACAGCATTCTCAGATGGGGTCCGATTATACCAATTTAAACGAATGCCCTACGGGTTAAAAACCGCGCCCTCTAGCTTCCAAAGAGCTATAAACTTCATCCTCAGCCCTGTGTTGGGTAGACACTCACTAGCATATCTTGATGATGTTGTAGTCTACTCCCGGTCATTTCCAGAACATGTAGACAACCTTGTGGAGACACTAAAACTACTGGATAAAGCAGGATTTAAGTTGAATGCAAAGAAATGTATAATAGCAGCCACTAGCTTTAAATTTCTAGGCTTTCAGGTGAGCCCTGAAGGGATTCGCCCTGACCCTGATAAGTGTAAGGCAATATCTGAAATGCCAAGACCTAGAACAGCAAGGGAAGTCAGGAGGTTCCTAGGTGCAGCAGGATACTTTAGAAGACATATTAAGGGTTTTGCAGAGCTAGCAGCACCACTGACAGATCTAACTAAGAAGAAAGCTAAGTTTGTATGGAAAGAAGAACATGAGTTGGCTCACGAAAAATTAAAGGCTGAGCTTACAAGTGAGCCGGTATTAGTGGTCCCTGATTTTTCCAGCGAGTTTGAGATACATACAGACGCTTCAGCAGTTGCAATAGGAGGTTGCCTGATGCAAAGAGACAAGGAAAATAACCCACACCCAGTAGCGTATTTTAGCAGAAAGATTAAAGGACCGGAAGTCAGGTATGCCATCACTGATAAAGAAGCCTTGGCAGTGGTAGAAAGTGTGAGATACTTTGAACCGTATGTATTTCAGCGCCATTTTAAAATAATAACAGATCACAGGGCATTGGTGCACATATTTAAAAAGAAAACTCGCTGTCCTAGGATGTCTAGATGGGGTTACGAACTGTCAGCACACTCGTACCAGATTCTTTATAAACCAGGAGCCTCACACCAATCGGCTCGCCGTCAGAAGAGGATTCCTTTATGTGAGGGATGGGAGGTTTTCTTTTAGTTCCTAGAAATGGGATAATGATTGGTCCTGGTTGCGATTCCTGCCTTGTCATGAATGGTCACGGTAGAGTGCAAGGAAAATGCGACATTGTGGTCGTGTAATGGTTCAGTTGCAAGTACTTGAAGGAATAATACCCGCTGGAGCCGTTTTCTACGCCAGGAAAACCTTACGAGGTTTGGCTCAATGGTTAATTAGCGAGGGTGACTACAGGAGCTAGTTTATTTCTAGTAGAGTACAGGAAGGCACTGGAGCCCGATATTTAGTTTTAAGGAGACATGACGGATAAGGAGGTTTCGCACCAGAGTCATTGTTATTCGTTTCTTGTGCTAGAATTTATGAAACCTACTGATCTGTGTGAATTCATATTATTTGCTATTGTATTGTAATAGAATAAAAGGGTTAGGATTAAAATAGTCTAATAACTTTGGACAAATTGTCCTAGTTCCCAGATATTTTAAATTGGGGGAGAAAGGGGGATGTGATGCAGTTCAGATGGGCTTGTGAGGTCTCTAGGGGGACCTAATTATATGGTCACACCTGCCTTAGCAAATGTCGGGTAGTCACGCCCACGTCTGAGGTCTTTTGTTCTTAACGGTGTCAGACCTCGGCGTCAGGTCGTAACACGTGGTACATACCCCATTGAGGAGGGGGTACTTTGACTACGATATAAGCCCAGGGAACAGCGGAGCAAAGAGGTTGTTGGTGACAGGTCCGGGGAGCGAGAGCTCTGGACAGCCGCGTGTGTAGTGGACCAAGCATTGGGAATCTCGGGTCAGCTGGTCGGTGAATTAAGAGTGAGTACTAGTCCAGGTTACTGATAACATCTACCCTTCCCCCTGGTAATAAGTCTCATAGGTCAATTGTTATATTGTGTAAATTTCCATCAGGATATGTTGTATTCTAGCCCTTTTTTGTTATTAAGTAAACTATAGCCATAGTTCCAATTTTTATTTGTACCTTCATATGCTATTCCCTATTCTGTTAAGCACTGGGATATACAGGGGACGTGCTCACTCGCTGGGATACCTCAGGTAGAGTGGGTAGAGGTCTCACATAAGTACAATACCTAAAAGACGTGGTGATTATCAAAACATCTAACATGGAGATCAAGGCTGAAAGGACTAAGTTTATTATTGGTCAAAAGTGAAGCTTTCAACCAATAAGTCCACTAGAATAGGAGCAGGCTTTTACTTACAGTTGTGCTGGGAGCTGTGAGTCGAGTGATTACTGTTTGGCCGGAGCCCCACACATCACCTTTCGGGGTGGGGAGAAAAGGGGGGGGGGACAGCGGGAGCTAGACTTACTCTACCTTAACAAGCAGCCGGTAATCAAACTATCGTTACCATATACTCGCTCGCTACTCCTATATGTTGAACTTTTCCCTCACAAAGACGCATGTTCACACATGTTCCATGGTCTGGAACGATATCGTTCCTGATGGATGGACTGATTACATCTTTATTTCACTGATACACCTCCTTCCTCTGTATCTGACTGAAGAAGCCTACTGTGTAGGCGAAACGTTTCATCAGTAAAGATACCCAACCGTTGCACATATGTCTCACTCTTCATCTTGTCAGTATTTTATATAATTTTCAACAATAATGTATTTCCTTCTCAGGGTCACCCCTACAGTCACGGTAAATACAACAAGGTAGTTGACGCGAGTTTATTCCACTTTCTCAGCGCTTCTAAAGCCATGATTCCCGATTACTTCTCCTGCTACAATAACTGCTTATACAGTGTATCCTATATTCAGCACTGCATGAATAGATAGTACACTACTGTATCAATGGATGGTATGCTACAAGCATCAGTGGATAGTATGCTACAGCATCAATATACAGTATACTACAGCATCAATGAAAAGGGTACTACAGTATCAATGAACGGTATACTACAGCATCAATGTACAGTATACTACAGCATCAATGTACCATCATCACTACCAACACCACCGCCACCACTACTACTACTGCTGCTACAACCACAATCACCACCATCACCACCACCATCACCACCACCGCCACCGCCACCACCAACGCCGCCACCACCACCACCGCCACCACCACCACCACCACCATCGCCACCACCACCACCGCCACCACCACCACCAAATCACCACTGCCACCACCACCACCACCGCTACGACTACCACCATCACCACCAGTGCTATTACCATCAGCACCACCAACAGTAACATCACCATTACCTCCCTCACCACCACCACCAACGCCACCACCACCACGACCACCAACACTACCACCATCACCACCATCACCACCATCACCACCATCACCAACCCACCACCATCACCACCACCATCATCACTAACACCCGGCAGACTCACTATATTCACAGGAGAGCTCCAACCTTCCCCACATGACAGACCACAAGACCTTCATCCACTACTGCAGGGCAGACCACAAGACCTTCCTCCACCCTTGCCTGGCAGACCACAAGACCTTCCTCCACCCCTGCCTGGCAGACCACAAGACCAGTGGTGCAAAGATGATGAATACTGGGTAAATGTGAACAGAGGTATAACAAGACTTACCCTAGAATCAAACATAGGTTCACTTGGTTACGAACCCACCATTCCACCTTTCATATAGTGTATTTCTCTGTTTACCACATGCCTGGAGGACAACCACAGGTGCACACCTGTAGGACAATCACAGGTGCACACCTGGAGGACAACCACAGGTGCACACCTGGAGGACATCCACAGGTGCACACCTGGAGGACAACCACAGGTGCACACCTGGAGGACAACCACAGATGCACACCTGGAGGACATCCACAGGTGCACACCTGGAGGACAACCACAGGTGCACACCTGGAGGACATCCACAGGTGCACACCTGGAGGACAACCACAGGTGCACACCTGTAGAACAACCACAGGTGCACACCTGGAGGACAACCACAGGTGCACACCTGGAGGACATCCACAGGTGCACACCTGGAGGACAACCACAGGTGCACACTTGGAGGACAACCACAGGTGTACACCTGGAGGACAACCACAGGTGCACACCTGGAGGACAATCACAGGTGCACACCTGGAGGACATCCACAGGTGTACACCTGGAGGACAACCACAGGTGCACACCTGGAGGACAACCACAGGTGCACACCTGGAGGACAATCACAGGTGCACACCTGGAGGACAACCACAGGTGCACACCTGGAGGACATCCACAGGTGCACACCTGGAGGACAACCACAGGTGCACACCTGTAGGACAACTACAGGTACACACCTGGAGGACAATCACAGGTGCACACCTGGAGGACATCCACAGGTGCACACCTGGAGGACAACCACAGGTGCACACCTGTAGGACAACCACAGGTGTACACCTGGAGGACAACCACAGGTGCACACCTGGAGGACATCCACAGGTGCACACCTGGAGGACATCCACAGATGCACACCTGGAGGACACCCACAGGTGTACACCTGGAGGACACCCACAGGTGCACACCTGGAGGACTTCCACAGGTGCACACCTG
This sequence comes from Cherax quadricarinatus, assembly GCF_026875155.1. Taxonomy (NCBI): domain Eukaryota; kingdom Metazoa; phylum Arthropoda; class Malacostraca; order Decapoda; family Parastacidae; genus Cherax; species Cherax quadricarinatus. Next base: position 92,706,640 of record NC_069400.1, read on the forward strand.
GAGGACATCCACAGGTGGACATCTGGAGGACATCCACAGGTGCACACCTGGAGGACATCCACAGGCGTACACCTGAATGACAACCACAGGTGCACACCTGGAGGACATCAACAGGTGCACACCTAGAGAACAACCACATGTGCACACCTGGAGGACAACCACAGGTGCACACCTGGAGGACATCCACAGGTGCACACCTGGAGGACACCTACAGGTGTACACCCGGAGGACACCCACAAGTGCACACCTGGAGGACATCCACAAGTGCGCACCTGGAGGACATCCACAGGCGCACACCTGGAGGACATCCACAGGTGCACACCTGGAGAACAACCACAGGTGCACACTTGGAGGACACCCACAGGTGCACACCTGGAGAACAACCACAGGTGCACACTTGAACAACCATAGGTGCACACCTGGAGAACAACCACAGGTGCACACCTGGAGAACAATCACAGGTGCACACCTGGAGAACAACCACTGTTGTACACCTGGAGAAGAACCACAGGTGCACATCTGGAGAACAACCACAGGTGCACACCTGGAAGACGCTCACAAGTGCACACCTGGAGGACACCAACGGGTGCACACCTGGAAGACACTCACAGGTGCACACTAGGAGATCAATCACAGGTGCACACCTCAAGAGCAATCACAGGTGCACACCGTATGAGCAATCACATATGCACACCAGAATATCAATCACAGGTGAACACCAGGATATCAATCACAGGTGCACACCAGGATATCAATCACAGATGTACACCAAGAGATCAATCACAGTTACACACCAAGAGATCAATCACAGGTGCACACTTCAAGAACAAACACAGGTGCACACAGAGATCAATCACAGGTGCAGACCAGGATATCAATCATAATTGCACATGTAGAGAACAATTACAGGTGCATATCAGATCAATCACAGCCTCACACCAGAACATCAATCACAGCTGCACACCTGCAGAACAATCACAGAAGAAAGACAGAAAAAAAGTATATAAAAAGATTACGAGGGTAATGAGGGTCATCTCAGAAGCTTTTGCCAATAACTGTAAAATTTAAGAGCGTTTTTATGTTGGTGTGCAGCCAGCAGCAACAGCCTGGTTGATCAGGCTCTGATCCACCAGGAGGCCTGGTCACAGACCGGGCCGCGGGGGTGTTGACCCCCGGAACTCTCTCCAGGTAAACTCCAGGTGATGCTGTCTGCTGACTGTCACTGAGGCGAGAGGACGAGGAGAAGGAAGAGGAGGGGGAGGAGGAGGAGCAGGAGGAGAAGGAGGAGGAGGAGATGGAAGAACAAGGAAGAGAAGGAAAAAGAAAGGAAGATGCGGGAAGAGAAGAAACTGGATTAAAGAGGGAAGAGAAGCAAGGGGGATTGCAGTAAAAGGAAGAGAGATAAAGAAAAAAAAGGGAAAAGAGACAAGGGGATGGAGAGAGAAAAGGGCATGAGAGGATGAGTGAGGAGAAAGGAGGAAGAGGCGTGGGGGGTGCAGGAAAAGGCAGAAAGGCAAGGGGAAGTGGAGAAGGGATAAGCGGAGAAGACATGGGTAAAACAAAAATAACGCGTACACAGGGATTGAAACTTCCGACGACGTTATTATCCGACTTGAACCATTAACTAGACACACACAATAGCGAAGGGAAGGGAACCAACATATACACGAAAGGGGGTGGACCCGAGAATAGTAGAATGAGAGGCAGTTTTATAATCATAGAAGCAGCAGTAGTAGTATTACAGATAGTAGTAGTAGTAGTGTAAATAGTCCAAGAGTGGCTGAGAGAGTAATAAGAAGAGATTAAGATTTATATTAGGAAAGTTGCGTATAAACGATGCTTCAACAAGACGACTATGAAGGCTAGAAGAAAGGTAAACAATTTTGGCAGAGGACCAGTTAATAGGATGACTGTGATCTCTAACATGACAGAAAAGAGCATTGTTAGTGTCGGCATATCTAATACCTCTTTTGTGCTCTTTAAGTCTATTAGAAAGAGAGTATGAAATAAAGTAGACTCCAGATGCATAGTATCAGGATGATAGGTACGACATAGATTACTACGAAGGATGTTAGTTCGGCGAAAAATAAGTTTAAAGTGTAAAGAAGAGAGAGAGCTGTTGAGACTAAAACACTGGAAACTTAGGGATGGCAAAGGACGGGAGATTTCTGAGGAGTAGAGAATCTGGGAGGAAAAAGTCCGTTCAGCACGTGATAAGGAAGTGTAGCCAAGGAGGGAGAATGATTTGTGAGAGTGGAAAATTTCCGAGTCAAGGACCTGAGGGTCACATATGCGGAGGGCACGGAGGAAGAGAGAAATAAGAACACTTTTCTTGACAGAGGAAGCGTGGTAAAAAAAATAGAGAATGTACATGCCACTGTGCATTGGCTTGCCATAAACGACAAAAGAAAAGTTTGTTTCAGAGTGGTGGACACGTACATCAAAGAAAGGAAGCAAAGGGTTAGATTCCCAGTCAGTTTTAAACTTGATGCAAGGATATGATTGTAAAGTGCACCAAGAAGAGATTGAAAGAGGATGGAGTCCAGTGGCCAAAGAGCAAAGATGTCATCTACATAGCAAAGCCAGAGGGAAGGACGCCCCCCAGTAGTAGGATGTAGAACATTTTCGAAATATCCCATACAAAGTACAGGGAATAAGGATGAGCCCATAGCAAGACCAAAAAATAGTTGGGGTTCCCACACAGGCGAATAAAATGAAGAAAGATATATCAGTGGGTATAGAGAGATGAAGGGGCAAAGGGAAGAGGATAGGGGATGAAAAAAAAAGTAGAAGGGAGAGAGAGAGAATGAGGAGAAGGAGAGAGGGGCATGGAAAGGGAATGAGAAAGGCAGGGAAGGAGAGGCGAAGAATTATTTTTCAATTATTAAATAAAATTAAATACATCATCAGTGGGCTACTACACTATTCTATGTGACAGTTACACAATGGGAACAAAACTGTGTTTCTCTTTCACATTCCATCATGCAGGAATGGGCTCATACAAGGTATTGATATCTGTCAGCTTCAGCCGGAAAAGTCATATAGGGCAGTGAGGCTATCGTCAAGAATTCTAGCAAAGGTTAATAGCTACGACAGGTTCAGAAGATTCCTTCCAGCAGAGCTGGAGTTACTATCACTTGGGAATTACCATATCTCACGGGAAAAATGAAGTTTTTATGAAGAAATCATCGCGCAAGAAAGAGTAATATGGATGTAGTAATATATGTAACTACAAATACATATTAGTAGATATACATTCACATTTACACACATACACACCACACACACACACACACACACACACACACACACACACACACCACACACACACACACACACACACACACACACACACACACACACACACACACAGAAATGAGTATGCATAGATAAGGAGGGAGGACAGCATGAAAACGACATAGCATCGAAAGTCAAGTCTGACCCGAAACTGCTGTAAAGCCACATTAAGAGAAAGACAACAGTCAAAGACCAGGTGATCAGGCTGAGGAAAGAAGGTGGGGAACTCAGAAGAAACGATCAAGAGGTATGTGAGGAGCTCGACAAGAGATTTAAGGAAGTATTCACAGTGGAGACAGGAAGGACTCTGGGAAGACAGGACAGAGGGAGACACCAACAGGGAATACACCAACAAGTGCTGGATGACATACACACAACTGAGGAGGAGGTGAAGAAGCTGTTAAGTGACCTTGATACCTCAAAGGCAATGGGACTGGACAACATATCCCCGTGGGTCCTTAGAGAGGAAGCAGAAATGCTGTGTGTCCCATTAACCACAATCTTAAACACATCCCTTGAAACTGGGCAACTACCTGAGGTATGGAATACGGCAAATGTAGTTCCCATTTTTAAAAAAGGAGACAGAAAAGAGGCTCTAAACTACAGACCAGTGTCACTGGCGTGTATAGTATGCAAAGTCATGAAGAAGATTATCAGGGCGTGAGTATAACACCGAACACGTCTCCAGAAGCACACATCAACCAGATAACTGCTGCAGCATGTGGGCGCCTGGCAAACCTGAGATTAGCATTCCTATACCTAAATAAGGAATCTTTCAAGACACTGTACACCGTGTACGTCAGGCCCATACTGGAGTATGCAGTACCAGTTTGGAACCTGCACCGGGTCAAACACGTTAAGAAATTAGAGAAAGTGCAAAGGTTTGCGACAAGGTTAGTTCCAGAGCTAAGGAATATGTCCTATGAAGAAAGGTTGAGGGAAATCGGAATGACGACACTGGAAGACAGGAAGGATAGGGGAGACATGGTAACGACATACAAAATACTGCGTGGAATAGACAAGGTGGACAGAGACAAGATGTTCCAGAGAGGGGACTCGGAAACAAGGGGTCACTCTTGGAAGTTGAAGACTCAGATAAGCTACAGGGATGTTAGGAAGCATTTCTTCAGTCATGGAGTGGTCAAGAAGTGGAATAGTCTGGTGAGCGATGTAGTGGAGGCAGGAACCATACATAGCTTTAAGATGAGGTATGATAAAGCTCATGGAGCAAAGAGAGAGGACCTAGTGACGTTCAGTGAAGAGGCGGGGCCAGGAGCTGAATCTCGATCCCTGTAACTACAATTAGGTGGGTACACGCACACACACAAGCCACGTGGGGTGGAAATCTTTAGCTCAAGTACTTTCACACGTCTCAGTGCGTCATCAGGAGCTGTACAATGTTGCAAAGGCACCAACAGGAGAAGTAGGGTACGTTTTCAGAGAGTGGTAGTGTGCTAACACCAGCCAGTCTCAGACTGTCTGGGAGAGGCAAGAAGGGATGCAAACCACACACCGCTCCATCCTCACACCTCACCCCATTTGGGGTCGGGTGGGGCTAGGCCTCACAGTTTGCAGATTGCATGAGGAAAACATTAGACGATAGTTAATAGCCAACTCCAAGCTTCTAACTGCTGGGAACAGGACAAGTGACGTAAAAAGTTACATTACAATAGTGCATCTTTACATACCTTCTTACTAATGAAATAGATGGAAAAAAAATCCCTCATATGTCAACCGGTGTCGCAGACGCTTCCTTTCCCATAATAACTAGGCTTTTCTTAATTTTAATGCCATTCCTATCATTATTATCAACTATCATCCGCTAATATTATTATTATCATCATCAATATAATATTACGAACAACCTGATTCATTAAACCACTAAATTAGTTGCAATCACCACGTTGCAACCACCGATGTGTACATTGTGTACCTTGCACCACTGTACCTAGACGGATTAGGACCTCAACAGGTCACTCTACATTTCTTTTGGGATATCCCAGGATGGCCGCACATGTGCCCCCATACCTAAATGAACCCATATACCTACTTCCTTACCACAGATGTTATACCACTCAGGTTGCTAGAGCACCTGTCTTATTACGATACCTGTATGGAGCAGCAGCTGAGTGAGTTATACCGACGACAGACGTAACATATTAAATATCGACGTTCGCAACTAACTTAGCAACGGGCGTACCATGATGTTCAGTTTGCAGACTCTGGTCGAACATAACCGAAACATCACGAAACCCCCTGGCATCAGGAGCAATCCAGCGCTTTTGTATAACGTTGTTGTTTAAGGCTGTGTACAACTGACTCCACTACATAACTATCGAGTATGTACAGCCCATAATTTGAGTTATATACGGCATTCCTATCATGTTTCAAGAGGGAGGACTCGGTTATTTTTCTTTCCATGACGAAACTGTTGGGTGCAATTATCTGGACAGAAGCCAACACTTGTGGGTGATTACACGAGCTGACATGGTTAAAGATCGCATTCGACACCTGACCTGTCCTGACTGAGTACTGGTTTTGGAATAATCTGGTTTAAAGAGGTTTACCTGTCTGACCAATGTATGAGAGTGGGGAAAGGGTGCATGGGATCTTGTATATATATATATATATATATATATATATATATATATATATATATATATATATATATATATATATATATATATATATATATATATATATATATATATAATATATATTATATATATATATATATTATTATATATATATATATATATATATATATATATATATATATATATATATATATATATATATATATATATATGCAAAACAACCACTGTGAAAGAGTAGTGAAATTCCAAGCGCTTTCGTGACTACTCACATTGTCAAGGAACTATGAAAGTAATACATCAAAGGAAGGCAATAAAAGGGCTTTGACCACACCTCACAGTCAACTCCCACAACAAAGAAACACCTGACGAGAGACAATACCGGACTCATAAGAAAAGAGGAACACTGCAGTAGGTCCGCTGGTCCAACTAGACAGGTCCTCACGACAACCCACCAACGAATCATTCTACCCAAGAAATAAGGTTTATTATTTGTCCAATGTATTATTAAACTCTAACCAAATTTTATTAATTATAAATGAATCTAATTTATACAAACCTAAGGAAATATTCATATTATTTTCAAAACTGCTTTTTATGAAACAAGATTCAATTATATTTCTGTCAACCATGGACTTGCTTGATACAGCTTTCTCAACTTTTTGAAAATCAATTAGATGGTTAAAATCTCTCACATGAATAAATAGAGCATTGGAATCTTGTCCAGTTCCAATGCTATATTTATGATGTTTTAATCTAAGTTCGAGACTTTTACCAGTTTGACCGTAATAAACTTCATCGCAAATTTTGCAAGGAATCTTATAGACACATCCATCAGCATTTTGGGGGGAATTCTTTATCAAAAGTTTTTTTTGCTGTATCAAGATTTTTAAATACAACTTTAATATTAAAAGTCTTAAGAAGAGAAGGCATATCAACCAAGTTTTCATGGTAAGGGAGAACCAACATATTTTTAGTTGAATAAGGCTGGTTGTCCCATTTTGGGTTGTAAAAAGTATTTCTAGCAATTTTAAATGATTTATCAAGTACATTCCTCGGGTATTTCAGATCATTGGCTATTTCATAAATTTTGGATATTTCTTCATCTATGAACTCTGGACTACAAATACGTAAAGCTCTCAAAAATATTGATGAGATAACAGACAGTTTAACTTTATCTTGATGGGAAGAATAATAGTGAACATAGGAACAGTTATTTGTAGGTTTTCTGTAAATTTTAAATTTGAATTCATTATTACTCTTAATAATTAAAACATCTAGGAAAGGCAATGAGTTATTTTCCTCAAACTCAACAGTAAAGTTTATAGAATGGGCTAAGCTATTTAATTTTCCAAGGAAATGGTGTATATCTACATTCTTGAGCATAAGACATAAAATATCATCGACATATCTGATCCATTTAGCTCTATTAGGGAGGATTGTGTTAAGCAATCTTGTTTCAAAAAATTCCATGTATAGATTACTAAGAACAGGTGAAAGAGGATTCCCCATTGCCATACCAAATTTCTGAGTGTAAAATTTATCATTAAATACAAATTTTGCATCAACAATGCAAAGTTTAATAAGTTTAATGATGGTAGGAACTGGTAATGATAAATCATAATTAACGAGTTCTTCAGATAAGAAACTTAATAAATCATCAACAGGAACTTTCGTAAACAAGGAAGTAACATCAAAACTAACCATGTTAAAATCATTTAAGTCAGTCAAGGAGCTTAATTTATCAACTAAATCTAAGTTGTTTTTAACATTGAAGTTAGAAATTTTACCAACAATACGCTTGGAATTTCACTACTCTTTCACAGTGGTTGTTTTGCATATTTTAAAATCACCTGTTTACTGTGATCTTATTGCATATATATATATATATATATATATATATATATATATATATATATATATATATATATATATATATATATATATATATATATATATATATATATATATATATATATATATATATATATATATATATATATATATATATATATATATATATATATATATATATATATATATATATATATATTATATATATATATATATATATATATACAATAAGATCACAGTAAACAGGTGATTTCAGAATATGCAAAACAACCACTCTGAAAGAATAGAGAAATTCCAAGCGCTTTCGTGACTACTTACATTATCAAGGAACTATGAAAGTAAAGCATCCAAGGAAGGTATATAAGGGGTCTGGCCAACACCTCACTATCAGATCCCACAACGGTTAAACACCTGACGCCCGCCGGCCCGACTGGACAGGTCCTTCGCACAACCCACCAACAAACTATTCTACCAAAGAAAATTTTAAAAATTATTATTTGTCCAGTGTATTATTAAATTCTTACCAAATTCTATTAATTATAAATGGATCTAATTTATATAAACCAAAGGAAATATTCATATTATTGTCAAAACTGCTTTTTATGAATTTTGGATATTTCCTCATCTATGAACTCAGGACTACAAATTCGTAAAGCTCTCAAAAACATTGATGAGAAAACAGACAGTTTGTGGTTGTTTTGCATATATATATATATATATATATATATATATATATATATATATATATATATATATATATATATATATATATATATATATATATATATATATATATATATATATATTATATATATATATATATATATATATATATATATATATATATATATATATATATATATATATATATATATATATATATATATATATACCTGGAGATGGTTTCGGGGTCAACACCCCTGCAGCCCGGACTGAGATCAGGCCTCGTGGTGGATCAGGGACTGACAAACCAGACTGTTACTGCTGGGCACACATAAACTGAAGTAAGAACCACAGCTCGGCTGACCAGGTACTGACGTTAGTTGCCTGTCCAGTGCCTTTTTGAAGACAGCCAGGGGTCTATTGGTAATACTCCCCTTATGTATGCTGTAAGGCAGTTGAACAGTCTTGGGCCCCTGACACTTATTGTGTTGTCTCTTAGTGTACACGTGGTGCCCCTGCATCTCCTGCCGAGTCTTTTGCTTCTGTTGGGAGTGATTTTCATGTGTAAGTTTGATTCTAATCCCTCTAGGATTTTCCAAGCAAATGTTTTCATGCATCTTTCTTGCCTGCATTCCAGGGAATACAAATTAAGGGACTTCAACTATTCCCAGTATTTGGGTGCTTTATCATACTTATGTGTGCTGTGAAACTTCTCTGTACACTCTCTAGTTCAGTAATTTTGCTTACCTTGAAGGGGGCAGTTAAGAACATAAGTACATAAGAAAGAAGGAACACTGCAACAGGCCTACTGACCCATGCGGAGCAGGTCCAAGGGTCCTCCCCCGGATTATCCCAATGACCCACCCAGTCTGGTCATCCCCACTCACACCCACCCACACCAACTCATGTATTTATGTAACCTATTTTTAAAACTACACAACGTTTTAGCCTCAATAACTGTACTCGGGAGTTTGTTCCACTCATCCACAACTCTATTACCAAACCAGTACTTTCCTATATCCTTCCTGAATCTGAATTTTTCCAACTTGAAACCATTGCTGCGAGTCCTGTCTTGGCTGGAAATTTTCAGCACACTATTTACATCCAGTTTATTTATTCCTGTTTTCCATTTATACACCTCGATCATATTCCCCTTAATTCTACGCCTTTCGAGAGAGTGCAGATTCAGGGCCCTCAGTATATCCTCATAGGGAAGATTTCTGATACATGGGATCAGCTTTGTCATCCTCCTTTGTACGTTTTCCAGAGCATTTATATCCATTCTGTAATACGGTGACCAGAACTGAGCAGCATAGTCTAAATGAGGCCTAACCAAGGATATATAGAGTTGAAGAACAACCTGGGGACTTCTATTATTTATACTTCTAGATATGAAGCCAAGAATTCTGTTAGCTTTATTGCGAACGCTAATGCACTGTTGTCTTGGTTTTAGGTTACTGCTAACCAGAACTCCTAAATCCTTTTCGCATTCGGTAGTATTAAGATCTACATTATTTAGTTTATATGTGGCATGATTATTTAACTGTCCAATATTTAGAACTTTGCATTTGTCAATATTAAACTGCATCTGCCACTTCACCGACCATTACGTCAGTATATTCAAATCATCCTGGAGTGCTCTAATGTCCTCATTAGAATGAACTGGACAGCCTATTTTGGTGTCATCAGCAAATTTGCTTATCTCGCTATTTATTCCCTCATCTATGTCGTTTATGTAAATTGTGAACAACAACGGGCCCAACACTGACCCCTGAGGAACACCGCTTGTGACGTGCCCCCATTCTGATTTCTCCCCATTTATGCAAACTCTCTGCTGTCTATTTGTCAGCCATGCCTCTACCCAGGAAAAAATTTCTCCTCCTATTCCGTGTGCCCTAAGTTTCCTCAATAGCCTGGGGTGTGGAACTCTATCGAAAGCCTTACTGAAGTCCATATACACAATATCATATTCATTACCATGATGTACCTCCTCAAACACCTTAGTGAAAAAAAGTTAGTAAATTCGTAAGACAGGAACGCCCCTTTGTAAAACCGTGTTGAGAATCATTAATCAATCTGTGTCTGTCAAGATGGCTACGAATTGCTTCGGCAATTATTGATTCCATAAATTTTCCCACTATGGAGGTAAGGCTTATTGGTCTATAGTTCGAAGCCAAGGACCTGTCACCTGCCTTGTAAATAGGTATTACATTTGCCATTTTCCACTTATCAGGCACTATGCCAGTTTGTAGTGATATGTTAAAAAGATTAGCCAAAGGTATGCTAAGTTCCTCTTTACATTCCTCTAACACCCTTGCAAACAGTTCATCAGGACCTGGGGATTTGTTAGGTTTTAGTTTCTCTATTTGTCTGAGGACCATGTCGCTAGTTTCCGCAATCGTACATAGTTTATTATCATCCTGTTCTACGTAATTTATTATTTCAGGAATATCGCTAGTATTTTCCTGGGTGAAAACTGAGAGGAAGTAGGTATTTAGAATTTCACACATATCCTTATCACTGTCAGTGATCTGATCAGTGTTACTCTTAAGTGGGCCAATCTGTCCCTAATCTTGAGAGAACAAGTAATTTAAAGAGAATCATCCTGGGCTTGGCATCCATAGTTTTGAAGGTTCTCATTATCCATCATATCATTTTTCTAGCACATGCGGTAGATACATTGTTGTGGTTTTTGAAGGTGAGATCCTCTGACATTATCACTCTCCGGTCCTTCACATTAGTTTTTGGCTCTATTGTGTGGTTAGAATATGTTGTATATCCTGATGCAGTTTTAATTTCCTCATGTTTTCCATATCTAGGTAGTTAACATTTCTCCTCATTGAATTTCATATTGCTCTCTGCGGTCCATTTAAAGGTTTGGTTGATGTCCGTTTGGAGTCTTGCGATGTCTTCGATGGAGGGCACTGGCATGGTAATTCGGGTGTCATCTGCATAAGAAGACATGGAGCTACGGCATACATCTCTGTCTATGTCAGATATGATGATGAGGAACAGGATGGGAGCGAGTACTGAGCCTTGTGGAACAGCTTTTCACTGTAGCCACCTCTGTTTATTATTACTCTTCATGTTTTATTTGTTAGGAAGTTATAGATTCATCTTCCAAATTTTCCTGTTATTCCATTATGAAGCATTTTGTATACTGTTACACCATGATCGCACTTGTCAAAGGTTTTTGCAAAGTCTGTGAATAGTATATCTGCATTTTATTTATGCTCTAAAGCATCCAGGACCTTGTCATAGTGGTCCAGTAGCTGGGACAGGCAGGAGCAGCCTGCTTTAAACCCATGTTGCCCTGGGTTGTGTAACTGATGAGTGTCTAGGCGGCTGGCGATCTTGCCAGCCACCTAGTTCTTTGCAATTGCTTTACTGCCCTCTTTGTGGAGTGGGGCTATGTCTATTGATTTTAGTGAGTGTGTGATAATCCTTGTGTCCATGCTCCTTCTCCATAGAATGCCGATGGCACGTAATAGGGGCGTCTTGCAGTTCTTGATGAACAAGGAGTTCCACGAGTCCGGGCCTGGGGCACAGTGTGTGTACATGTCATTTATTGCCTTTTCGAAGTCTTGTGGTGTTAGGATATTATCAGAGATTTTTGAAATCATCATATTTTGGGTCTCGGTCACAAAAAAATTATTTAGATTGTCGACTCTTAGTCTGGTTAACGGCTCGCTGATCATTGAGTCGTACTGGGACTTTAGTATCTCACTTATTTCTTTGCTGTCATCTGTGAAGGTGCCATCTTGACTAAGCAGGGGTCCAATAATTGATGTTGCTTTCCCTTTAGATTTGGCATACTAGAAGAAGTATTTTGGGTTTCTTTCAATTTTTTTTATTGCTTTAGGTTCTTTCTGAGATTCTTGTCTCCTATAAGATTACTTCAGCTTAAGTTCGGTATTTGCTATTTCTCTGACCAGTGCCTCTCTTCGTATTTCAGATATACCGGCCTTTCTCAGCAGATCTGTTATTCTTCGCCTTCGCCTGTATAGGAAGTGAGTCTCTCTCTCTAATTTACTTCTCCTTTTTTTTTTCTTAATGGAACGTGAATTGCGAAGATCTCGAGTGCCAGAGTTATTTTTTTTTTTAGGCAAAGGTTCGGCTGCCACTCTCCAACTTAGGCTAGTAACTTTTCTTCCCTCACCAACTCCAACCATCTCACACTCACTCCCAAATCCATCTAGAGGAATTTTCAACCTCCTGTTTTCCTCTTGGAGAAGTAGAATTTCCTTTTTCAACACTTTAACCTGAGATTCTAAAACACTGCAGGAGCAAACCATGGGGCTCTATAACCCTCCACACTAATCCTCCAGGACAGATTGACCTCACGTGAACACTGACCTCAGCTTAGCTCTCCGAATTTTTCACTGGGTCCACTAACAAAACTTTTCTCTCACAGGTAAGTTTTTCAAGCCATAACTGTGAGAGAAACGTTCTGCGAATAAAAGTCTCCTCTGTTGTTAGTGCCGTTGAAAAGCAATACCCGTTAGCATACATTTTTTTTTTTAAATTTCAAACCACAATGATAATAGCACTTGAAATATCAGACTGCGCACCATACAGGAGCAGGTGGGCGAACCTTGGCTAGTGATGGCGTACTTGGTATAGGGCAGGTAGACGAGTACCTCTGGCCGAAGGTGCACCTGGCGTACGGCAGGTGCAAGAGTACCCCTGGTCGGTGAAGGCTCACCTGGCGTACGGCAGGTGCAAGAATACCTCTGGCCGGTGAAGGCTCACCTGGTGTAGGGCAGGTGCAAGAGTACCTCTGGCCGGTGAAGGCTCACCTGGCGTAGGGCAGGTGCAAGAGTACCTCTGGCCGGTGAAGGCTCACCTGGCGTAGGGCAGTGCAAGAGTACCGCTGTATCCTGAAGCATTTGTGGAAAATAAAGTCTGATGAATTTACGCGTCGGGATAGCAATTATATGAGGGCAGGCGTAGACAATTATCTAGAGTGGCAGCCGCCATCCAGCAAGGGCCAAATGAGCACCTTGACTGGCTCTTCTCAGTGGGTGTATTGTTGTGGCCAATATTGGTGTTGGTAACTCCCTCCTCAGGGACGCCGAAGTGCCAATACCGCCTACCACAGACACTCTGGCTAACGTACTCACTACCTCAATTATTTGGTATGTGTGACATTACCAAACAAATGACAACATCGAGCTTAAAAAAAAAGCAGCTTCTCATAGCAGTGAATTTGATCTCTCGAGTTTATTATCCTTGACCTAACGTTGCTTCTTTTCTTTCTCTTATCGCCCTCTTCCCCTTCACTCCCCTCATCTATCATTCCTCTCATCTGCTTTCCTTTCTTTAGCCTTTATTTCCTTTCTGTCCCTCGACTTCAAACCCTTCTCTCGAATTCTCTACAAAAGCCTCACTTCCTCTCTCCTTCACTTTTCTTGTGCTTCGCCGTCTGATTCTCTCCATTTCTTTCCATTGCTTTTCCTCTCTCTCTGCTCTTCTCCCTCACTCCCTCTTCCATACCCTACACTTGATAACATTTTCACACACTTTACGTAATTAAACTGAAAATAATCAAGAGCACGACCATCAAGAGCTTCACTGTGCACTAGCATCATGAAAATGAAGGAAGAACTTAGTCTTCTTACTGGATATGAAAGAATATAATTAAACAATCTTCTGTGCTATGATCATTAAAGATCCGACATTGCCAGCACAGCTCAGGGATGTACTGTTTCATGCGTACATGACACATAGCGTCAGCAACATACCAAATCAGAGTCTGTAGAGCAACTGGTTGAAGACAAATGTGAGTAATTTAATCAAACTTAACATCCTTGTTAAATGCAGTGAACCTGTCAACGTCATCCCTCACTACTCACTGTCCACTGTACGGATATCATACACGCCTGTCATTAAGAAAGACAATGAGAATCCGCTCCTCTTAAGACATCAGTGTAAGAAACTGTTGCCTTCCTACCCAGTGAGCACCTTAAGTACAGTGTTCAGCAGACTACAGGCCACACCGCAACAACCTGCAAAATACACAGCAATAACAAGTGTATAAATACTAGCAGTGTTATACTGAATAACTGGCTCAGTACATAACAGGCAGAGCTAACTGCAGTGTAACTGTCCAGCAACATATTAGGCGCGGGTAACATGACAATAGACATTAAAAATGACCTGAATGGTGCTCAGGACATAGGTTTTCGTATTTCATTTGCGTGGATACCTCCCACATAGGAATTAGCTGTCATGTCATGTACACTCGTTTTCTTTTTTCCTTAACTGTGTGGAAATTTCCTAAGACAAATGCGTCATTGAAGCTAAAACCTTGTGTAGTTTTAAAAATAGGTTAGATAAATACATGAGTGGGTGTGGGTGGGTGTGAGCTGGACCTGTCTCGCATGGGCCAGTAGGCCTGCTGCTATTCTTACGGTCAACATCAGCGTGCCGAGAGGACTGAACCAGCTAGCAGCAGATATCAAAGACTGTATTAATATTGGTAGAAATACCGGCAGGCCGGACTTGAATCCAAGAAAAGGGAAGCACAGTGTCTGCACTTTGAAGAAGGGGTGTTAATGTTGCAGTTTTATCACTATAGTGTAGGCATTCCTTTGGCAAGACAGTGATGGAGTGAATGATGCTGAAAGTTTTTCTTCTTCGGGCCACCCTGCCTTGGTGGGAAACGGCCGATGTATTAATAAAAAATATGAAATTATATATATATATATATATATATATATATATATATATATATATATATATATTATATATATATATATATATATATATTATATATATATATATATATATATATATATATATATATATATATATATATAGACTTGGGACTCATCCTCAATCTCTCCAAGTGTGAAATCATCATAGCGAACCAGGAAATAATCAATGCTGTGCGAAGAATCTTCCCAGAAGTCTCAACTACCACTTCGTCCAACAGTACCCTCTTGGGAGCACCGCTGGGTCACCAGGCCATCGACACAGTCCTCAAGGACAAATTGAATGACCTGATGAGAATGGAGGAGAGAATAAACAATCTTGATGCCCATGATGCTCTGTATCTCCTCACAAGGTGCCTTACTATTCCAAGACTCACTTACTTCCTGAGGTGTGCACCCTCTTTTGACAACCCAACACTCGACGAATATGACGCACACCTGAGGTCAACCCTTAAGAAGGCACTGAACCTGTCACTAGAGGATCAGCAATGGGATCAGGCAACCCTCCCAGTGCGACTGGGAGGTATAGGGGTGCGTAAAGCAACGCATGTTGCTTTGCCTGCTTTTCTGTCTTCGTGTTTGGCTTCCAGTGCATTAGTCAAGAAGATTGTTCCCGAACGTTTGAGAGACGTGGCAGGAGCTCAAGACCCCAGGTTTACTGAAGCAGCGATTCGGTGGGACATCCTTACAGATTCCTCCAGTAGACCACCTCCTCCCAAAGAACATAAACAGTCCCACTGGGACAAACCGATCATGGAAAAAATAGCCAACACAATGCTCTCCAACGCCTCAGGAAAGGACAAAGCTCGTCTCCTGGAAAGTGAAGGCACCACCTCAGGGATTTCCTGTTAGCTGTTCCCAATTCCTCCCTGGGCACTCGACTAGACCCCACAGGCCATTCGGTTTTGGTGTTGCTCTTCGGCCTAGCCCCCCCCCATCCTCACCGAACATAGGTGTATTTGCGGCAAGGCACAGCTGATAAATTTTCGGACTTCATGGTCTCGTGTGTCACACAGCAGAAGGGAAGTATGTCAGGCATGAGGAGGTCAATGACATTATAAGAGAAGCCTCGCCACAGCCCATTGCCAGCTCAACGGAACCCAAGTGCAGAGGTCTGACGGAAGTCAAAAGCGTCCTGATGGAGCCACTATGCTCCCTTTGGGAAGGATGGAAAGCAGATTGCCTGGGACTACACATGTGCCGCCACATTGGCAGACACCTACTTGCCATACTCCGTAGTGGAAGGGGTGGAGCTGCCAGCCCCAGGGAGACCCAGAAGATCCGCAAATATGAAGACCTTCCCCCTTGCTATAACTTCATCCCAATAGGGTCGGAGACCCTTGGAGCATGGGGCAAGTGTGCTCGAAAGTTCCTAATAGAGCTGGGTGAAAAGCTATCATAGAAACCAAGGACCACAGGGCGACCAGCTTCCTTTAGAGACTCAGTGTTGCGCTCCAGAGAGGAAATGCCTGCAGCATTCTGGGCACGCAGCCCACCGCCGGGGAGCTGGACGAAGATGTAGCTCTGAGTTACCTATGTTGTTTTACTTTCTATCGTATTTTTGTGAATGTTTTGTCAATGTATTTTGTCTTTAAAAAAAAATATATATAAATATAGGGGGTGGTAGGAGAAAATTCTCAAACAGCTTCAGGGAGAACCTTGAGTTTTTGCTGAAGCAAGTTTATTCTTTTCTCTGAGATGAGGGTCCCTATAACAGTCTAGAGGTGGTACCTCCCTATATTTTAATATAATATATATATATATATTATATATATATATATATAATATAATATATATATATATATTATATATATATTTTATTAATAAATATATATATATATAATATATAATATATATATATATAAAATATATATATATATATAAAAATAAATATATATAAATATATATATATATAAAATAATATATATATATAAAATATTTATATATATATATATATATATTAATAATATATATAATATATATATATATATATATATATATATATTATATTTTATATATATATATATATATTGGAGTTTATCTGGAGAGAGTTCCGGGGGTCAACGCCCCCGCGGCCCGGTCTGTGACCAGGCCTCCTTAGGTCAGTGTCCCAGGATGCGACCCACACCAGTCGACTAACACCCAGGTACCCATTTTACTGATGGGGAACATAGACAACAGGTAGAAAGAAACACGTCCAATGTTTCTACTCTGGCTGGGAATCGAACCCAGGCCCTCGCCGTGTGAAGCGAGAGCGTTAACCACCAGGCCACCGAATATGTAAAACTGGTCAATTAGCAAGAACTCATTTAAAATTAAGTCGTTTCTAAAATTTTCTCTTATATGTTTGAAGATATATTTTTTTCATTAATGTTAATGTAAAAATTTATAATTTTGCGCCAAAAGAATCTTAGAAAACTTACCTAACCTTATTATAACAAGCGCAATTTATTTTAGCCTAACCCAACTAAATATATTTTAGATTTGTTTACAATAATTTAATATTAAACAAACACAGTGAAATATATTTTTTTTCGTTAGGTTCAGAATGATTTTGGCGAAATTATTGCATACACAAATTTTCGCTTGTCCTATATGGCAAGATGAGCGTTGCTATTTAAGCCAAGATGGCAAGTTCTGCCTATTCGGCACGACATATATATATATATATATATATATATAATATATAATATATATAATATATATATATATATATATATATATATAATATATATATATACATAGAATATATTAACATCGGCTGTCTCGCACCAAGCCAGGGTGGCCCGAAATAGAAACTTTCATCATCATTCACTCCACTGTCTTGCCAGAGGTTCACTTACACTACAGTTATATAACTGCAGCATTAACACCCCTTTTTTAGAGTGCAGACACTGTACTTCCCATCTCCAGGAATCAAGATCAGCCTGCCGGTTTCCCTGAATCCCTTCATAAATGTTACTTTGCTTACACTTCAGCAGCACGTCAAGTCCTGAAAACCTTTTGTTTCCATTTGCTTCTAACACGCTCACGCATGCCTGCTGGAAATCCAGGCCCTCGCACACAAAACCTCCTTTACCCCTTTCCTCCAACTTTTCCTGGTCAGACCCATACCTTGCCTTCCCTCCACTACAGATTTATACACTCTCGAAGTCATTCTATTTTGTTCCACCCTCTCAACATGTTCAAACCAACTCAATAACCTTTTCTAAGGGCTCTGGAAAATAGTTTTGATAATCCATCACCTCCTCCTAATCTCCAAACTACGGATTCTCTGCATTATATACACACCACACATTGTCCTCAGACATGACATTTCCACTGCCTCCAGCCTTCGCCTTGTTGCACCATTAACTCTCCATATCTCACACCCATACAAGAGCATTGGTATAACTATACATTCCCCTCTTTGCTTTCATGGATAAAGTTCTTTGTCTCCACAGACTCCTCAGTGAACCACTCACCTTTTTCCCTCGTCAATTTATGATTCACCTCATCTTTCATAGACCCATCTGCTGACACGTTCACTCCTAAATATCTGAATATCTTCACCTCCTCCATACTCTCTCCCTCCAACTTGATATCCAACTTTCCTTTACCTAATTTTTGGTTATCCTCATCAACTTACTCTTTCCCATATTCACTCTTAATTTCATTCTTTTACATACCCTACCAAACTCATCAACCAACCTCTGCAACTTCTCTTCAGAATCTCCCAAAACCACAGTGTCATCAGCAAAGATCAACTGTAACAACTCCCACTTTGTGTTAGATTTTTTATCTTTTGACCCCACACCTCTTGCCAACACCCGAGCATCCACTTCTCTTACAACTCCATCTATAAATATATTGAACAACCATGGTGACATCATACCTCAATGTCTAAGGTCTACTTTCACTGGGAAATAATCTCCCTCTTGTCTACATTCACTAATCGTAGCCTCACTATCCTTGTAAAGACTCTTCCCTGCTTTCAATAACCTACCTCCAATTCCATACATTTGCAACATCTGCCACAATGTCCACCTCTCCACCGTATCATACGCCTTTTCCAAATCCACATATGCCACAAAAACCTTTTTCCTCGTATTTAAATACTACTCACCTATATGTTTCACGGTAAACACTTGCTCATCTGCTATCCTATTCTCCGTCTTACTCTTAATTCTTTCAATATTAACTCTACCATACACTTTACAAGGGATACTCAACAGACTTATTCCCTTATAATTTTTGCGCTCGATTTTGTCCCCTTTGCCTTCATACAAAGAAACTTTGCATGCTCTCTTACCCTTACCCTCTTCCATACATTTATTAAATAAAAACACTAACCACTCCAAAACTATATTCCCACCTGCTTTTAAGATTTCTATCTTTATTCCATCAATCCCAGCTGCTTCACCCCCTTTCATTCTACCAACTGCCTCACGCACTTCCCCCACACTCACAACTGGTTCTTCCTCACTCCTATGAGATGTTATTCCTCCTTGCCCTATACACGAAATCACAGCTTCCCTATCTTCATCAACATTTTAAAAACCCCTCAAATTTTCCCCTCCATTTTCCCAAAATACCTCAACCCTCTCCATCTAATAACCTCCCCCTCCTTTTTTAAATTTAAAATAAATCCATTTGTTCCCTAGGTTTTCTCAACTTATTAATAACACTCCAAAATTTTTTCCCTTTTTTTCAACAAAATTTTTTGATAACTCAGCCCAAACCTCTCATTTGCTCTCTTTTAAAATTTTTCCCCAATTTCTCTTCTCTTTTTCTCTCCAAAACTTTTTCCCTCCTTCCCATCACTTCTTTTTTGAAAAACCCCCTCATTGCAACTTTTCTCACTTACTATTTCCTTTTTTACATTAAAAACCCCCCAAAATCGCTCTTTTTTCCCCCCCACCCCCACTTTCATAAAACCACAAACTCACCCAAGCCCACTTCCTCCAACATTTTTTTAAAATTTTCCCCTTTAACTGCCTCCCCTTTAGCTTAAAAAACCCCTTCCCCTTTTCTCATACTTGCGGCTTCCATTTTCCTTGTATCCCATCAACCTTTTACTCTCACTGCAGCTACAACTGGAAAGGATCGATATATCTGGCCCCCTCTATAAAAAAGTATATCCTAAAGTCTGCTCAACAGTTTTTTCTCAAAACCAATACGTAAAACAAAAAACTACTGTCATTAGGGCCCCTGTTTTCATAACTTGTATACTTATTTACCCCTCATTTTTTTAAAAATATGTGCTACCTGTAAAAAAACCCCCAATTTACACCCGGCCCCCAAAACTTGCCTACCACACCCCTCTTAATACTTCTTTTTTAAAGCATTTTTAATTTCCCTACCACAATTACAAAACCCCACTTGGGGGAAAAGTTTTTTTTACACACGGGGGTTTAACATCTCCCAAAATCCCCCTTTCTCCTCTCCCTACACTCATCCTTCTCCAGGTGCTTTCACACTTATTATAAACCCATTTTGTCACAAGGGGACTTTTTTTAATCCCACATGATCCTAAAAATTTTATCTTTTATTTCCCTCTTCTCTCTCCAAAACTGAGCTTTTAAAACATTATTGTCCCCTTCCCTTTAGCATAACCCCTCTGGGATATTTCTGACAAAACCCCCATTTATTTTCTCCCCACTGAAACCCACATACCTCCTTCAATTTTGTTTCGTTTAGGGGCCGGGGACTTTCAACTTCTTTAAATTCAAAAACTTTAGCAATAATTTCTTTCTTATCATCCTTACTAACCCCCCAAACATTAAAAGCATCCCAATTTTATAAAGTTTTTTTTTTCCCTTTTTTTTTAGTATTTTAAAACAAGGGAAGGAGTTTACTAGCCCATTGCCCCGCATCTAGTCGCCTCCTAGGGACACGATAGATTCCGTAGGAAGTTTCTGCTCCATTTCCCCAGGGAGAAAACAGAAAAAAAACAAGAACAAGAACTAGGAAAAAAAACAGAAAAATCCCAGGGGGGTTTAAATATAACATGCTTTCCCATGCATGTGTATTGTGACCTAATTTAAGAAAAAGTAGCAAGATATCCCTGAAACCCTTTGCATGTTTATGAACAGAAAAAACACCACAACCCAACCACATGCAAAACATTATGGGCTTGTTTTTTAAACAATTTCTTTTGGGTTAGATGGTAGTACCCCCCCTGGGTGGTTGCTGTCTCCCCAACCTACTATGTATATAAAATTATATATATATTTATATAAAAAATTTATATTATTATATATATATCCCATATATATACATATATATATAAAAAATAATATATAAAATATAATATATATATATATATATATATATATTATATATAAAATTATATAAATATATATAATGGTAAAAACCCTTTGGTAATAAAAACCGACAAGTTGGTTTAAAAGACACGAAAGAAAACACTAAAACCATATTTTTTAAAAAATAAAAACTTTTCGGTCCGGGGACCTTAACATTTTAACATACAGGGGTTAAACACTAACCCCAAAGGGCCGAGGGACAAATTACCTCTCTTTTGAATTATTTCCCTACGGGCTTCCTATTATGTCCTAAACCCTGAAATTGATAAACCACGGAGGGCGAAAACGTCACTAAAAATAAAGATATCCAGAGGGTTCCCACAGTGTTTAATTTTCCCAAAATTGTCGGAATTTTATCCCTTTCTTGCCCCAACTTGCCCGAAAACTCCCAACATCAGGGAAATCTTGGTTCAGAGGACTTTCCTACAAGACCTTCTTAAAAGGCGCGCAACAAACCCCAAACCTTTTTGGGGAAAGGGAAACCTATTTCCAAACGGGGGAAACCCCGCCTCCCCAGTGACTCCCCTCGCCCTCTGCCCGCCCCATTCACTGCCCGCCTAAAAAAAGCCCAGTCTTCTTGCCTTTGCTCCAGACCCCCCTCCACCACGATGCTGTGAACACTAACCCAAAGGGCCCGAGGGACTGATTACCTCACTTTTGTATATAGTTCTACTGTTTTTCCAAATTATGCCCCTAAAAACCTGAATTGATAAAGCCACGGGATGGGGGAAACGTCTACTACAATAAAAATAATCCAGATGTTGCACATGTGTTTTAAAAACTTTCACATTATATATAAGGGGGAGAGTGAGATGTAAACGCACGGACCTGAGGAATTCTAAAGAACGTAAAAAAAGGGGGGGGGGGGTAACACTGTAAAGGCCTACGGGCCCATGCGAGGAAAGGTCCTTATAAAAAAAACCTCGGGCCTATGAAGAGGAGGGGAGACGATAAAACCCAATGCGCCCGTGTTTTTGGGGTTTGGGGTTGCTGCTTAAGTATCATGTATCCCAAATGTTTTTAAAATTTTTGTATTCCAGTGTTGCGTTCTATTTGCCCGGGACGGCAAATTAATTTGGGGCTTCTAGGCACCGTCGGCGCCCCTGAGGTCGGGTTTCAGGAGAACGAGTTTTGCCTCTTTCCAGTTCATAAAAAGTCCCCGTGGAGCCGGGTTGGGACCCCGGCGCCCTTACATCTCTCTTTTAGGGGAAATTTTTCGATGCACTTTCCGGGCGGACTGCAAAAATCTCTGCCTGTCTCGTTTTACATATTTTTTGGGGACAGAACCCACAGGAGAAGGGGTAGACCCTGCGTAGAATTTTAGAGGGGGGGGGGCTGCGTTTCGTAGGGGAGGTCTTTGTTAGATGATGTTTTAGGGTGGAAACTTTAAATGTTACTCATAGCAAGTCCCCGGGCGAGTTTTCGGGCAACATCGCCCCCAGGGAGTACAAAGAACTTGTAGGGGGCTTTTCCATATATATTTATAAAAAATATAAAAAAAATATATAATATATAAAATATATAAAAAAAGAAAAAATAAAATAAAATTATAAAAAAAATATATATATATATATATTTTAATATATATATGCTTTGGCGAATATTAAAACTGGTCAGTTAGCAAGAACTCTTTTTAAAAAATTAATCCTTTTTTTTTGAACTTTTTAAAGATATTTTTTTTTTCATTAATGTTAATGAAAAAAATTTAAAATTTTGAAACCAAAAAAGAATCTTAAAAAAACTTCCCAAACCCTTTAAAATTATAACAAGAACAATTTTTTTTAGAAAAAACCCAAACCTGTATATTTTTTAGATTTCTTTAAAATAATTTAATCCTAAACAAACACCGTGGAATAAAATTTTTTCGTTAGGTTCAGAATGTTTTTTGGGCGAAATTATTGCATACCCAAATTTCGTTTGCCTATAGGGCAAAAAGAACTTTTTGCTTTTAAGCCCAAGATGGCAATTTCCCTGCCTTTTTCGCACAAACATATATGTATAAAATATATAATATAATATTTTATTTTTTTTTTTATTTTTTCACAGGGGGCCGATTCCCCAACCAAGGCAGGGGGCCCGAAAAAAAAAATTTTCAACCATCATTCACTCCTTTCACTGCCCTTGGCCAGAAGGGGGGCTTTACCTACATTTTTTTAAACCCTGCAACATTAACACCCCTCCTTCAATGCAGGCACGTATTTCCCAAACCCCGGGACCAAGTCCCCCCTCCGGGTTTTCCCCTAAAACCCCTTCATAAATTTTTATTTTGGGCTCACACCCAACAGCACGTCAAGTTTTAAAAACCATTTGTCCCCTTTCACCCCCAAATCAAACACGCTCACGCACGCCTGCTGGAAGCCCAAGCCCCTCGCACACAAAACCTCCTTTACCCCCTCCCCCCCAACCCTTTTCCTTTGGGCCACCCCTACCCTGCCCTTTCCCCCACTACAGACTGATACACTCTTTATGCATTTTGTTTTCCTTTTCCATTCTCTCTACATGTCCGAACCACCTCAACAACCCTTTCCCCGCCCTCGCACAACAATTTTGGTAAAACCCGCACCTCCTCCTAACTTTCCCAAAAAAACAATTCCTGCATTATTTCACCAAAACCCCACTTTTCCCTCAGACAAGACAACTCCACTGCCCCCAGCCCCCTCCTCGCTGCAACATTCATCACCCATTCTTCACAAACCCCAAAAAGAGCGTTTTGGGAAAAATATACTCTCATACATTTCCCCTCTTTGCCTCCAAAGGGCAAAGTTTCTTTTTCTCCACAGACTCCTAATGCACCCCCTCACCCTTTTTCCCCTCATCAATTCAAAGATTCACCCATCTTTCATAAGACCCCTCCGCTGACACGTCCCCTCCCCAAAAATCTAATACATTCCCCCTTTCCCCCATACCCCTCTCCCCCAATCTGATATCCAATCTTTCATCACCCAATCTTTTTTTTTAACCTCATAACCTTACCTTTTTTTCCTGAAATTTACCTTTTAAAAATTTTTTCTTTTGCACACCCCTACCAAAACATCCACCAATCTCTGCAACTTGTTCCCTTTAGAATCCCCCCAAGACACAGTGTCATCAGCAAAAAAGCACTGTGACAACCCCACTTTTTGTGTGATTCTTATTTTTTAACTCCCGCCTCTTTTCCAAGACCCCCCGCATTTTCTTCTCTTAACCCCCCCCAACTATAAATATATTAAACAACCACGGTGAAAATCACACATCCTTGGTAAGGCCAATTTTACTGGGAAAAAATTTCCCCCTTTCCTACTACTCTAACTTTAGCCTCACTATCCTCCCTAAAAACTCTTCACTGCTTTCAGAACCTAACCCCCTACACCCCTACACCTGCAACATCTGCCACATTGCCCCCCTATCCACACTGCATACCCTTTTCCCAAAACCAAAAAAAAACCAAAAAAAGACCTCTTTAGCCCTTAAACTAAATACTGTTTACTTATATGTTTTCACTGAAAACCCCAACCCGGTCCAACCCCCCCCTACCTTTTCTAAAGGGCCCCTTTTTTTCATCTGCTACCTATTCTCTGTCCCTTTCTCCCTTTAAATTTTTTCAATAATAACTCTACCATACACTTTACCCGGGATACCAACAGACTTATCCCCCCCATAAATTTTTTCACTCCCTTTATAAAAAAAGGAACTATGATGCCTTTTCTGCCAATCCCAGGTACCTTTTAAACCCCTTTCCCAAAATTTAAAAAAATAATTGACCAACCACTCCAAAAATATATCCCCACCTGCTTTTAAAAAATTCCCATCTTTATCCCCCAATCCCGGCTGCCCCTTCCCCCCTTTCCCTTTTTTCCTACTGCCTTTACGAACTTTCCCCACCCCTCAAACTGGCTCTTCCTCACTCCCCACAAGATGGTTTTCCTCCTTGCCCCATACACGAAATCACCCGCTTCCCTAAACTTCATCAAAAATTTAACAAATTTCCCCAAAAAATTTTCCCCCCCATCTTCCCAAGAAACCCTAACTCTCCCATTTAATAACTCTCCCCCCTCCTATTTTTTAAATGAAAAAACCATTTTTTTTCTAGCTTTTTACCTTTTTTAACTCACTCCAAAACTTTTTTTTTTATTTTCAACAAAATTTTTTTGATAACCTCTCCCCACTTTTCTCATTTGCCTCTTTTTTCATTTCTTCACCCTCTCTTAACCTCTCTTTTTCTTTCCAAAAACTCTTCCCCCGCTTGCATCACTTCTACTTTGTAAAAACTTCCATATGCTAACTTTTTTCCCTTACTACTCTCTTTACCCTCATCAAATTCCCCCCAATCGCTCCCTTCCCCCCCCCGCACCCACTTTTCCCGTAAACCAAAAAACTTCTGCTGAACCCCTCTAACACTAAAAATTTTTTTAAACCCACCCCATACCTCTTCGAACCCCCCTTTCCTATCTCCATTGGGCCCCTCTAAACCTCCAAAAAGCGTTTTTTAACCCTTTCCCTAACTGCCTCTCTCTTCCCCCAATGCTTTCCAAATTTTCCTTGTCCCCCTCTACCTTTTACTCTCAGTGTAGCTAAAAACTAGAAAGTGATCGATATATCGGCCCCTCTATAAACAAGTACATCCTAAGACTAGTCAACAGTCTTTTTTCTACCAATTCATAATCCAACAAAAATATTGTCATTTCGCCCTACATCAAAATCTTGTATACTTAAATTTTTCCCCCCTTTTTCTTAAAAAATGTATTACCTATAACTAAAAACCCCCTTTTTATACAAAGTTCAATCAAAGGGGGTTTCCCCTTTTCCCCCCTTTTTTTCACCGGCACCCCAAACTTACCTACCAAACCCTCTCTAAAAGTTTTCCCTACTTTTGCAAATTCCCGATTTCCCCCAACCCCAATTTCTCTCTCAAAAAAATTTGGGTTTCAAAAGGGTCCTATACATTCCTTAACATCTCCCAAATCTCTCTCTCTCCCTGCTTTCCCCCTCTCCCGGGGCTTTCACGCTTTTTATGAACCCCCTTCTCGCATCCAACCCTTTTCTTTAATCCACATTTAAAATTTTTAAAATTTTCACATTCAAAATTTTCTTTTCTCCTTCCCCTAACTAATCATTCAAAATTACTGCTACCCCCCTTTCCCTTTCCTAACTCTCTCAGATACTCCAAAATTTAAAAACCCTTTATTTCCCCCCCCGAAACCCCCCCTACCCCCTTCCCGCTTTGGTTTTTACTTTTGGGGCCCGGACCTTTCCCAAATTCTTTTCTTTTATTTAAAACAGCAATCCTCTTTTCTTTTCATCCGGGACTACATCCACGCAAAAATTCAAGCATCCCGGGTTTTTTAAAATTTTTTTTTCTTCTCTTTTTTGTAAAAGTCCCACAGGGAAGGGGTTACCCAGCCCATTGCTCCCGGCATTTTAGGTTTTCCCTCAAAACGAAACCCCCATGGCTTACGGAGGAAAAAATTTTTTCCACTTCCCCATGGACAATAGAAGAAATGAAGAAGAACAAGAGCTATTTAGAAAAAGGAGAAAAACCTAGATGTATGTATATATATATATGCATGTGCGTCTCTGTGAAGTGTGACCAAAGTGTAAGTAGGAGTAGCAAGATATACCTGTTATCTAGCGTGTTTATGAGACAGAAAAAGAAACCAGCAATCCTACCATCATGCAAAACAGTTACAGGTTTCTGTTTCACAGTCATCTGGCAGGACGGTAGTACTTCCCTGGGTGGTTGCTACCTATATATATATATATATATATATATATATATATATATATATATATATATAGGTATTAGGTTGGTAGACAGCAACCACCCAGGGAAGTATTACCAAAACTGTTGTCCAGAGGGCTGAGGAAGGGTTGTTGAGGTGGTTCGGACATGTAGAGAGAATGTAGCGAAACGGAGTGACTTCAAGAGTGTATCAGTCTGTAGTGGAAGGAAGGCGGGTAGGGGCCGGCCTAGGAAAGGTTGGAGGGAGGTGGTAAAGGAGGTTTTGTGTGCGAGGGGCTTGGACTTCCAGCAGGCATGCGTGAGCGTGTTTGATAGGAGTGAATGGAGATAAATGGTTTTTAATACTTGACGTGCTGTTGGAGTGTGAGGAAAGTAACATTTATGAAGGGATTCAGGGAAACCGGCAGGCCGGACTTGAGTCCTGGAGATGGGAAGTACAGTGCCAGCACTCTGAAGGAGGGGTGTTAATGTTGCAGTTTAAAAACTGTAGTGTAAAGCACCCTTCTGGCAAGACAGTGATGGAGTGAATGATGGTGAAAGTTTTTCTTTTTCGGGCCACCCTGCCTTGGTGGGAATCGGCCGGTGCGTTGAAAAAGAATGTTTATATAAAACTCTCCAATAATATTCATTAATCACTGGGAGCAAACATGATTTCATTTCGACAAATATCATGAGTATAAAAAGAGAAGCATGAAGTCCACAAGTTGCAACACATTCTCCCTGATACTCGTCAACGCTGAGTTTTCAGTTTCACAAAAAAAAAATGGTAGGTGCATTGACGCAGCGTCTGGGACCATTGACACAGCGTCTGGGACCACTGAAAGAGGCGGATACTTGAAGTCATCATTATGACGCAGCCTTGAAATATCGTATTTTCACTTATAACAGCTTGCTTCGATTGCTTACTATGTATACCTGCACGCTCTCCTGTACCGGAGAGCACGCTCATGTGCCGGAGAGCACGCTCATGTACCGGAGAGCACGCTCATGTGCCGGAGAGCACGCTCATGTGCCGGAGAGCACACTCATGTGCAGGAGCCTGAGAGCACGCTCATGTGCGGGAAAGCACTCTAACACACGGGTAAGACTTTGCGCACGTGTTCTCACACACACACACATACACACAGGTACAAACACATAAGAGGTACGATAAAGCTCTTGGAGCAGGGAGAGAGTGGACCTAGTGGAGACAGCAAAGAGGCGAGTCTTGGAGCTGTGACTCAACCCCTGCAACCACAAATAGGTGGGTACGTACACACATACACACATACGTGAGCTAGATACCTTGAAGGCGGTGGAACCAGGTAACATCTCTCCATGTGTCCAGAGAGAGGGAGCAAAGGCACCGTGTGTGCCGCTGGTAATAGTCTGCAACAAGTCCATCGAAACAGTGCAGCTGCCGGAAGTATGGAAAACAACAAATGTAGTCCTAAATTTTAGGAAAGGAAACGAACAGGAAGCGTTAAACTACAGTGTCACTGATGTGAATTATATGTGAAGGTGTGGGGAAGATTACTAGGAGAGGAGTGGTGGTAAACTTAGAGAAGAGTAGGTTCACGCATGAAAATCAGCATGGCTTTAGGGATGGTAAATCCTGTATCACAGACCTACTGGAGTTCTACGACAAGGTAACAGAAGTAAGGCAGGAGAGATGGGGGTGGGTAGACTGCATTTTCTTGGATTGTTAGAAGGCTTTTGAAACAGTACCATACATGAGACTGGTACAAAAGCTAGTGGAGCAGGCAGGAATAACAGGAAAAGCACTACCGTACATTAAGGCATACCTGACAGGAAGGAAACAACGAGTAATGATCCTTGAAAAGGTGTTGAAATGGGTCCTTGTGACGAGTGGGGTTCCATAGCTATAGTTCTAAGCCTGGTACTGCTCTGAGTGTACATAAATAATGTGACGGAAAGGATAGATTCAGAAGTATCTGGACAGGCCACAGGTCTGGATTGACAAGTGGCTACTAGAGTTTACATACGGCAAGTGCAAAGTTATGTTGTTTGGGGAAGAGCAAAGAACACTGCAGACGGAATACAGTCTCCGGAACCAAAGGCTAAAAACATCCCTCGAGGAAAAACTCTGGTGAGAATTATACCGAGCATATCACCTGAAGCGCACATCACTAAATAACTGTTGCAGTACATTGGCATCTGATAAATCTTAGAATAGCTTTTCGACATGTAAGTAAGGAGCCGTTCACGACACTATATATGGTATACTCCAGGCCCATATTGGAGTATGTAGCAGCAGTTTGAAGCTCACACCTGGTCAAGCATGTCAAGAAGATGGAGAGGCACAGAGGATTACATGAAGACTAGTCCCTGAGCTAAGGGGTATGTCCTATGAAGAGAGGTTAAAGGAACTAAGTCTAATGACACTGGAGGACAGGAGGAATAGGCGTGATATAACAACATACAAAACATTGAGAGGAACTGATAGGTTGAATAGGGGCAGATTATTTGAGTGATGGGAAACTAGAATACGAAGGCAAAGGTGGAAGCTGAAGACTCAGATAAGTCATAGGAATGTTAAGAAGTATTTCTTCAGCCTTAGAATAGAAGAGTGAAGAGTGAACCCAGTATCGACCAGCGAAGAGGCGGAGTCAGGAGCTCATGTTCCACTTCTGCATCCACATGTAGCTGAGTACATACACAAACACTGAATGTATATATATATATATATATATAATATATATATATATATTATATATATATATATATATATATATATATACATATATATATATATATATATATATATATATATATATATATATATATATACATATATATATATATATATATATATATATATATATATATATATATATATATATATATATATATATATATATATATATGTATATATATAATATATATATATATATATATATATATATATATATATATGCATAAAGGTAGTAGGTTGGTAGACAGCAACCACCCAGGGAAGTACTACCGTCCTGCCAGGTGACTGTGAAACAGAAACCTGTAACTGTTTTGCATGATGGTAGGATTGCTGGTGTCTTTTTCTGTCTCATAAACACGCTAGATAACAGGGATATCTTGCTACTCCAACTTACACTTTGGTCACACTTCACAGACATGCACATGCATATATATATACATACATCTAGGTTTTTCTCCTTTTTCTACATAGCTCTTGTTCTTCTTCATTTCTTCTATTGTCCATGGGGAAGTGGAAAAAAATCTTTCCTCCGTAAGCCATGCGTGTCGTATGACGCGACTAAAATGCCGGGAGCAATGGGCTAGTAACCCCTTCTCCTGTAGACATTTACTAAGAAAGAGAAGAAAAACTTTATAAAACTGGGATGCTTGAATGTGCGTGGATGTAGTGCAGATGACAAGAAACAGATGATTGCTGATGTTATGAATGAAAAGAAGTTGGATGTCCTGGCCCTAAGCGAAACAAAGCTGAAGGGGGTAGGGGAGTTTCGGTGGGGGGAAATAAATGGGATTAAATCTGGAGAATCTGAGAGAGGTAGAGCAAAGGAAGGGGTAGCAGTAATGTTGAATGATCAGTTATGGAAGGAGAAAAGAGAATATGAATGTGTAAATGCAAGAATTATGTGGATTAAAGTAAAGGTTGGATGCGAGAAGTGGGTCATAATAAGCGTGTATGCACCTGGAGAAGAGAGGAAAGCAGAGGAGAGAGAGAGATTTTGGGAGATGTTAAGTGAATGTATAGGAGCCTTTGAACCAAGTGAGAGAGTAATTGTGGTAGGGGACCTGAATGCTAAAGTAGGAGAAACTTTTAGAGAGGGTGTGGTAGGTAAGTTTGGGGTGCCAGGTGTAAATGATAATGGGAGCCCTTTGATTGAACTTTGTATAGAAAGGGGTTTAGTTATAGGCAATACATATTTTAAGAAAAAGAGGATAAATAAGTATACAAGATATGATGTAGGGCGAAATGACAGTAGTTTGTTGGATTATGTATTAGTAGATAAAAGACTGTTGAGTAGACTTCAGGATGTACATGTTTATAGAGGGGCCACAGATATATCAGATCACTTTCTAGTTGTACCTACACTGAGAGTAAAAGGTAGATGGGATACAAGGAGAATAGAAGCATCAGGGAAGAGAGAGGTGAAGGTTTATAAACTAAAAGAGGAGGCAGTTAGGGAAAGATATAAACAGCTATTGGAGGATAGATGGGCTAATGAGAGCATAGGCAATGGGGTCGAAGAGGTATGGGGTAGGTTTAAAAATGTAGTGTTAGAGTGTTCAGCAGAAGTTTGTGGTTGCAGGAAAGTGGGTGCGGGAGGGAAGAGGAGCGATTGGTGGAATGATGATGTAAAGAGAGTAGTAAGGGAGAAAAAGTTAGCATATGAGAAGTTTTTACAAAGTAGAAGTGATGCAAGGAGGGAAGAGCATATGGAGAAAAAGAGAGAGGTTAAGAGAGTGGTGAAGCAATGTAAAAAGAGAGCAAATGAGAGAGTGGGTGAGATGTTATCAACAAATTTTGTTGAAAATAAGAAAAAGATTTGGAGTGAGATTAACAAGTTAAGGAAGCCTAGAGAACAAATGGATTTGTCAGTTAAAAACAGGAGAGGAGAGTTATTAAATGGAGAGTTAGAGGTATTGGGAAGATGGAGGGAATATTTTGAGGAATTGTTAAATGTTGATGAAGATAGGGAAGCTGTGATTTCGTGTATAGGGCAAGGAGGAATAACATCTTGTAGGAGTGAGGAAGAGCCAGCTGTGATTGTGGGGGAAGTTCGTGAGGCAGTAGGTAAAATGAAAGGGGGTAAGGCAGCCGGGATTGATGGGATAAAGATAGAATTGTTAAAAGCAGGTGGGGATATAGTTTTGGAGTGGTTGGTGCAATTATTTAATAAATGTATGGAAGAGGGTAAGGTACCTAGGGATTGGCAGAGAGCATGCATAGTTCCTTTGTATAAAGGCAAAGGGGACAAAAGAGAGTGCAAAATTATAGGGGGATAAGTCTGTTGAGTATACCTGGTAAAGTGTATGGTAGAGTTATTATTGAAAGAATTAAAAGTAAGACTGAGAATAGGATAGCAGATGAACAAGGAGGCTTTAGGAAAGGTAGGGGGTGTGGACCAGGTGTTTACAGTGAAACATATAAGTGAACAGTATTTAGATAAGGCTAAAGAGGTCTTTGTGGCATTTATGGATTTGGAAAAGGCGTATGACAGGGTGGATAGGGGGGCAATGTGGCAGATGTTGCAGGTGTATGGTGTAGGAGGTAGGTTACTGAAAGCAGTGAAGAGTTTTTACGAGGATAGTGAGGCTCAAGTTAGAGTACATAGGAAAGAGGGAAATTATTTCCCAGTAAAAGTAGGCCTTAGATAGGGATGTGTGATGTCACCGTGGTTGTTTAATATATTTATAGATGGGGTTGTAAGAGAAGTAAATGCGAGGGTCTTGACAAGAGGCGTGGAGTTAAAAGATAAGGAATCACACATAAAGTGGGAGTTGTCACAGTTGCTTTTTGCTGATGACACTGTGCTCTTGGGAGATTCTAAAGAGAAGTTGCAGAGATTGGTGGATGAATTTGGTAGGGTGTGCAAAAGAAGAAAATTAAAAGTGAATACAGGAAAGAGTAAGGTTATGAGGATAACAAAAAGATTAGGTGATGAAAGATTGGATACCAGATTGGAGGGAGAGAGTATGGAGGAGGTGAATGTATTCAGATATTTGGGAGTGGACGTGTCAGCGGATGGGTCTATGAAGGATGAGGTGAATCATAGAATTGATGAGGGGAAAAGGGTGAGTGGTGCACTTAGGAGTCTGTGGAGACAAAGAACTTTGTCCTTGGAGGCAAAGAGGGGAATGTATGAGAGTATAGTTTTACCAACACTCTTATATGGGTGTGAAGCATGGGTGATGAATGTTGCAGCGAGGAGAAGGCTGGAGGCAGTGGAGATGTCATGTCTGAGGGCAATGTGTGGTGTGAATATAATGCAGAGAATTCGTAGTTTGGAAGTTAGGAGGAGGTGCGGGATTACCAAAATTGTTGTCCAGAGGGCTGAGGAAGGTTTGTTGAGATGGTTCGGACATGTAGAGAGAATGGAGCGAAACAGAATGACTTCAAGAGTGTATCAGTCTGTAGTAGAAGGAAGGCGGGGTAGGGGTCGGCCTAGGAAAGGTTGGAGGGAGGGGGTAAAGGAGGTTTTGTGTGCGAGGGGCTTGGACTTCCAGCAGGCGTGCGTGAGCGTGTTTGATAGGAGTGAATGGAGACAAATGGTTTTTAATAATTGACGTGCTGTTGGAGTGTGAGCAAAGTAACATTTATGAAGGGGTTCAGGGAAACCGGCAGGCCGGACTTGAGTCCTGGAGATGGGAAGTACAGTGCCTGCACTCTGAAGGAGGGGGGTGCAGTTTAAAAACTGTTGTGTAAAGCACCCTTCTGGCAAGACAGTGATGGAGTGAATGATGGTGAAAGTTTTTCTTTTTCGGGCCACCCTGCCTTGGTGGGAATCGGCCAGTGTGATAATAAATAATAAAATATACATATATGACGTGCCGAATATGTAAAACTCGTCATATAGCAAGAACTCACTTAAAATTAAGTCCTTTCTAAAAAATTCTCTTATACGTTTAAAGATTTATTTTTTTCATTAATGTTAATGTAAAAATTTTTAATTTTGCTCCAAAAGAATCTTAGAAAACTTACCTAACTTTATTATAACAAGAACAATTTATTTTAGCCTAGCCCAACTAAACATATTTTAGATTTGTTTACAATAATTTAATACTAAACAAACACAGTGAAATATATTTTTTTCGTTAGGTTCAGAATGATTTTGGCGAAATTATTGGATACACAAATTTTCGCTTGTCCTATATGGCAAGATGATCGTCGCTATTTAAGCCAAGATCGCAAATTCTGCCTATTCGGCACGACATATATATATATATATATATATATATATATAATATATATATATATATATATATATATATATATATATATATATATATTATATATATATATATATATATATATAATATATATATATATTATATATATATATATATATATATATTATATATATATATATGTCGTGCCGAATATGTAAAACTGGTCAATTAGCAAGAACTCATTTAAAATTAAGTCCTTTCTAAAATTTTCTCTTGTACGTTTAAAGATATATTTTTTTCATTAATGTTGATGTAAAAATTAATAATTTTGCACGAAAACGAACTTAGAAAACTTACCTAACCTTATTATAACAAGTGCAATTATTTTTAGCCTAACCCAACTAAATATATTTAACATTTGTTTACAATAATTTAATACTAAATAAACACAGTGAAATGTATTTTTTTCGTTAGGTTCAGAATGATTTTGGCGAAATTATTGCATAAACAAATTTTCACTTGTCCTATATGGCAAGATGAGCGTTGCTATTTAAGCCAAGATCGCAAGTTCTGCCTATTCGGCACGACATATATATATATATATATATATATATATATATATATATATATATATATATATATATTATATAATATATATATATATATATATATATATATATATATACATATATACATATACGTGGTACATGCATCATAGATCCTAAAATGAAAAATAAGCAGTCATTTGGTGTATGTTAGGAAGAGCAATATACGAGATTGTGGTATGTAAAAGGTTTCCCTGGATCCCACTAACAACTTGAGCACATTACAGGTGACTGCAGCGGTGAAGCACCAGAGTAATGCCATCAAAACATACCACAAAGGGCACAATAAAAACCACTGATTAACCTGCAACAAAACATTTTTCAAACGGCTGCTGCTATTATTCATTCTCTCTCTCTCTCTCTCTCTCTCTCTCTCTCTCTCTCTCTCTCTCTCTCTCTCTCTCTCTCTCTCTCTCTCTTCTCTCTCTGCTCCTGCAATCATCTCTCTCTCTCTCACATTCTCGCTGCGTGCAACCGCACACAAACATACAAGACTCGATCACCTTTAATATTTTTGTTAATCTGTGAGGGCTTTACTCCCACATGATAGTGTTGTTGTTGCTGATGTTATTGCTATTGCTTTTATTGTTGTTGTTGTTGTTGCTGTTAGTATTGTTATTGTTGTTATATTTTTTGGCGCCAATAGAGGTTTGTTATCACAGGTTGGAGCCCCTCGTTGCTGTATGCTGGCGGCAGATTACATCGCCGG
This sequence comes from Cherax quadricarinatus, assembly GCF_026875155.1. Taxonomy (NCBI): domain Eukaryota; kingdom Metazoa; phylum Arthropoda; class Malacostraca; order Decapoda; family Parastacidae; genus Cherax; species Cherax quadricarinatus. Next base: position 92,741,957 of record NC_069400.1, read on the forward strand.
CCCCGGGATTGCAGCTCCACCGGTGAAGTGCTGTATTTCTGTGCGACTCGACATGACTCGCTTCCTTTTTTCTATTTACTTGCTTATATCTAGAGTGATGTGTTTGTTTTCTTCATTTGTGTCTTTAACAATGTTTTTTTCTTATAGGTTGGTGTGTGAGTGTTTGTGGTGTGCTTGTTTGTTGAGTGGAATGTCTGTTTTCTAGGTTAGTGTCGTTGATAGGTTGGTGTGTTTGTTGTTACTCTGGCGTGTGCATGTTTCTAAGTTGGTATGTTCAGTCTTAGCGTCGTCAGGACCTTCGGTGATTCCATCACCGAAGGAACTCGAGTTGTACACCATATTTTTTATCTAGGCTTGGGCTTGTTTCTAGGTAGCGCTCCGTGGTTTCAGGATGTCTCTGATTTTAGGCTGGTGTCCGTGTAGGTTTATTCTCTTCTCCGAGACTGTGGGTCCCCAGCTAGCACTAGAGAGGGAATTTCCCTACACACAACACACACACACACACCACACATATATATATATATATATATATATATATATATATATATATATATATATAATATATATATATATATATATATATATATATATATATATATAATATATATATATATATGTCGTGTCGAATATGTAAAACTGGTCAATTAGTAAGAACTCATTTAAAATTAAGTCCTTTCTAAAATTTTCTCTTATAAGTTTAAAGATATATTTTTTTCATTAATGTTAATGTAAAACTTTTTAATTTTGCACCAAAAGAATCTTAGAAAACTTACCTAACCTTATTATAACAAGAACAATTTATTTTAGCCTAACCAAACTAAATATATTTCAGATTTGTTTACAGTAATTTAATACTAAACAAACACAGTGAAATATATTTTTTTCGTTAGGTTCAGAATGATTTTGGCGAAATTATTGCATTCACAAATTTTCGCTTGTCCTATATGGCAAGATGAGCGTTGCTATTTAAGCCAAGATGGCAAGTTCTGCCTATTCGGCACGACATATATATATATATATATATATATATATATATATATATATATATATATATATATATATATATATATATATATATATATATATATATATATATATATATATATATATATATATATATATATATATATATATATATATATATATATATATATATGCAAAACAACCACTATGAAAGAATAGAGAAATTCCAAGCGCTTTCGTGACTACTCACATTATCAAGGAACTATGAAAGTGAAGCATCCAAGGAAGCTATATAAGGGGTCCGGCCAGCACCTCACTATCAGATCCCACAACGGTTAAACACGTGACGCGCGGCGAGCCAACTTGGATAGGTCCTTTGCACAACTCACCCCCAAGCTATTCTACCCAAGAAAATTTAAAAATTATTTGTCCAGTGTATTATTAAATTCTTCCCAAATTCTATTAATTATAAATAGATCTAATTTATATAAACCAAAGGAAATATTCATATTATTGTCAAAACTGCTTTTTATGAAACAAGATTCAATTATATTCCTGTCGACCATGGACTTGCTTGATACTACTTTCTCAACTTTTTGAAAATCAATTGGATGGTTAAAATCTCTTACATGAATAAATAGAGCATTGGAATCTTGTCCAGTTCTAATGCTATATTTATGTTGTTTTAATCTTAGTTCGAGATTTTTACCAGTTTGACCGTAATAAACTTTATCGCAAATTTTACAAGGAATCTTATAGACACATCCATCAGCATTTTGGGGGGAATTCTTTATCAAAAGTTTTTTTACTGTATCAAGATTTTTGAATACAACTTTAATATTAAAAGTCTTTAAGTCTTATGATACACTTAATAACAATAAAAAATTGCGCCTTACTAAAACAGACAAAATAAATGCAATAGTAATTATGAAAGAAAATGATTACCAAGAAAAAATGAATAATCTCTTAGATGATACTGAAACCTATTCTAAACTTAGGAAAAATCCCCTAGAAACCGTTAACAGCAATTTCAATAAAACAATAAAACTTCTACTGAAAGGCAAAGATGAATTAGTCAAACAATTTACTTCCACTAATCCATCTTTACCTTACATGTATGGACTAATAAAAACACACAAACCAGGGAATCCAGTCAGACCAATTATTAGCTCCATAGGGTCAGTTTCATATAAATAATCCAAATGGCTTGTTGATATTTTGAGCCCTATTGTTGGCAAAATTTCTAACTTTAATGTTCAAAACAACATAGACTTGGTTGATAAATTAAGCTCCTTGACTGACTTAAATGATTTTAACATGGTCAGTTTTGATGTTACTTCCTTGTTTACGAAAGTTCCTGTTGATGATTTATTAAGTTTCTTATCTGAAGAACTCGTTAACTATGATTTACCATTGCCAGTCCCTACCATCATTAAACTTATTAAACTTTGCATTGTTGATGCAAAATTTGTATTTAATGATAAGTTTTACACTCAGAAGTTTGGTATGGCAATGGGAAATCCTCTTTCACCTGTTCTTAGTAACCTATACATGGAATTTTTTGAAACACGGTTGCTTAACACAATCCTCCCTAATAGAGCTAAATGGTTCAGATATGTTGATGATATTTTGTGTCTTATGCCCAAAAATGTAGATATACACCATTTTCTTGGAAAATTAAATAGCTTAGCCCATTCTATAAACTTTACTGTTGAGTTTGAAGAAAATAACTCATTGCCTTTTCTAGATGTTTTAATTATTAAGGTTAATAATGAATTCAAATTTAAAATTTACAGTAAACCTACAAATAACTGTTCCTATGTCCACTATTATTCCTCGCATCAAGATTAAGTCAAACTGTCTGTTTTCTCATCAATGTTTTTGAGAGCTTTACGAATTTGTAGTCCTGAGTTCATAGATGAGGAAATATCCAAAATTTATGAAATAGGTAATGATTTAAAATACCCAAGAAATGTAATTGATAAATCTTTTAAAGTTGCTAGAAACACTTTATAATCCAAAAAGGGGCAACCAGCCTTATTCAACTAAAAATATGTTGGTTCTCCCTTACCATGAAAACTTGGTTGATATGCCTTCTCTTCTTAAGACTTTTAATATTAAAGTTGTATTCAAAAATCTTGATACAGTAAAAAAACTTTTGATAAAGAATTCCCCCCAAAATGCTGATGGATGTGTCTATAAGATTCCTTGTAAAATTTGCGATAAAGTTTATTACGGTCAAACTGGTAAAAATCTCGAACTAAGATTAAAACAACATAAATATAGCATTAGAACTGGACAAGATTCCAATGCTCTATTTATTCATGTAAGAGATTTTAACCATCCAATTGATTTTCAAAAAGTTGAGAAAGTAGTATCAAGCAAGTCCATGGTCGACAGGAATATAATTGAATCTTGTTTCATAAAAAGCAGTTTTGACAATAATATGAATATTTCCTTTGGTTTATATAAATTAGATCTATTTATAATTAATAGAATTTGGGAAGAATTTAATAATACACTGGACAAATAATTTTTAAATTTTCTTGGGTAGAATAGCTTGGGGGTGAGTTGTGCAAAGGACCTATCCAAGTTGGCTCGCCGCGCGTCACGTGTTTAACCGTTGTGGGATCTGATAGTGAGGTGCTGGCCGGACCCCTTATATAGCTTCCTTGGATGCTTCACTTTCATAGTTCCTTGATAATGTGAGTAGTCACGAAAGCGCTTGGAATTTCTCTATTCTTTCATAGTGGTTGTTTTGCATATTTTGAAATCACCTGTTTACTGTGATCTTATTGCATATATATATATATATATTATATATATATATATATATATATATATATATATATATATATATATATATATATATATATATATATATATATATATATATATATATATATATATATATATATATATATATATATATATATATATATATATATATATATATATATATATATGTGTGTGTGTGTGTGTGTGTGTGTGTGTGTGTGTGTGTGTGTGCGTGTGTGTGTGTGTGTGTGTGTGTGTGTGTACTCACCTAGTTGAGGTTGCAGGGGTCGAGTCCTAGCTCCTGGCCCCGCCTCTTCACTGGTCGCTACTAGGTCACTCTCCCTGAGCCGTGAACTTTATCATACCTCTGCTTAAAGCTATGTATGGATCCTGCCTCCACTACATCGCTTCCCAAACACTTCCTGACTACTCTTTGGCTGAAGAAGTACTTCCTAACATCCCTGTGTTTCATCTGTGTCTTCAACTTCCAATTGTGTCCCCTTGTTGCTGTGTCCCATCTCTGGAACATGCTGTCTTTGTCCACCTTGTCAATTCCTCTCAGTATTTTGTATGTCGTTATAATGTCCCCACTATCTCTTCTGTCCTTCAGTGTCGTCAGGTCGATTTCCCTTAACCTCTCCTCGTAGGACATACCCCTTAGCTCTGGGACTAGTCTTGTTGCAAACCTTTGCACTTTCTCTAGTTTCTTTACGTGCTTGGCTAGGTGTGGGTTCCAAACTGGTGCCGCATACTCCAATATGGGCCTAACGTACACGGTGTACAGGGTCCTGAACGATTCCTTATTAAGATATCGGAATGCTGTTCTGAGGTTTGCTAGGCGCCCATATGCTGCAGCAGTTATTTGGTTGATGTGCACTTCAGATGTGCCTAGTGTTATACTCTCCCCAAGATCTTTTTCCTTGAGTGAGGTTTACAGTCTCTGGCCCCCTAGACTGTGTTCCGTCTGCGGTCTTCTTTGCCCTTCCCAATCTTCATGACTTTGCACTTAGTGGAGTTTATCTGGAGAGTTTATCTGGAGAGAGTTCCGGGGGTCAACGCCCCCGCGGCCCGGTCTGTGACCAGGCCTCCTTAGGTCAGTGTCCCAGGATGCGACCCACACCAGTCGACTAACACCCAGGTACCCATTTTACTGATGGGGAACATAGACAACAGGTGGAAAGAAACACGTCCAATGTTTCTACTCTGGCTGGGAATCGAACCCAGGCCCTCACCGTATGAAGCGAGAGCGTTAACCACCAGGCCACCAGAGTGGGATTGAACTCCAGGAGCCAATTGCTGGACCAGGTCTGCGGCCTGTCCAGATCCCTTTGTAGTTCTGCCTGGTCTTCGATCGAATGAATTCTTCTCATCAACTTCACGTTATCTGCAAACAGGGACACTTCGGAGTCTATTCCTTCCGTCATGTCGTTCACAAATACCAAAAACAGCACTGGTCCTAGGACTGACCCCTGTGGGACCCCGCTGGTCACAGGCGCCCACTCTGACACCTCGCACACGTACCATGACTCGCTGTTGTCTTCCTGACAAGTATTCCCTGATCCACTGTAGTGCCTTCCCTGTTATCCCTGCTTGGTCCTCCAGTTCTTGCACTAATCACTTGTGTGGAACTGTGTCAAACGCCTTCTTGCAGTCCAAGAAAATGCCATGACTTTGCATACTCTACATGTCAGTGACACTGGTCTGTAGTTTAATGCTTCATGTCTGTCTCCGTTTTTAAAGATTGGGACTACATTTGCTGTCTTCCATGCCTAAGTCAATCTCCCCGTTTCGATAGATGTATTGAATATTGTTGTTAAGGGGACACATATAGCCTCTGCTCCCTCTCTCAGGACCCATGGAGAGATGTTATCCGGCCCTTTTGCCTTTGAGGTATCTAGCTCACTCGGAAGCCTCTTCACTTCTTCCTCGGTTGTCTGCACTGCGTCCAGTACTTGGTGGTGTACCCCACCTATCCGTCTTTCTGGAGCCCCTTCTGTCTCCTCTGTGAACACTTCTTTGAATCTCTTGTTGAGTTCCTCACATATTTCACGGTCATTTCTTGTTGTCTGTTTTTGTTCCTGTGTGTGTGTGTGTGTGTGTGTGTGTGTGTGTGTGTGTGTGTGTGTGTGTGTGTGTGTGTGTGTGTGTGGTGTGTGTGTGTGTGTGTGTGTGTGTGTTGTGTCTTTGTGTGTCTGTGTGTGTGTGTGTGTGTGTGTGTGTGTTGTGTGTAGTCTTGTCTATATATATATATTTGCTGATTTGTAATGGCTGCTCGTGTTCCTAAATAGCGGAGGAACGTTGTTTGGTATATCGACTACTGATTTACCGCTGTCCTCTTTGTTGATAGTGAGACATCAATGTGCACCGCGCAACAAGGTGCTGGGGGTCGTTTCCACGAAGCCACGTAGGCTTCAGCAGCATCTGTTGCCACTTCGTCCACAGTATTCATGGAGCTCATGGAGCTTCTTAGAGCTCCCTGAGTAGTGTGTTAAAATGCAGAAACAGGATGAGGACGAGCCTTCTTCCTCCAGTCCTTAATTTTTAAAGAAGGTGGACCGGTTAGCCATCAGAAAGCATCGGTCAGATGAACAAATATCTAGAGGTGGGCCATCATATGACCAAGACCCGCATCAGAAAACATTGTCCTGTTTCCTGACGAATCTTACCTAACTTACCTTATGTCCTTCACTGTATATCGAAAAATATCATGAGGTTTCCCATGAAACAGCGAAGCAGACGACCTCATACCCATTCGAAGAAACTTTAATTAAGCCGTGTGCTTTAGAACATGGTGAAGCGAGGTCTAGGAGAGGCAGGTGAAAAGAAGATTCTGCAGTATTTTTTTTTATTCAAACGAACCAGTGAAAAGATGAATTAGCGAAATGTCGGAAGACATAATTGAACATGTGATTCAAGAGAGCGAATCGTTTCTATCGAACCATTTTGAATTCCAGAAAACATCTTCGACAAAAATCTGCAACCTTACAGAAGATAGTATACTCAGCACACTAATTTTATATCTACGTCATGCTTCAAGAAGTCATTGCTTCAGCAAGGCACTGCTCCAGCAAAACACTGCTCCAGCAAGGCACTGCTCCAGCAAAGCACTGCTTCAGCAACGCACTGCTCCAGCAAGGCACTGCTCCAGCAAAGCACTGCTTCAGCAACGCACTGCTCCAGCAAGGCACTGCTCCAGCAAGGCACTGCTCCAGAAACTGCTTCAGCAAGGCACTGCAACAGTAAAATAATGGACACACTAGCAGACTAGTTTTCCAATTTTTCCTCATTCAGTCAACTGATAAGAACACTCTCTCGCGCTGCTGAACGGGAATAACCCTTCAGCAGGATGTAGTCCCCAGTAGGTAACCTTCCAGGAGTAGTCCCCAGTGTAAACCCTTCCAGGAGTGTTCCCAGTAGACCCTTCCAGGAGCTTAGCAAGCAAGTTAGAAGCCCTTCCAGGAGTAGTCCCAGAACAACCTTCCAGGAGTGTCCCCAGCAACAACCCTTCCAGGATAGTCCTCAGTAACAACCCTTCCAGAGAGTAGTCCCCAGAACAACCTTCCAGGAGTAGTCCCACAGTACAACCCTGTCCAGAGAAGTCACCTTCAGCAACAACCCTTCCAGGAGTTCAGTCCCCCAGAAGCAACCCTTCCAGGAGTAGTCCCAGTAAACAACCTTCCAGATAGTCCCCAGTAAGGCAACCCTGTCCAGAAGATGCCTAGAACGCAGCCTTCCAGGAGAGTCCCCAGTAACACCTTCCAGGAGTAGTCCCCATAAGCAACCCTTCAGAGGAGTCCCCATGTAACAACCCTTCCAGGAGTAGTCCCCAGTAACAACGCCTTCCAGCGAGACGTCCCAGCACTCAGAACCCTTCAGAGATCCCAGTAACAACCCTTTCCAGGATAGTCCCCAGTAACAAACCTCTCCGGTAGCCCCAGTAAAACCCTTCCAGGAGTAGTTCCCAGCAACAACCCTTCCAGGAGTAGTCCCCAGTAACAACCCTTCCAGGAGTAGTCCCCAGTAACAACCCTTCCAGGAGTAGTCCCCAGTAACAACCCTTCCAGGAGTAGTCCCTAGTAACAACCCTTCCAGGAGTAGTCCCCAGTAACAACCCTTCCAGGAGTAGTCCCCAGTAACACCCTTCCAGGAGTAGTCCCCAGTAACAACCCTTCCAGGAGTAGTCCCCAGTAACAACCCTTCCAGGAGTAGTCCCCAGTAACAGCCCTTCCAGGAGTAGTCCCCAGTAACAACCCTTCCAGGAGTAGTCCCCAGTAACAACTCTTCCAGGAGTAGTCCCCAGTAACAACCCTTCCAGGAGTAGTCTCCAGTAACAACCTTTCCAGGAGTAGTCCCCAGTAACAACCCTTCCAGGAGTAGTCCCCAGTAACAACCCTTCCAGGAGTAGTCCCCAGTAACAACCCTTCCAGGAGTAGTCCCCAGTAACAACCCTTCCAGGAGTAGTCCCCAGTAATAACCCTTCCAGGAGTAGTCCCCAGTAACAACCCTTCCAGGAGTAGTCCCCAGTAACAACCCTTCCAGGAGTAGTCACCAGTAACAACCCTTCCAGGAGTAGTCCCCAGTAACACCCCTTCCAGGAGTAGTCCCCAGTAACAACCCTTCCAGGCGTTCTCCCCAGCAACAACCCTTCCAGGAGAAGTCCCCAGTAACAACCCTTCCAGGCGTAGTCCCCAGCAGCAACCCTTCCAGGAGTAGTTCCCAGCAACAACCCTTCCAGGAGTAGTCCCCAGTAACAGCCCTTTCGGGAGTAGTCCCCAACAACAACCTTTCCAGGAATAATCCCCAGCAACAACTCTTCCAGGAGTAGACCCCAGCAACAACCATTCCAGGAGTAGTCCCCAACAACAAGCTTTCCAAAAGTAGTCCCCAGCAACAACTCTTCCAGGAGTAATCACCAGCAACAACCCTCCCAGGAGTAGTCCCCAGCAACAACTTTTCCAGGAGTAGTCTCCAGCAACAGCCCCTCCAGAAGGAGTCCCCAGTAACAACCCTTCCAGGAGTAGTCCCCAGCAACAACCCTTCCAGGAGTAGTCCCCAGCAACAACCCCTCCAGGAGTAGTCCCCAGCAACAACACCTCCAGGAGTAGTTCCCAGCAAAATCCTCTTCAACAGTAGGCCCCAGCAACAACCTTTCCAGGAGTAGTCCCCAGCAAAAACCCCTTCAGCAGTAGTCCCCAGCAACAACCCCTCCAGGAGTAGTCCCCAGCAAAAACCCCTTCAACAGTAGTCCCCAGCTAAAGTCCCTCCAGCAGTAGTCCTCCAGCAATAACCCCTTCAACAGTGGTCCCCATCAACAACTCCTCCAGCAGTAGTCTCCAGCAACAACCCTCAGCACTATACCCCAGCAACAAGCCTCTACACTAGACCCCAACAACAAGCCTCAGCGCTAGACCCCAGAAACAAGCCTCTACACTAGACCCCAGGAGCAAGCCTCAGCACTAGACCCCAGCAACAAGCCTCTGCACTAGACCCCAGCCACAAGCCTCTGCACTAGACACCAGCAACAAGCCTCAGCACTAGACCTCAGTAAACGACCCTCAGTAGTAGAACTCAGCAACAACCCGCAGCAGTAGACCCCAGCAACATCACCTCCAGCAGTTCTTGAGACTCAAGACTTGTGACAGGGATGGACTACGGTCACTCTGGTTGAGTAAAAGACAAAACAACGTAAGCCTTGATTATAACGATGCTTCGCTCAACGGCAGCGCAACGTTCTTATGACAAAAGCTTCCGCTGTGCATTTTACCAGCGTAATCTGCAAACCTTGAAGCAATTATTGCAAATAGCAATAACAGAATGCATATATATTATTAGGATACAAAAGATAGTAGTATTGAACACTAGGACAAACACAAACGTAGTAATAGTAGTGATAAATATTAGGACAGACACAAGAGTAGTATATATATATATATATATATATATATTATATATATATATATATATATATATATATAAAATATATATAATATATATATATATATATTTATATATATATATATATATATATATATATATATATTTTTATATATATATATATATATATATATATTATATATATATATATATATATATATATATTACCGTGCATTCTCTAACCAATTAAGTTAAATATATTAATAAATGAACTCTGAATGAACTCTGTTTTCAAGCAACAACGCCCAGCAGTAGACCCCATCAACACCCCTCCTCCAGCAGTAGTCACCCCCTCTCCCCGCGCAGCAACGTCCCTTCTGCAGCAGCAGTCAACACACTGCTCTGGCTGCTGCTATAACACCACATCCGCTGTAAATGGCTCTTACACAACGGGACTTTTATTCCGAAAGTAAAAGTTTGAAGAACTTGTGCCTATTAGCAAGTTTCTACGGCTTTTATCACGACGTCGAGATTCTCCTTCTTTGTCCTATTTTCATAACTATTTTAATTTTTTTCATAGCCTTTTTTATTATTTTTTGTCTCAACAAACTATTTTTCTGGGTCAGTAATAGGAGGACGGAGGATGGAGCCTTCACCACTTCCTGTGATGAAGAATGATGAAGAATAGAAATCATTAACTTCAAACTATATATCTGTGTCCGCGATAAAGGAACGTTGGAACGAGCCTTTACCACTTCTTGTTTATGAATAATGTAAACGAATAAAAAACAACTATCATGGTAAAAATAAAAATGTTACCATGCAAACATTAAATAATAATAATAATAATAATAATAATAATCGCCCAACAGGAATGATCCCTTAAATCCATAGTAATTTGGCAGAAATATAAAAAAAAAATCGGCCCAAGCTCAAACTAACCAGGTTACCCAGGATTGGCTACAAAAACAAAAACATGGGGTGACAAACCCGAAAATGATACTTAGCCTGAAGACAGTTAATATGAGACGCTCTCCGTACACGTGCGTGTGTCCACGACACCACCACCGTGAGCGTCAAGACTAGAGTCAGCGACGGACGGCGGTCACCCTGGTGGAATAAATACACAAAAGATAAGATAAGATAAGATAAGATAAGATTTCGTTCGGATTTTTAACCCCGGAGGGTTAGCCACCCAGGATAACCCAAGAAAGTCAGTGCGTCATCGAGGACTGTCTAACTTATTTCCATTGGGGTCCTTAATCTTGTCCCCCAGGATGCGACCCACACCAGTCGACTAACACCCAGGTACCTATTTGCTGCTAGGTGAACAGGACAACAGGTGTAAGGAAACGTGTCGAAATGTTTCCACCCGCCGGGAATCGAACCCAGGCCCTCCGTGTGTGAGCGGGAGCTTTAACCACCAGGCCACCGGGCCCCAAACGTAAGCCTTGGTTATAAACGATGCTTCGCTCGACGTAAGCGAAACGTTCTTGTGATAAAGGCTTAAACTGTGCATTTTACCAACGTAATCTGCAAACCTTGAAGCATTAACTTTTCTGTAGAATGTATATATATATATATATATATATATATATATATATATATATATATATATATATATATATATATATATATATATATATATATATATATATATATATATATATATACATACTTAACTTTTTTCTTCTGTTTTTTATTAAGTTCTACAGGACAGAGGGTTATTAACCCATTGCTCCCGGCATTTTAGTCACCTCATACAGAGGAAACTTTCTTTTCCACTTCCCCATACAAAATAAAGGATATAAATAAAAACAAGAACTATTAAGAAAAAAGAAGAAAAACCTAGATGTGTGTATAAATATAGCTATACCAGTGCTCTTATATGGGTGTGAAGCATGGTTGGTGAATGTTGCAACAAGGAGAAGGCTGGAGGCAGTGAAGATGTCGTATCTGAGGCCAATGTGTGGTGTGAATATAATGCAAAGAATTCGTAGTTTGGAGATTAGGAGGAGGCGTAGGTTTACCAATATTATTATGCAGAGTGCTAAGGAGGGGTTGCTGAGGTGGGTCAGACATGTAGAGAGGGTGGAACAAAACAGAATGACTAAGAGTGTATAAATCTATAGTGGAGGGAACGTGGAGTAGGTGTCGGCCTAGGAAAGGTTGGAGGGGGTAAAGGAGATTTAGTGTGCAAAGGGCTTGGACTTCCAGCAAGCATACGTGAGTGTGCAAGGTAGGGGCGAATGGAGAGAAATGGTTTTTAGGGCTTAACGTGCTGTTGGAGTGTGAGCAAGGTAACATTCATGAAAGGATTCAGGGAAACCGTCAGGCCGGACTTGAGTCCTGGAGGTGAGAAGTACAGTGCCTGCACTCTGAAAGGGGGATATTAATGTTTCAGTTTTATAACTGTAGTGTAAGCGAGCCTCTGGCAAGACAGTAATATAGTGAATGATGATATTTTTTCTTTTTCGGGCCACCCTACCTTGGTGTGAAACGGCTGATGTGTTTATTTTATATATATATATATATTATATTATATATATATATATATATATATATATATATAATATATATATATATATATATATATATATATAATATACAATATATATATATATATATATATATATATATATATATATATATATATATATATATATATATATATTATCACACTGGCCGATTCCCACCAAGGCAGGGTGGCCCGAAAAAGAAAAACTTTCACCATCATTCACTCCATCACTGTCTTGCCAGAAGGGTGCTTTACACTACAGTTTTTAAACTGCACCCCCCCTCCTTCAGAGTGCAGGCACTGTACTTCCATCTCCAGGACTCAAGTCCGGCCTGCCGGTTTCCCTGAACCCCTTCATAAATGTTACTTTGCTAACACTCCAACAGCACGTCAAGTATTAAAAACCATTTGTCTCCATTCACTCTTATCAAACACGCTCACGCATGCCTGCTGGAAGTCCCAAACCCCTCGAAACAAAACCCCCTTTACCCCCTCCATCCAACCTTTCCTAGGCCGCCCCCTACCCCGCCTTCCTTCCACTACAGACTGATACACTCTCGAAGTCACTCTGTTTCGCCCATCTACATGTCTGCGAACCACTCAACCAACCCTTCCCTCAAGCCCCTGGACAACAGTTTTGGTAATCCTGCACCTCCCCTCCTAACTCCAGACTAACGTAATTCTCTGCATTATTATTACACATCACGCATTTGCCCTCAGACATGACATCTCCACTGCCTCCACCTCTCCTCGCTGCAACATTCATCACCCCACGCTTCACACCCATATAAGAGCGTTGGTAAACATACTCTCATACATCCCTCTGTTGGCATCCAGACAAAGTTCTTTGTCTCCACAGACACCTAATGCACCACTCACCCCTTTTTCCTCTCATCAATTTATGATTCACCTCATCTTTTTCATAGACCCATCCACTGACTCGCTCCCATTCCCAAATACTGAATACATTCACCTCCCCATACTCCTCTCTCTCTCCCCCAATCTGATATCCTATCTTTCATCACCTAATCTTTTTGTTATCCTCATAACCTTACTCTTTCCTGTATTCACTTTTAATTTTCTTCATTTGCACACCCAAATTCATCCACCCAGGGCCGGATTACCGCATAGGCAAACTAGGCATTTGCCTAGGGCCCCGCGCATTTGGGGGCCCGTGGTCCCAGGGGTTCAGGGGCTCATCCAAGACTGCGCACATGGCGCAAGTGCAAAGGGGTCCCTACCTAAAAAGTTTAAGTGTTTGGGAGAGAAAAATTTATTTTTAAAAATTAATCAAAACAAAAATAAATAATGAAATAAAATAAAATAAAAATAAATAAACCTACCAAGATGGTCAACACTCAAACACGACGCCGTTGGTTTAATCAGAACATCTGTGTTTTTCCCGCTTTATGGGGAGTATGGGAGATTCCTCTCCAATTTTCTGTATAATTTACACGTTATCTAAATTGTAACTGTGGGACAAATTTAAGAAGTGTTGTTGATAGACATTTGATGTGTATTGGATAAATGTTTGTTTTTCGCTCTAAATGTTAAGGGAGGTACCTGATAGGTTTTACTTGATCCAGTAAAGACGCATGGACCAGTAAAGAACGTGGCATTTTTTTGGTAAAAAATTACTATATAAGAAAAACCTTAAAACGCAAACTGACTTCCGTTTGTAGGTTTTTAAAAAGCACTTTGTCCCCTGTCTTTAAGTCTTTATCATTTCAATTAACAGATCACTCATTGATTGATGTTCTACATCACTTCCGTGCGCCAAATGCTTTAGTTTCATGTTGCGACGGAAGTGATGTAGAACTTCAATTAATTTTACTACATATTTTTCCCCCAGAAACACATAAGCCACATCAGAAAACGTTGGTTTTTTAAACCTGAAAATTGTCCCTGCATTCTTTAATTCTCATTTCCTTTAATCTATGGTGTAGGCCATATATCATGCAAAACATAAGGATTTTATTATTTAGTTTAGAGTTATGAAAATGTAATATAAATACGATTGTTCATTTGGTTCTTGGACTCAATGATATCTGTTTAAGTAAATGGAGATCACGTAGTGATGAATTAGTAAAATATTCGTAGCCCAAATCACTAACCTAAACATGGTAAAAGTTCTGTATTTGACTCCCTTTCTGCATAACGTTTGAATTTTTTAGATGCGCAGGGCCAGAGGTAAGAGGGGGCTACAGGGCCATATCCCCCCAATTGACAGAAAAAAAATTAATAATAATTAAAAAATTAATAATAATTGATAATGAAAAATTTGTATTTGCATGAATACAGACAGTGATACGATCCCCCTCATTATGGGAAAAAATTCCGGGGGGGGGGGGGGGGGGTCGTGAACGTGATGTTGGACGTTCTTATCGAGTTGGGTCACAGAAATGAAAGAACATAAATTCAAGAATAACAGAAAAAGATGTAGGAAGCTGCAGAAAGATCACAGACAAGCTCACGAAAACAGTTTTCTGATGTTACCGTACAGTTTGAATCTTCAGATACGTCAGATCATACAGGAAGCCCTCCCTCCATTATTTCTCAGCCAGCATCTACTCTTTTGTGTCTCCTCTCAATGTCCAACGGACATTTCAACCACAGGATTTGTCTTAAAAGATCCCTGCCCTCATGGCCAATGTAAATCCAGAGTTCCTCTACGTTAATGCCTTTCATTGAGAAAACTCAGTCAAACTCTGAAACATTGACTTTAGGAAACAAGCAAGATTTATGATGAGGAAGTCGTTTCGTTGTTTAACAGTCATCTATGTTTTATTAGGAAGCTGCAAATCAGAAACTGTGAAAAGATCATGGATTGTATACTCTGAAAAGCTCAGGAAAAGTACTGTTTCCAGCATGCAAGCTATTTTCTACCAAGAAAATACTCTTCACATCAGGGGTACAATGACTGGAAAAATTCCAAGCGTTTCGAGGAACATGAAAACAGCACCACTCACAGGAGCTGCATTTTAGCCAGTGTATTTCATGCACAGAAAAAGGCTTATTGGATCTCATTTGGAAAATCAAACTGAAAAAGAGCGCACTATTGGAGAAAGATTTTTCTAGAAAGAGTTTTAGCGGTTTGTAAATTCTTAGCTCAAGATGACTTGCTTCCGTGCAGAAATTGAGGTTTTTGGTTCGGAAAACAATTGGCAATTTCCTAGTATCTTAGAACTGTTAGCACAATTCGATCCATCTAACAAATCTTGGTTGGTCACGGCGACGGACGACCTTGGGAAGATTCAGGAAGAGGCACTGTATCTTACATGTCATCTACTATATGCAATGAATTTATTGAACTGATGACTAAGAAGGTCCTCAATAACATCATAGCACGTGAAAACTGCAAAATACTTGCAATATGTGTAGATTCAACAACCAGGATATTCACATACAGATCAATTGACCATTCATTGTTCTCTTTGTCGACTCCAATGAGTAGAGCACTTAATAATATTCATTACTCTTTCAGGCATGAATGGAGAAACAATGATGAATGTAGTATCTGGATACTCTGCTTGAACATGATCTCTCTATTATGGATTGCCGTGGACAGAGCTACGAACAAATGCAAGTAACAAGTCGGGTAAATATAATGATTGCAAGCCCGTATCAAGCAATCAAACCCCTTGCTGAATTATTGCCCTGCTTCAGGCTCAATCTTTTAATCTTGTTGGGTCATGTGCTGGCGGAGTGTTTGTGTCGCTTGGCCATTCAATTTTTGGCATTTACAAGCACTCTTTAATCATTCCTCTGCATCATATGCATCGGTGGAGGAAATACTCAATTCAAACCATTCATGGAGATGTCATCAAATCTTTTATCAACTAACAAGGTTGTCAGCGCAGCAGATGCATCACTGGCTTTTTGGAAAGACAGCTTTGCTGAAAATACTTTCTCTTTGTATCCTAATAGCAGAGGATGAAGACCAGACAGCAACTAACAAAGCGAAGCAGCCACTTAGCTTCATAATTGGAAGATTTTGAATGCTTTACTCTGTGTGCTTTGGGACTGTAGCTGGAACAGTTTTAAATCCACGAACAAGACAACACTTCACAAATTGACAGAATTTAAAAATGGCCTACTTGTGCTAACCTCTATGGCAGGCTTGGGAGTGGAATTTGTAAGCTCACTTCGCAATGATGAACTTTTGAAATGTTAAAGAGAAAGCAAACTGCTGGTGAAAGACTACAGTTTACCGGGCTGATCATCAGCGGTCTAGGAGAGGAAACGCAATTATGAAGAGCCAACAATGAAATTTGTGTTGCTACCAAGGCAGAAATGTTAAGCCACTACTTACTTCGTCATTCTGGATTCATGATACAGAATTGGTGAAAAGAAAGAAATCTACCAGAATCTCAATGACAAGTTTTGATTTCTGTTCAAAATTATACTATGCCAGATGCAGAATTGAGAGAAGCTGCAGTAAATTCAACAAACACCTTTCAGCAGATTATCTAGACACATTTGTTGAAGAAAATAGTTTCATTTTCTGAAGTTTATGAATCATATTAAAGCTCCACCTGAAAAATGTGCGCCCTCAGCTCTTTTGAAACTTTAAGAAATGCAGGTATCTTCAGAATCCTTCCCTAATGTTTGACATAGTGTATCGCCGTTACCTAACACTTCCAGCTGACTAACTGTGAAGGAGAACGTTTTCATTTTTTCTGTTTTGAAAAGAGTGAAAAACCAGTTCCGTTCACAATGAGCAAGACAATTGTGTAACTAGCCTTGTTTGAGCCATTGTGTCTGATCAAACAAAAATTTGATTTTCAGAATAAACTGATGATTTTGCCAAATAAATGAAATCCAGGAAAAAAGATTTAAGAAGTGACCTGTGAATTAAACAATTCTTTACTTTCTGAGTTTGTATTATGATTTGATAGTCTTATGCATTGATGAAATGTAACAATAATGGTCCAGTGATTTATAAAGGAATAATAGTCCGTAGTGGTTCTGCTGAATATAATTAGGTACATGATGTCACTACTTTAAATACCTAATTCTATTAATACTATGCTGTCTTGATTTATTCTCTTTAAAATGCCATAGGATTTAACAAAGATATTTATAATGGCTGAATTGTAATTTGTTTTGGTTGGCTTGATGTACTTTCCCTATTAAATTTAATCTAAATAGCCAGAATGTAATTTAATTAGAACGTTAAAACTGGCTCACACCGATCCCCCCTCCCCCACCCCCCAAGCTGAAAGGAGTCGCTTTCGCTTACACCCGTAACTCAAAGGGGGTGGGGCCGGAAGACTTCTTAATCCGTCCCTGAATCCACCAGTCTCTCTCTGCAACTTCTCTTCAGAATCTCCCAAGATCACAGTGTCATCAGCAAGAGCAAACTGACAACTCCCACTTTAATGAGTGATTCTTTATCTTTTAACTCCAGCGCCTCTTGCCAAGTACCCACGCATTTACTTTCTCCTTACAACACCATCTATAAAATATATTAAACAACCAGGTTCAATCACACATCCTTGTCTAAGGCTACTTTTACTGGAAAATAATTTCTCTCTTTCCTACATACTCTAACTTGAGCCTCACTGTCCCGCGTAAAAACTCTTCACTGCTTCAGTAACCTACCCCTCCTCACCAATACACCTGCCAACATCCTGCCACATGTGCCCCCCTATCCAACTCTGTTATACGCCTTTCCAATCCATAAATAGCCACAAAGGCCTCTTGCCCTTAACTAAATAATGTTCACTTATATGTTTCACTGTAAACACCTGGTCCACACACCCACCTACTTACCTTTCCTAAAGCCTCATTGTTCATCTGCTATCCTATTCTTCTCCGTCTTCTCTTAATTCTTCAATAATAACTCTCCCATACACTTTACCAGGTTTAATCAACAGACACTTATCCCCCTATAATTTTTGTACACTCTTTTGTCCCCCTGCCTTTATACAAAGAATACTATGCAAGGCTCACTGCCAATCCCTAGGAGCATTACCCTCCTTCCATACATTATTAAAAATGCTAACCACCACCACAAAACTAATTATCCCCACCTGCTTTTAATCATTTCTATCTTTATCCATCAATCCCGGCTGCCTTACCCCCTTTCATTTTACTACGCCTCTCGAACTTCCCCTACACTCACAACTGGCTCTTCCTCACTCCTACAAGATGTTATTCCTCCTTGTCCCCCTATACACGAAATCACAGCATTCCCTATCTTCATCAACATTTTATCAATTCCCTCAAAATTTTCCACTCCAATCTTCCCAATACCTCTAACTCTCCATTTAATAACTTCCTCTCCTATTTTTAACTGACAAATTTCATTTGTTCTGCTAGGCTGCCTTAACTTGTTAATCTCACTCCTAAACTTTTTTTCTTAATTTTTCAACAAAATTTGTTGATAACATCTTCATCCCACTCTCCTCCTTTGCTCTCATTTTATATTGCTTCACCACTCTCTTTACCTCGTCTTTTTCTCCACATACACTTCCTCCTTGCATCACTTCTACTTTGTAAAAAACTTCTCATATGCTAACTTTTCGTCCCTTACTACTCTCTTTACATCATCATTCCACCAATCGCTCCTCTTCCCTCCCACAACCCACTTTCCTGAAACACAAACTTCTGCTGACACTAACACTAATTTTAACCTACCCCATTCCTCTTAGAGCCCCCATTGCCTATGCTCTCATTACCCATCTATTAACAACCCAGGATTCCAAATGTCCTGTTATCCCGGGTGTAATGGAGTCAAAATAAACTCAGCAGAAAAAGTTTAGACTTATATTACCTTCACCCCAATTTAGAACTGCAATATGTACACTATGTACAGTGATAGTAATAGTGTCACCCACGGTAAGCAAGAGCAATAATTAGAAGCCACAAGATAGCAGACCGGCTTCAACCAGCTTCTAGAATGGGAATGACAAGGGAAGACAGGAGGAGTGTACCCACTAACCTTCTCTCTGCGACTGCCAAAACCATCATCTTATGCTAAACCTGTTGTCACTAATTTGAACGACGGGGCCCCATCATGAACTCAACATAGCATCCGTCTTGGCGGTTCGGGGGAGATAGCCTGTATATGAGGGTGTGTAATCGCCGAATAAAAGGTTAGTACTCTTTGCATCCACACCATCTATCCTCCAATAAGCTTTTTATACTTTGTTACCACCTAACTGCCTCCTCTTTTAGTTTTATAAACCTTCACCTCTCTCTTTTCCCTATGCTTCTATCTCCTTGTATCCCATCTACCTTTTACTCTCAGTGTAGCTTCAATAGAAAGTGATCTGATATATCTGGCCCCTCTATAAAACATTTACATCCTGAATGTCTACCTCAACATCTTTTATCTACCATACATAATCCAACAAACTACTGTCATTTCGCCCTACATCATATCATGTATACTTATTATCCTCTTTTTCTAAATTATGTATTAACCTCTAACTAAACCCCTTTCTAAACAAAGTTCACAATCATAGGTCTCCCATTATCATTTACAACCTGGCACCCCCCACACTTACCTACCACACCTCTCAAAAGTTTTCTCCTACTTTAGCATCATGTCCCCTACAACATTACTCTCTCCTTGTTCAAAGGCTCCTATTACATCACTTAACATCCTCCCTAAATTTCTCTCTCTCCTCTGCATTCCTCTCGTTCTCCAGGTGCATTACTCGCTGATTATGACCCACTTTAAGCATCCAACCTTTACTTTTAATCCACATAATTCTTGATTTTACACATTCATATTCTCTTTTCCTCCTTTCCATAAACTTGATCATTCACATTACTCTGCTACCCCGTCCTTTGCTCTAACTCTCTCAATACTCCAATTTTAATCCCATTTATTTCCCCCCCACCGAAACTTCTACTCCCTACCCCCCTTCAGCGTTTGTTTCGCTTAGGGGCCAGGACAATCCAACTTCTTTTCATTCAAAACATCAGCAAATCACTGTTTCTTGTCAACCGCACTACATCCACGCACATTCAAGCATCCTCCCAGTTTTATATATTTTCTTCTTCTCTTTTTAAGCAAAATGTCTACAGGAGAAGGGGTTACTACCATTGCTCCCGGCATTTTAAGTCGCCTCATACGACACGCAATGGCCTTACGTAGGAAAGATTCTTTTCCCACTTCCCCCATGGACAATAGAAGAAATAAAGAAGAACAAGAGCTATTTAGGAAAAAGGAGAAAACCTAGATGTAATGTATATATATATGCATGGTGCGTGTCTGTGAAGTGTGCCCACAGTGTAAGTATGAGTAGCAGATATCTCTGATATTTATCGTGTTTAATGAGACGAAAAAAAACCAGCAATCCTACTACCATCATGCAAAGCAGTTAGCAGGTTTCTGTTTCAATTCACAGTCATCTGGCAGGACTGTAAGTTACTTCCCGGGGTGGTTGCTGTCTACCAACCTACTACCTTATATATATAATATATATATATATAGATATATATATATATATATATATATTATATATATATATATTTATATATATATATATATATATATATATAAATATAATATATACATGTTTATATATATATAGATATATATATTTAATATAGTATATATATAATATATATATATATATATAATATATATATTAATTATATGTATTTGTATATATATATATATAAATTATATATATATCTATATATAATATATATAATATATACATTGTAAATATATATATATATATATATATATATATATATATAAATAATATATATATATATAATATATATATATATATATATATCTGTATATGTATATATATATAAATATAATATATATATTATATATATCTATATATAAATATATATAAAAATTATATTATATATAAATATAAAATCAGCTCGACGTGTATCTCTCGCCATTAAGGTAAATAACACTAATGAATGAACTCTGACTCTACCAAAAATTCAGTAAATACCTTTCATGATATGTGCTTGCCCCCCCAGTGACTTCCTCATTCAATGGCATACACATTAATTTTTATTATTTTTAACACACTGAAATAATTGACCTTTATAGCAATTTAAAAATTACTCGAGTTTATATAGTTCTGAATGTGCAGTGGAGGCTTGGCTTCAAACACACTCACACACACACACACACACTCACACACACCACACAACACTCACTACACACAACACACTACCACTCCACCACACACACACACACACTCACACCACTCACACCACACACACACACACACACACACACACACACACACACACACAACACACAACACTCTAAAGGAAGAGAAGAAGACAAGTTCCTTGCAGAAGCACTATCAGGCCAACGAGATATCCAAGAAATGTTATGGAAAGCATCATTGGAGATCCTTATATTGGACCCCGAGATATGAAGGAAAATAAAATGGTAGGATGAAAGGGAGACATCAGTCTTTGTTTATATAATCTGGTAGGTCGAAGGGACAACATACAAAGAAAGACAACAGGGAAAAGATAAAAGAGACTGAAAGTATCATGAGAGAGACAGGAGAGGAAGGCATGACCCAGCTGACACATTTTCAGAGAATACGTGGATACTCAAGGGAAAAAAAATCCAGTCAAATTGATTTTCAAGACAGAAATCGTGCAAAACAGACTCCTACAGCAGACACCACGACTATGGGATTCATCAAATTATCAGCTTGTGAACCTCGACCAACACAGAACATGAGAAGAATGACAGAAACCGAGAGGATACAAAGATGTAGGGGGCAGGAAAGAGAGTCAAGGATACAGATGGGCAGGGGAGCCCAGACACAGGAAGACCAGCAAACACAAACTCCCTTAGAACCACCCAGAGAACATCCTTAACTTTGACAATCCCACTGCAACCAAACGAATTAACCCAAAACAACCCACTCACAATCTGCACTCACAATCATCCCTCCCCATCACTAAGAGAAGAGATTTCGTTCGGATTTTTAACCCCGGAGGGTTAGCCACCCAGGATAACCCAAGAAAGTCAGTGCGTCATCGAGGACTGTCTAACTTATTTCCATTGGGGTCCTCAATCTTGTCCCCCAGGATGCGACCCACACCAGTCGACTAACACCCAGGTACCTATTTGCTGCTAGGTGAACAGGACAACAGGTGTAAGGAAACGTGTCGAAATGTTTCCACCCGCCGGGAATCGAACCCGGGCCCTCCGTGTGTGAAGCGGGAGCTTTAGCCACCAGGCCACCGGGCCACCTGCCACCTTTACAGCAGCCACCCATTATATCCTGCCCCAAGTCCTCTAACTCCTTCAACAACCCCACAAATTCTCCAGAAGAAGTTGAAGATATGTACACGAATGCAGACAGAATAACAAATAAATGTGAGGACTGGGATACTAACAGATGAGGCTTCCCCTCTATATATCAGATCCTGAGGAAAGATAGAGGGGACAGAGGGGAAGCAAGGGATTTCATAGAACACTTCAGACTGGGGATCCAAAGGTGGTAATTGCAGTGGTGCACAACCGGTCACAGAATAGCAGGAGGCTAAGACAAGAGTATGACAAGAGCAACAGAGCAATTGTGGGCAAACTAGCTGAGGTGGTCAGAAGGGCCCACGTGGGTATGGCAAAGTTACTAGTTGTGGGTGATTTTAATCAAAGGAATATAGTTCAAACACTGAGGACATCATATATGAAAGGCCCTTCATAGCTAACGATCATGTGGTCCTGAGATTCGAATACATTGTAGAATTAAAAGTGGAGAGGGAAGCAGCACAAGTAGGAGAAGAGATGCCAAACTACAAAAGAGAGGACTACACAGGCATGAGAAATTTTCTGTATGACGTATATTGGGATAGATAACTGGAGGGAAAACCAGTAAATGAAATAATGGAACACGTGACTACAAAATGCAAGGCAGAGGAGATGTTAGTACCCAAGAGCAGCATAAACAATGGGAAGACTAGAAAGAGTCCTTGGTTCATCCAAAGGTGTAAAGAGGCCAAAACTAAGTGTGCTAGAGAATGGAAAAATTATGGAAGCAAAGGACCCAGGAAAATAAGAAGATTAACCGAGGAGCAAGAAACGAATATGCGTGGATAAGAAGGGAGGCCCAGCGGCAATACAAGAATAACATATCACCGAAAGTCAAATCTAACCCAAAGCTGTTGTACAGCCACATCAGGAGAAGAACAACAGTATGGACCAGGTAATTAAGTTGAGGAAAGAAGGAAGGAGAGAGGATCACAAGAAACTACTAAGAATTAGTGAAGAGCTCAACACGAGATTTAAGGAAGTATTTTCAGTGAGGATAAAAAAGACTCCAGCAAACAGGGATGGAAGAGTTCACCAACAAGTGCTGGACACACTACACAACCGAGGAGGAAGTGATGAGGCTGCTAGGTGAACTATATACCTCAAAGGCGGTGGAATTGAATAACTTCTCTCCGTGGGTCCTGAGAGAGCTAGCAGTGGTACTTTGTAGGTACTGACACAAACACATCCATAGGTGTGGAAGACAGCAAATGTAGTGCCAGTCTTTAAGAAAGGAAACAGGCAGGTAGCGGTGAACTACAGACCAAAGTCACTGACATGTATAACCGCTCAATGAACAAAACGTGGTACAAAAGGAAATTGTGAAATGGTTGTAGTGAGAAAGTGACTCGTTCATGGCTGGTCTATTCACCTTCTAAAAAGTCTGCATTTTGTATCTGTTGTCTTCTCTATTCCCAGTTAGACCATCAATCCTCATTGGAGCAAGAAAGTGGATTCAACCAGTGGAAAGTACCTTAAAGGATTAATGTTCTTGAAAATGTTAAGAATCACTGGGAGTGTTTCACACAGTGGAAAGACATGGAAAGAAATTTAGCTTAAAATGCGGAACTTCAGTCACAGATTGAGAAGGAAAAACAAAAGTGGCGTGTTATCTTGACGAGAATCCTTCACTGCATAAAATTCCTCGCCACTCAGAACCTGGCTTTGCGAGGACACGGAGTCATTTCAGCTGAAAGATGACTCCAATGTGGGAAATTTCCTTGACTTACAGAAACTACTGGTAATCTTTGACCCTGTCATGGAATATCACCTCTCTCATGTCTAAAATCATCCTGGATCCACGTCTTATCTTTCACCGGTTGCCCTGATCGAATTCAGCAAAATGACGACATCCACTGTTCGCCGAGTTTACTGATAACCGTTCGTAAAGCCATGTACTACGGTCTCATGTTCGACTCGACTCCTGATCAGGCACACCATGAGCACATGTCGGAAGTACTGAGGTATGTGGCAGCTGATTTTGAGAGGTAAACAATGCATGTTAGAGAGTCCTTGTTTTTTATCCAGGTAAGCAAGAAGGATGGCTGAGAGCGTAGTTGAAGACATCTTGAAACAGCTAGAGAAGGATGAAATGGAGCTTCAAGATTGTCGGTCACAGTGCTATGACAACGCTGCTGTGATGGCTGGACACAGAAGTGGTGGTCATCAAAGAATAAATGAGTAAAACAACTTGGCAGTGTTTGTGAATTGCGACAATCACTCAACTTGGTGAGTGTACATGTAGTCAAGCAGGATTCAGTAGTGATCACTTTTTTCTCGGAACTATCGAAGCTCTCTGCGTGTTCTTCTCTCGTTCAACAGAGCGTTGGGAAAAACTCAAAAGTGCCGTGGTTGTTAAGTCGGAGTCTAAAACCAGTAGAGTACAAGAACAAAAGCAGTGAAGCCCGTCAATAAGTACCTTCAAAAGAGGCTTTAAGTTCTCCAGACATTGAAAATGAGACCATTGAAACAAGAAGTGACGCAAAGCAGCTGTATAACCGCATAATGAATTACGATGTTCTGACTTTGCTAGGATTTTGGAACAAAGTACTCATTCGCAATGACCGTATTCAGAGGAGGTTGCAGGATCCTAGCATGAACTTCCACGATGCTGCCCTGGATTCGAAAGCCCTCCCATATAATAATGATGATGAAAAAGAAGTGTTGGTCAGTGAGTCACTCGAAGAAGGACTCGGTCTCTTAAGAGAGACCTAGTCTTTCTTCCCAATTCCTTCGTCATTCCTTCTCGCCATTCATTTCATTCGTCTCTGAAAGACAACAGAGATGAATGAAACGAATGGCTGATGAGAACTCGAGAGACGCTGGGTTAACAGCCAAGGAGGAAATAGAAAGTCATGAAGAGAACACTCGACCGTCTTCACAGAGAAATGGATGGCACGACACTGATGCCAAGTTTGGGTTAATTCTAGATGTCAAGGGACTGTGTTACCGTGCCGAGAGTAACGACCTGAAGAAGTGCGAAAATCTGGGAAAATTGTACAGCTCTGATGTTGATGGACAGCAGCTATATGAAGAAATTTTGGATTGAAGAATGTTGCTGTCAAGTCGAGCCAACATGAAAATATCAAGATCTGAAGAGTTTCTAAAATTTATTGTTCGGTATGAAGATGAGAACGTCTTCCCCAATTTTCGCATTGCTATTCAGAAGATGCTAAGGAACGCAGTTTCCATTGCCAGCTGCAAGAGATCATTCAATAAGTTAATACAAATGTTTTCGTATTTGAGAGTCTCCACGGGTCGAGACAGACTTTGTTACCTGGCTCTGCTGAGTGTGGAAAGAGAAGAAACTGAAAAAAAAAATGAATTTAAGCATATCATAGACCAATTTGCATCAGCGAAATCAAGGAAGATGCTGTTGTAATCCTCATGTAATGCCATAATTTCATAATTAAAAGATTAACGAGCTTAACTTATATTTGTATTGTAGAGGATTTTATGGTAAAGTTATCTAAAAGATGGGTGTCAGATGTTTGGACAGGGACGCAATTTCAGTGATCGTCATAGGAGCTTTTTCCCGTAGATACGTCCCTGCCAGTATGGAACCCACACTTCGTCAAACAGGTCAAGAAATTAGAAAAAGTGCAAAGGTTTGCAGCAAGACTAGTCCCAGATCTAAGGGGTATATCCTACGAGGAGAGATCATGGGAAACCAGCCTGAAGATATTGGAGGACGGGAGGGATAGGGATGACATGATAACGACATATACAATACTGAGAGGAATTGACAAGGTGGATAGGGACAGAATGTTCCAAAGATGGGACACAGCAACAAAGGGTCACAACAGGAAGTAGAAAACTCAGATGAGCCACAGGGATGTTAAAAGCATTTCATCATTCATAGAGCTGTCAGGAAGCAGAACAATCTGGAGACTGATGTAGTAGAGACAGAATCCATACATAGCTTTAAGAGTTACTGAGATAAGAGATACAGCCTTCCCGGATGGGAGTGCCATAGTTGTGTATCTACTTAATTTGTAAGTTTTAGCCCAGTAACTGTGCCTCCACAGTCTACTGTATTATACATTACTACTTACACATATTTAAACTAAGTTAAATTTAGGCAAAATTTAGCCTAGTTTCTACACGAGTGTCCTACACAATATTTCCCGCCAAGAGTGAGTGCCCAAGGGTACCAGCTGACGCCTACGGCCGAGCGGGCTCAGTCACGGTACAAGCATTGAGAGAGATGGAGTGATACTCCCCATCACATTCGCTGCAATGAATTATATTTGTCACAGCACGCGACATGAATATGTCACCGCAATTAGGACTCTCGTTGCCGGGTTAGACAGTGGTATGTGATCCCACAGATAGTTCTCTGTATACCACAGCACATCTCCCTCCACGTAAGTACTCGAAACTTTGAATGCATTCATGTACCCTACCATTATCAGAGACCTGCGATTGCCACTGTGTAGAATGAGGTACGTTCATATCATTTCAGGTAACCTTGGATGTAGCGGCAGGTCCTAGGATGAATTTCATGACTGAATAGGGACCACTAACTCAACAGTCATAACCCACAGGCAGCCATTATTCTATATAGATATGATAAAGCTCATGGAACAGGAAGAGAGTGGACCTAGTAGCGACCAGCAAAGAGGCGGGGCCAGGAAATGTGGCTAGACCCTTACACCCCCTAAATAGGTTAGTACAAATAGGCAAACACACACACACACACACACAAGGGGCCAGGAGCTATGAATCGACCCCCCCCCATCTACATATAGGTGAGTACACACATATCAGGCACTTACAATGCAGGATCAGCTATTCTCCTCTAACCCTGTGCAACCCGCTTATCCTCCATTTCATTCTAATCCCATTCCTTTTACCTCTTTTACTCAGTCATCCCCTACTCTAAAATCATTCCCTAAACCCACCCTTTAAGGGAAGTGTTGTGGTGTCATTGAAGGGCTCATTAAAAGAATTGTAGCAACGCTCCCGTTCCTAAGTGTCATACATGCTGCATGACACTTAAAGGACAAAAAACAACAGCTCAGTAGTCTGTCTTTAATTCTATCTCACCTTACAAGATGCTATTGGTAAGACGGTAGATGAACTTAAAGAAAGGATGAGAGGCAACACCATAGCAATCATGAAGATGGAAACCTCTATATCAAATATGACATACCCAGGAGGGAAATAAATGATAACGACAGACAGATACGGGGAAGAAGCGATCCCTATCAAGGAGCAACGGAGGCTTCAACACTTGATATTCTTCACTGTAGACTCTTGGATATCCATAACATTACGAAGCACCGCGCTGATGATTCCAAGAGATCAAAGTGACAGTACAACAGCCACATTGAGACTCTCGCTTAAATATAAGAAATCTACTAATTGTAGGATTTTGAAGCATAATGAAAGTGACTGACAAAAACATGTAGGCAACAGTTAATCAGATCACAGACTGCAGGCCAGTCCTAAAACTCGCACTCCCATGTACTTAACTACTTGTCTATACAGACCTACCAACATTCATCCAACTTGGTATGTTATTAAACACCAGATCAATGTTACTATACGTAATCTTCTTATTACGGTTTGTTGAGACACGTAAAGTTAATGGAGATAATACTATAAATCTTCTTCAACCCACCTGAATTATCGGATTATTAATATTACTTTTTGTAATGTGTTAAACCCGCTAAAACCAGTGCGGATCATTCAACACAAAGAGTGATGAAGGCTCGATCGTCTGTCCACTAATCGTGAGACAGATGTACTTTCATTCAATATACACTTATCTCCTAAAGAAGAGAAGATACAAAGAATGTTGACTATATTTGAAATTCATCCATATGTATCAGACGAGGAGGAGCTTTAGTACCATCACCCGCTATGAGCCACTTATCACTGCATCCTGATGTTTAAGTAAGAGGTAGTAGAGTGATAGAGTCGAGTGGACCAGGGAGCAGAGGGCTCGAGGGATTCCTATTCCGTATATGCTACAGCTTAATGGATAAAAGAAACAAAGACAGCACTTGGTTTAACAGCGCAAGGAAACAAAAACAAGGATCACAAAGGATATTAGAAATGCAGATGAAGGACAAGAACAGAGAAAACAACGAATTGATCTGAAGAGCTCACCAATAATATATTAGAATGAGGAAGGAAGCCGTGGTATTGTACGACAGTGAAGAACCAAATCTTCAGGCTGAAAGTAACAAGGTTCAGCTCGCCAACACTAACTGAGAAGGATGTGAGAAACTTTCCAAAAGACTGCCCCTCAAGGAAGGTTCCTTGATGTTGGTGAGGGGCTCTTGATTTAGGGAATTGGATCTGTGCTCCAGTTCCCCGAATTAAGCCTGAATGCCTTCCACATCCCCCCCCCCCAGGCGCTGTATAATCCTCCGGGTTTAGCGCTTCCCCCTTGATTATAATAATAATAATAATCCAAAAGACTGAGGTGTTAATGACCCATCCATCATACTGCAAAAAATAAAAAACGGAGCTCAACCCCAAGAAATACTGTAGCGCAGAGTTAACACAAGATAAGGTCATGGAACACCTGAAGAAACTGGATGTAAGAACATACAAAGAGCCAGAGAACCTCTCACCACAGACAGTGAAGAAACTAGTAGAAACCCTTAGGAAAATCATTTAAATGATCCAACTACCACGCCACTACACATAACATTCCTGTCAAAGAAGGTGTTTTAATGCTGGTGAAGGACTCTTGTTCTACGGAATTGAAAGTATTCCCTCGCTATTCCTGGATCAAATCTGATAAGCTTTCATTACCCGGGCGCTGTAGGGACCTGCAGTTTTATTATTTACCCGAAAAAAATATTTTAGTATGTAAACTAATATTCCAGTGCAGTGTGATGGCAGTCGTGTTCTCAGTGAGCATGTACGTACATCAGTCGTGTTCTCAGTGAGCATGTACGTACATCAGTCGTGTTCTCAGTGAGCATGTACGTACATCAGTCGTGTTAATAACAAAGTACCAGAAGCTGGAAACCTACAAACGTAACATCAATAAGTATGAGAAACGACAGGCAGATACGCCAAACAATACAAAGATTCTTATTCTCGAATATCTTACACGGTGCAGTACAAGAGTTCAGCATAAACTTCGTTAACCACCTTGAAAAGGTATTCCTACCATAGGACCAACAACATTAGTTCAGAGAAAGGTATTAGATCTCATTAATGTAATAGCCAACAATATAATCACCAACATCACCATTACCGCTGTCATCGCCAAATAAACACACCGCCGCCAATGGCACCGTTCCCTCCTCCCTCCCCAACACTACCCCTCAAGGAAGGCTCCTTGACGCTGGTGAGGGGCTCTTGATCTAGGGAATTGGATCTGTGCCCAGTCCTCTGAATTAAGCCTGAATGCCTTCAATCCCCCATAGCTGTATAATCCTACGTTAGGCTTCCCCCTGATATAATAATAATAATAATAATCCCCAACACTACAACTCCCAACATTGTCAACAACAGCCTTTATTACCACAGCAACGACCACACCCCCTCAACACCCTTATTACCACCACCTAGTTACAACACCCTCAACTACAACATCCACCACCACCATCGCCATTACCACGACTACCACCAACACTACCACCATCATCACCACCATTACCACCACCACCTACCAATACTTCCCGGCAACACCTTCACTACCACCACTTCCAGTCCTGACTCCATTGCATCCTACAACTAAAAAAAATCCTTTTGATCTCTAGCCACCTTCATCATCTGCATTTTCCGCTCGCCTAATCACGCCATCTCAGCGTTTTTTTATTTTATCGAAATTACTCGTGTTTACTGAAGGGGAAAAATGATACGTAAGGGAAAAATTTCTTTGGGAATGTTGATAGTGAGGGATCTGCAACGCCTCCGCTGTGTTGCAGAATGAAGAACAGAGGCAGCTGATATATGTGTCCGAGTTTACATATACAGGTGTACTCTGAATCGTAACTCCTCACATACTTGCTCCAAAACCCATACACAAAATTAAAAATATAGGAAACAGGTGCAAGTGGATTTTGATATGCATACATGTATTGTTCTATTACGACTTGCGTACATGCGAAAAAATACAGAAAGCACACACACACACACACACACACACACACACACACACACACACACACACACACACACACACACACACACACACACACACACACACGTGAAGTTGATGTGAAGAATTCACTCGATCGAAGACCAGGCAGAACTACAAAGGGATCTGGACAGGCTGCAGACCTGGTCCAGCAATTGGCTCCTGGAGTTCAATCCCACCAAGTGCAAAGTCATGAAGATTGGGGAAGGGCAAAGAAGACCGCAGACGGAGTACAGTCTAGGGGGCCAGAGACTACAAACCTCACTCAAGGAAAAATATCTTGGGGTGAGTATAACACCAGGCACATCTCCTGAAGCGCACATCAATCAACCAAATAACTGCTGCAGCATATGGGCGCCTAGCAAACCTCAGAACAGCATTCCGACATCTTAATAAAGAATCGTTCAGGACCCTGTACACCGTGTACGTTAGGCCCATATTGGAGTATGCAGCACCAGTTTGGAACCCACACCTAGCCAAGCAAGTAAAGAAACTAGAGAATGTGCAAAGGTTTGCAACAAGACTAGTCCCAGAGCTAAGAGGTATGTCCTACGAGGAGAGGTTAAGGGAAATCAACCTGACGACACTGGAGGACAGGAGAGATAGGGGGGACATGATAACGACATACAAAATACTGAGAGGAATTGACAAAGTGGACAAAGACAGGATGTTCCAGAGATTGGACACAGTAACAAGGGGACACAGTTGGAAGTTGAAGACACAGATGAATCACAGGGATGTTAGGAAGTATTTCTTCAGCCACAGAGTAGTCAGTAAGTGGAATAGTTTGGGAAGCGATGTAGTGGAGGCAGGATCCATACATAGCTTTAAGCAGAGGTATGATAAAGCTCACGGTTCAGGGAGAGTGACCTAGTAGCGACCAGTGAAGAGGCGGGGCCAGGAGCTCGGACTCGACCCCCGCAACCTCAACTAGGTGAGTACAACTAGGTGAGTACACACACACACACACTTAGCCAAGCACGTAAAGAAACTAGAGAAAGTGCAAAGGTTTGCAACAAGACTAGTCCCAGAGCTAAAAAGTATGTCCTACGAGGAGAGGTTAAGGGAAATCAACCTGACGACACTGGAGGACAGGAGAGATAGGGGGGCATGATAACGACATACAAAATACTGAGAGGAATTGACAAGGTAGACAAAGACATGATGTTCCAGAGACTGGACACAACAACAAGGGGACACAGTTGGAAGTTGAAGACACAGATGAATCACAGGGATGTTAGGAAGTTTTTTTTTTTCAGCCACAGAGTAGTCAGGAAATGGAATAGTTTGGGAAGGGATGTAGTGGAGGCAGGATCCATACATAGCTTTAAGCAGAGGTATGATAAAGCTCACGGTTCAGGGAGAGTGACCTAGTAGCGATCAGTGAAGAGGCGGGGCCAGGAGCTTGGACTCGACCCCTGTAACCTCAACTAGGTGAGTACACGCCTCACTCCCGCAAACCTCACTCAAGGAGAAAGATCTAGGGGTGAGTATAATACCGAGTACGTCGCCAGAAGCACACATTAACCAGATAACTACTGAGGCATATGGGTGCCTGGCAAACCTGAGAATAGCGTTCCGATACCTCAGTAAGGAATCGTTCAAGACCCTATACACTGTGTACGTCAGGCCCATACTGGAGTACGAGGCACCAGTTTAGAACCCACACCTAGTTAAGCACGTGTTGCAAAGGTTTGCAACAAGGCTGGTTCCAGAGCTAAGGGGAATGTCCTACGAAGAGAGGTTAAGGGAAATCGGTCTGACGACACTGGAGGACAGGAGGGCCAGGGGTGACATGATAACGACATACAAAATACTGCGTGGAATAGATAAGGTGGACAGAGACAGGATGTTCCAGACATGGGACACAGAAACAAGGGGTCACAATTGGAAGTTGAAGACTCAGATGAGTCAAAAGGATGTTAGGAAGTATTTCTTCGGCCACAGAGTTGTTAGGAAGTGGAATAGTCTGGCAAGTGATGTAGTGGAGGCAGGAACCATACATAGTTTCAAGACGAAGTATGATAAAGCTCATGGAGCAGGAGAGATAGGACAAAGTAGCGGTCAGTGAAGAGGCGGGCCAGGAGCTGAGTCTCGACCCCTTCAACCACAATTAGGTGAGTACATGTAACACATGAAGGAAGGTATAGATTCAGAACTGTCCCTGTCTGCAGACGATGTTAAGTTAATAAGGAGAATTCGGTCGGAGGAGAACAAGACAGCACTACAGAGGGACGTGGCAGGCTGCATGCCTGGTCTAGCAACTGAGAACTGGAGTTCAACCACACTAAGTGCAAAGTCATGAAGATTGGGGAAGGGCAAAGAAGACCGCAGACAGGAGTACAGTCTAGGTGGGCCAAAGACTACAAACCTCACTCAAGGAAAAGAATCTTGGAGTGTGTATAATACCGAGCACATCTCATAAAGCGCACAACAACTAAATAACTACTGCAGCAAATGAGCGACTAGCGACCGTAGGAATAGCATTCCGACATCTCAGTAAGGAGTCGTTCCGGACCCTCTACAGTCTACACCGTGTACGTCAGGATCATACTGGAGTATGCAGCTCCAGTTTGGAATCCTCACTTGGTCAAGCACATCAGGAAACTAGAGAAAGTTTAATATAATTAATAAAGGATTACATAATATCCTTATTGATCTATTGATGAAAAATGACAGCGATGAGGAGAAAATTATAGTACTTGAGGTTTGAACTAAAAATAAATAAATTGGCTGGAACTTAAGATTAACTATCAACAGATTCCCTTAATATAACAACAGTTTTTTTAGACTTCAGCATAAAAGTTGTCGACAAGAATGAGAGGCAGAAACTCAGCATCGATATCAAATTTAATATTTACCGGAACAACAGGAAATTTCACAACTTTGTGAAATATGAATTAGAAGATGAAAAAGAAAAGATTATAAGAGAGCTGCAATACTTTAAAATAGTATTTTAGAGAAATTAAAAGGAAAAATAAATTACAAATGTCAAATGAAAATAATCTGCACAAAAAGTTCTATAGCGAATACGAAAAAAAAATTTAAGACAATATGCCAAAAAAAGAAACGGTTAAGATGATAGAGAAGATGTTAGAAAAGTATACAAAAAAGAGAGGTGGTAATCGTTATAGGAAGCAAGTTAGTCAATATACTTGTCGAAGAGTGAAGGTTAGAAATGAAATATTCAGATGTAAGGAGAGAGGAAGAAAGAATTTTTGAAAAAGAATTATTTTATTATCGCACTGGCCGATTCCCACCAAGGCAAAGTGGCCCGAAAAAGAAAAACTTTCACCATCATTCGCTCCATCACTGTCTTGCCAGAAGGGTGCTTTACACTACAGTTTTTAAACTGCAACATTAACACCCCTCCTTC
>NC_069400.1:92780845-92805845 GCF_026875155.1 Cherax quadricarinatus
GAGTGTAAGCCAGCACCCAAGAAGAGTGTAAGCCAGCACCCAAGATGAGTGTAAGCCAGAACCCATGATGAGTGAAAGCCAGAACCCAAGATAAGTGTAAGCCAGCACTCAAGATAAGAGGAGGCCAGCACCCAAGATGATTGTAAGCCAGCACCGATGATGAGTGTAAGCCAGCACCCATGATGAGTGTAAGCCAGCACCCATGATGAGAGTAAGCCAGCACCCATGATGAGAGTAAGCTAGCACCCATGATGAGTGTATGCCAGCACCCATGATGAGTGTAAGACAGCACCGATGATGAGTGTAAGCCAGCACAAATGATGAGTGTAAGCCAGCACCCATGATGAGAGTAAGCCAGCACCCATGATGAGAGTAAGCTAGCACCCATGATGAGTGTATGCCAGCACCCATGATGAGTGTAAGACAGCACCGATGATGAGTGTAAGCCAGCACCCATGATGAGAGTAAGCCAGCACCCATGATGAGAGTAAGCCAGCACCCATGATGAGAGTAAGCCAGCACCCATGATGAGAGTAAGCCAGCACCCATGATGAGTGTAAGCCAGCACCCATGATGACAGTAAGCCAGCACCCATGATGAGAGTAAGCCAGCACCCATGATGAGTGTAAGCTAGCACCCAAGATGAGAGTAAGCCAGCACCCATGATGAGTGTAAGCTAGCACCCAAGATGAGAGTAAGCCAGCACCCATGATGAGTGTAAGCCAGCACCCAAGATGAGAGTAAGCCAGCACCCATGATGAGTGTAAGCTAGCACCCAAGATGAGAGTAAGCCAGCACCCATGATGAGTGTGAGCCAGCACCCAAGATGAGTGTAAGCCAGCACCAAAGATGAAAGTAAGCCAGCACCAAAGATGAAAGTAAGCCAGCACCAAAGATGAAAGTAAGCCAGCACCAAAGATGAGTATAAGCCAGCACCAAAGATGAGTATAAGCCAGCACCAAAGATGAAAGTAAGCCAGCACCTAAGATGAGTGTGAGCCAGCACCCAAGATGAGTGTGAGCCAGCACCTAAGATGAATGTGAGCCAGCACTCTTGATGAGTGTGAACCAGCACCTAAGATGAATGTGAGCCAGCACCTAAGATGAATGTGAGCCAGCACTCTTGATGAGTGTGAACCAGCACCTAAGATGAATGTGAGCCAGCACCTAAGATGAGTGTGAGCCAGCGCTCAAGATGAGTGTGAGCCAGCGCTCAAGATGAGTGTGAGCCAGCACTCAAGATGAGTGTGAGCCAGCGCTCAAGATGAGTGTGTGCCAGCACCTAAGAAGATGAGACGCTGCAATGAGATAATGAGAGAACAGGATCATGTAAAGCGAGAATAAGAGAAGGCATGGAGAAGACGATGCGATAGTAAAAGAATGAGAGAAAGCACGGGTAGGATGAGAAGATGCAGAAGGAATACAAGAGTATGTTATAATGAAAAATACAAGAGGATGAAACGATGCATGAAGAAGATGAAAGGATGAAATAATGAGAGGATTAGAGGAAGCACGAATGCAAGGATTCGACGTGAGGATTGACTCTTAAAACATTGAATATCATGGGAAGATACATGAGGTACACACCCATCACGCAGGATGGTGTTCCAGTAATACACCATCACGCGGGATGGTGTTCCAGTAATACACCATCACGCGGGATGGTGTTCCAGTAATACACCATCACGCAGGATGGTGTTCCAGTAATACACCATCACGCGGGATGGTGTTCCAGTAATACACCATCACGCAGGATGGTGTTCCAGTAATACACCATCACGCAGGATGGTGTTCCAGTGATACACCATCACGCAGGATGGTGTTCCAGTCATTCACCATCACGCGGGATGGTGTTCCAGTAATACACCATCACGCGGGAT
Organism: Cherax quadricarinatus; assembly: GCF_026875155.1. Taxonomy (NCBI): domain Eukaryota; kingdom Metazoa; phylum Arthropoda; class Malacostraca; order Decapoda; family Parastacidae; genus Cherax; species Cherax quadricarinatus. Next base: position 92,782,725 of record NC_069400.1, read on the forward strand.
GGTGTTCCAGTAATACACCATCACGCGGGATGGTGTTCCAGTAATACACCATCACGCGGGATGGTGTTCCAGTAATACACCATCACTCAGGATGGTGTTCCAGTAATACACCATCACGCAGGATGGTGTTCCAGTAATACACCATCACGCACGATGGTGTTCCAGTAATACACCATCACGCGGGATGGTGTTCCAGTAATACACCATCACGCAGGATGGTGTTCCAGTAATACACCATCACGCAGGATGGTGTTCCAGTAATACACCATCACGCAGGATGGTGTTCCAGTGATACACCATCACGCAGGATGGTGTTCCAGTCATACACCATCACGCGGGATGGTGTTCCAGTAATACACCATCACGCGGGATGGTGTTCCAGTAATACACCATCACGCGGGATGGTGTTCCAGTAATACACCATCACGCAGGATGGTGTTCCAGTAATACACCATCACGCAGGATGGTGTTCCAGTAATACACCATCACGCAGGATGGTGTTCCAGTAATACACCATCACGCAGGATGGTGTTCCAGTAATACACCATCACGCGGGATGGTGTTCCAGTAATACACCATCACGCAGGATGGTGTTCCAGTAATACACCATCACGCAGGATGGTGTTCCAGTAATACACCATCACGCAGGATGGTGTTCCAGTAATACACCATCACGCGGGATGGTGTTCCAGTAATACACCATCACGCAGGATGGTGTTCCAGTAATACACCATCACGCAGGATGGTGTTCCAGTAATACACCATCACGCAGGATGGTGTTCCAGTAATACACCATCACGCAGGATGGTGTTCCAGTAATACACCATCACGCGGGATGGTGTTCCAGTAATACACCATCACGCAGGATGGTGTTCCAGTCATACACCATCACGCGGGATGGTGTTCCAGTAATACACCATCACGCAGGACGGTGTTCCAGTAATACACCATCACGCAGGATGGTGTTCCAGTCATACACCATCACGCAGGATGGTGTTACAGTAATACACCATCACGCAGGATGGTGTTCCAGTCGTACACCATCACGCAGGATGGTGTTCCAGTAATACACCATCACGCAGGATGGTGTTCCAGTCATACACCATCACGCGGGATGGTGTTCCAGTAATACACCATCACGCAGGATGGTGTTCCAGTAATACACCATCACGCAGGATGGTGTTCCAGTAATACACCATCACGCCGGATGGTGTTCCAGCCATGCACCATCACGCAGGATGGTGTTCCAGTAATACACCATCACGCGGGATGGTGTTTCAGTCATACACCATCATACAGGATGGTGTTCCAGTCATACACCATCACGCGGGATGGTGTTCCAGTAATACACCATCACGCAGGATGGTGTTCCAGTAATACACCATCACGCAGGATGGTGTTTCAGTCATACACCATCATGCAGGATGGTGTTCCAGTCATACACCATCACACAGGATGGTGTTCCAGTCATACACCATCACACAGGATGGTGTTACAGTCTTACACAATCACGCAGGATGGTGTTCCAGTCATACATCATCGCGCAGGATTGTGTTCCAGTAATATACCATCACGCGGGATGGTGTTCCAGTCATACACCATCATGCAGGATGGTGTTCCAGTAATACACCATCACGCAGGATGGTGTTCCAGTCATACACCATCACGCAGGATGGTGTTCCAATAATACACCATCACGCAGGAGGGTGTTCCAGCCATGCATCATCACACACGATGGTTTTCCAGTAATACACCATCTCGCAGGATGGTGTTCCAGTAATACACCGTCACGCAGGATGGTGTTCCAGTAATAAACTGTCACGCAGGATGGTGTTCCACTAATAAACCATCACGCAGGATGGTGTTCCAGTAATAAATCATCACGTAGGATGGTGTTCCAGTAATACACCATCACGTAGGATGGTGTTCCAGTAATGAACCATCACGCAGGATGGTGTTCCAGTAATATAGCATCATGCAGGATTGTGTTCCAATAATACACCATCACGTAGGATGGTGTTCCAGTAATGAACCATCACGCAGGATGGTGTTCCAGTAATAAACCATCACGCAGGATGGTGTTCCAGTAATACACCATTACGCAGGATGGTGTTCCAGTCATACATCATCACGCAAGATGGTGTTTTAGTCATTCGCCATCACGCAGGATGGTGTTCCAGGAATACACCTTTACGCAGGGTGGTGTTCCGGTCATACATCATCACGCAGGATGGTGTTCTGGTCAAACATCATCACGCAGGTTGGTGTTCCAGTGATACATCATCACGCAGGATGGTGTTCCAGTAATTCACCATCACGCAGGATTGTGTTCCGGTCATACACCACCAAGCAGAGAGGAAACTGAGAGGGAGATGGAGGGAGGGATACAGAGAGAGATAGAGATAGATAGATAGATAGAGAGAGGAGAGAGAGAGAGAGGAGAGAGAGAGAGAGAGAGAGAGAGAGAGAGAGAGAGAGAGAGAGAGAGAGAGAGAGAGAGAGAGAGAGAGAGAGAGAGAGAGAGATTTACCCAACATGGAGGCACAAGTGGGCCACGATGATTGATCGGGACGTTTTCAATTACTGGTTCATTCAGCACCTGAAGGCTGTGTCAACAAGTCACCTCTACGTAATGTGTCGTATCAAGTATTTTCACTCACGTCATCACCACCTTTCCATTCATTTAATTTACCTGTGTTGATATTTTTTGTATTTATTAGTCGTATTTGTTTTTTGCATTATCTGGCTACCCGCCTGCCACCACAGGTAAGTTGACCCAAAAGAGAGAGAGAGAACACACCACACCATCTTCTAATTTCTTATCTTTTTTACGACATATTTACACCAAAGTAGAACCGCCGCTAGGTGTTGCCACGTCCGTTAAGGGAAAAATTTCTTTCATCTCCGCGCTAGTTTTCTGATCAAAAATTTTACTGTTCTTTAAGCTTCATGAAGTAACAATGGAAACTGATGTTTGCTTATTCATCAGGACGAAAGCACCTGGTACGGGTTGTAATTATTTATATCTTGACTGGTCATTGGCCCTTTGGAAACTTTATTTATGTCAAAGTGAACACTGTACAAGGGATTGTTGTTGGTTTATTCGAATGTTCTTGGTTCACTTGACTGTTATTGGTTTCTCAGTCCGTTATTAGCTTATTCATAAAATGACCTTTTCATTTTTTCAGTACCGTGGATCCCCCGGTATTTGAACTTAATTGGTTCCTAGGTGGTGTTCGAAGTGCAAAAAAGTTCGATGTCCAAAACAGTGTTTCCCATAATTTAATTATCAGCCTCATTTACTGGAGGATGTTAAACTGACTCTTCCCTAAGTCTCTGAAAGTTAATTCAGCGTCAGAGGTCACTTCAAAGTACTTTTGAAACATGACTTTCGTGTAAAGTTTTTTACAACTGAATTTTAAACAAGTCAACGTGATCGGACTCCAGAAAAACGTCAAAAGACCTAATCAATTTTTTCTGATCAAAATTGTTCGGACTCCGGTATGTTCGAGGTCCGGTACTTTCGAACACTGAGGTGTCACGACTATAGTAGTGAATGTGTCTCAGCATACGTGTGAGGGAAGAATAACTTCAAAAATTCCATTTCTCCTATGTATGGGATAGGCAATTCTGAGAGATGACAATTCCCAAGTGACAGTAGCGCCACCTCTGCTGGAACTTTTGAAGCTCCCCTAACTGATGATTTCTTACTGAAGTCTATCAGCTCCTGCTGACAGATTTCAACACTTGTCACATTCCATCACTGTATCCGCTCAGTAACAGCAGGGGTGAACATGCTGGTTCATACAACTCGCCTCCTCTCTAGCTTAAATCCAGACTAACCCTTCTGTGAGAAAAACACGACTACCGAGCTACGAGTCACTCTAGCAAGAACACCACCATACTCAAATTTCTATAGGCTGGCAATAAGTTAATTAAGTCTTTTATACACAAACAATACTTTACTGACGCCTGTATATACACGCAATATCTCGGGATCTGTTGCCTAATACTAAACACGCTACAACAGGAGGTTCCTCTCGTCTTGGCCATGTTGATCACACACAGATGTGCATGACAGGAGAGACCTTCACGCATCATGGTCGGTGTACGGAGGCCATCCAGGAAAATATGGAAGAGAAAGGAAGGGATGGAGAGGGGAAATGGAAGGGTAGAGGCGAAAGGGGCAGAGAAAGAGAGAGAGGATAAGGTTAGAGCAGTCATATTATAACAAGGTTACAAGTTAGCCTCACAGCTCTTTCCTTTTATTTTTTCTTTTATTACATAGAAATGCTATTTTTTACAACACACACACACACACACACACACACACACACACACACACACACACACACACACACACACACACACACACACACACACACACACACACACACACACACACATAAGTGGTGTAAAGCTGGTAGCAATAAGTTATCTGCTTAAAAACCACTTGTTTCCATGGATGCATTAATATGCATACTGCTAGTGAGACTGTATCCAAACAGGAGAAGAATGAAATTAGTCCACGTAGCTTTACACGGAGACGAGTGTGCTCGGGGTAAGAAGTAGTATGCCTGGTGTGACTACTGGCACCCACTGTTTTACAGCAGGGTGGCGTATTGGACAAAGGCGTCGATTCCCGGCTGGTTGCAGTATATATATATATATATATATATATATATATATATATATATATATATATATATATATATATATATATATATATATATATATATATATATTATATATATATATATATATATATTATATATATATATATATATATATATATATATATATATATATATATATATATATATATATATATATATATATATATATATATATATATACATATATATATATATATATATATATATATATATATATATATATATATATATATATATATATATATATATATATATATATATATATATATATATATGTCGTGCCGAATACGTAAAACTTGCAATTTTGGCTTAAATGGCAATGTTCTTCTTACCAAATAAGGCAAACGAAATATTGTGTATGCAAATCATTTTGAATTTAACGAAACAAATATATTTCATTGTGTTTGTTTATTACTAAATTATCGTAAACGTATCTGAAATATACTTAGTTGCATTAGGCTAAATTAAATTGCGTTTGCTTTAATAAGGTTAGGTAAGTTTTCTAAGGTTCCTTTGGTACAAAATTATTAATATTTACATTAACATAAACGAAAAAATATATCTTTAAAGGTATAAGAGAAAATTTTGGAAAGGACACAGTTTTAAATGAATTCTTGTTAATTAACCAATTTTACCTATTCAGCACGACATATATAACAAAGAAATGGTAATGACTCAAGCTTATGGAATGATGCTTGTCCACGCATGCGCACTCTACCTACTGGACCATTTTTAAGTGGGAGAGCCCCGACATGTGAAACAACTTGATATCTTTACCAAAAATACGTTTCGCTCGCACAGTAGGAGGTACTGTCAGTCTATATTAGCAAGTAACAGCCTGCTGCGTTGGCGAGACGTCTCTCTAAGGTAGATGATAGTAATATGTTAAGCTTTGTTATCCCCTTCACCACCAGCAGTTCTCAAGGTATCTTCAACCAGTACTGGTGTTCACACGGTGTGTGCTCACACGTTGTGTGTTCACACAGTGTGTGTTCACACGTTGTGTTCACACAGTGTGTGTTTACACGGTGTGTGTTCAAATAGTGTGTGTGTGAACACAGTGTGTGTTCACACAGTGTGTGTTCACACGGTGTGTGTTCAACCAGTGTGTGTGAACACGGTGTGTGTTCAAACAGTGTTTGTGTGAACACAGTGTGTGTTCACACAGTGTGTGTTCACACGGTGTCTGCTCACTCACTACTATTACTTCTACTACTACTACTAAAACTACAACTGTAATTACTACTTATATTGCAAAATCAATTATCACTGCTAAACTGCTTCTAACACTACCATTACTATTACTGCTGCAATTGCTGCTACTGCTATTACTATTACTACTGCTATTACTACTACTACTACTACTACTACTACTACTACTACTACTACTACTACTATAATAATAATAATAATAATAATAATAATAATAATAATAATAATAATAATTATTATTATTATTATTATTATTATAATTAGAAAAATAACGATAATAATTAAGAATGATTAACAATAATACCAGTAACAAAATAATGCAAATAATAATAATCGTAGCTTCGCAATACCTCAGACTGGAAGCTTGAAGTAAGCCACTTAGCATGTGTGTGAAATCGGCTCACAGTGTTACAATTTCATTCATAAATAAAACTTGTTACATTGCAGTTTAAATCAAAATTTATGTACATGTTTGTAATAATAACTCGTAGAAACATTCAGCGTTTAACTGCCATTTAACCTTAGCTGGTTTCGAATTTAAAAATTTTATTATGAGGAATCTGACGAATTAACTGTCTAGAAAACAAAGCGACGCAACTTTTATAACAATTTCCGTAATTGTTTCGGTGTTGGAAGATAGTTTATACCGAGATAATTGCAATTGCGGTAGGATAGTGAGTCAGGAATAATTATAAACTTGAGGAATGCGGCATGCTACAAGTATATCACACACCCATATAGGCGGCAGGGATCCCGACCAGCGAACCAGGTGCTAAGGGTTTAAGGATCAGGGGCCCCGTCGTTATATCATGGTTGTGGTAAACTCGTGAAATAACTTAAGCACACTTACTGTCATACTGGTAACTTACGGTTTACTGTGTCTTATGCTTGCATTTGCCTCACTCTACATAGTGTAAATACTGTACATAGGCTATATATGTTGTAAATACCAGCTTATTTTTGGTGAAGGAAATATATTAATTTATTTTCTGCTGTCTTTTTGCTCGTTCCTAAGTAGTTATCGCATTTCTGTGTATGTAATAAGGAGGTTCAAGCTGCATGTAAAAATATTGAGCTTTGTGGAGGTATTTTGTGTTATTTTAACAGCCTTATGAAAAGCTTTACCTATAAACATTCGTGGATGCAATTTCATAGATTTTCTAACTTCCCCATCATAGAACTCAGGGCTACAAATTCTAACGGCTTCTAAAACAGAGAAATAAATACTCTCTGTTTAATATGAGTTTGGTGATTCGAATAGTATTGTATGTATGAATGTATGTTAGTAGGTTTACCATAAACATTGCACTTAAATGTTCTACCAAATCTATGGATATGTATATCCAGAAATGGAATTATTCCACATACCTCACATTCCATAATGAACTTAATGAAGGGACCATCGAGTTTAATCTAGGTATCAAGTCATCAGGACTCTCATTATAAGTCCACAGACAGAGCACATCATCCAATACCTCAACTATTTGGTTTTTGAGTATTTTGGTCTCAAAATACTTCATGTACAAATTACTCAACACAGGGGACAAAGACCATGCCAAATGTCCTTTGCTAAATGATCGTGCCTAATTTCTTAAGTGGAATTTGTCACTGAACACAAATATACTACCTAAAATGCACAATTTAATCAAATCAATAATTCGGTTTGTGTTTAAGGGAAGATCATATATTGAAAGGTCTTCTGTAAATATATGTAACAGATCTACTGGTACTCTAGTAAACAACGATGCGACATCAAAACTAATGGAATTTAAGTCATTAGACATATTAAAGCCTAGAAATTTATCATTGAGATTAACATTATTTTTAACATGAGAAGAACATGCGGTACCAACAACTGGGGATAATATTTTTACTAACCAGTTAGATAATCCATAGGATGCAGAACCAACAGAACTTATGATTGGTCATGAACTTATGATTGCCAACTTTGTGTGTTTTAATCAAACCATATAAATAAGGAAGCGATGTGTGTGTACTCATCTAGTTGAGGTTGCAGAGGTCGAATCCAAGCTCCTGGCCCCGCCTCTTCACTGGTCGCTACTAGGTCACTCTCCCTGAACCGTGAGCTTTATCATACTTCTGCTTAAAGCTATGTATGGATCCTGCCTCCACTACATCGCTTCCCAAACTATTCCACTTCCTGACTACTCTGTGGCTGAAGAAATACTTCCTAACATCCCTGTGATTCATCTGTGTCTTCAACTTCCAACTGTGTCCCCTTGTTGCTGTGTCCCATCTCTGGAACATCCTGTCTTTGTCCACCTTGTCAATTCCTCTCAGTATTTTGTATGTCGTTATCATGTCCCCCTATCTCTCCTGTCCTCCAGTGTCGTCAGGTTGATTTCCCTTAACCTCTCCTCGTAGGACATACCTCTCAGCTCTGGGACTAGTCTTGTTGCAAACCTTTGCACATTCTCTAGTTTCTTTACGTGCTTGGCTAGGTGTGGGTTCCAGACTGGTGCCGCATACTCCAATATGGGCCTAACGTACACGGTGTACAGGGTCCTGAACGATTCCTTATTAAGATGTCGGAATGCTGTTCTGAGGTTTGCTAGGCGCCCCTATGCTGCAGCAGTTATTTGGTTGATGTGCGCTTCAGGAGATGTGCCTGGTATTATACTCACCTCAAGATCTTTTTCCTTGAGTGAGGTTTGTGTCTCTGGCCTCCTAGACTGTATTCCGTCTGCAGTCTTCTTTGCCCTTCCCCAGTCTTCATGACTTTGCACTTGGTGGGGTTGAACTCCAGGAGCCAATTACTGGACCAGGTCTGCAGCCTGTCCAGATCCCTTTGTAGTTCTGCGTGGTCTTCGATCGAATGAATTCTTCTCATCAACTTCACGTCATCTGCAAACAGGGACACTTCGGAGTCTATTCCTTCCGTCATGTCGTTCACAAATACCAGAAACAGCACTGGTCCTAGGACTGACCCCTGTGGGACCCCGCTGGTCACAGGTGCCCACTCTGACACCTCGCAACGTACCATGACTCGCTACTGTCTTCCTGACAAGTATTCCCTGATTCATTGTAGTGCCTTCCCTGTTATCCCTGCTTGGTCCTCCAGTTTTTGCACTATCTCTTGTGTGGAACTGTGTCAAACGCCTTCTTGCAGTCCAAGAAAATGCAATCCACCCACCCCTCTCTCTGTTGTCTTACTGCTGTCACCATGAAGTAGAACTCCAATAGGTTTGTGACACAGGATTTCCCATCCCTGAAACCATGTTGGCTGCTGTTGAAGAGATCATTCTTTTCTAGGTGTTCCACAACTCTTCTTCTGATAATCTTCTCCATGACTTTGCATACTATACATGTCAGTGACACTGGTCTGTAGTTTAGTGCTTCATGTCTGTCTCCTTTTTTAAAGATTGGGACTACATTTGCTGTCATCCATGCCTCAGGCAATCTCCCTGTTTCGATAGATTTATTGAATATTGTTGTTAGGGGTACACATAGCGCCTCTGCTCCCTCTCTCAAGACCCATGGGGAGATGTTATCCGGCATCATTGCCTTTGAGGTATCTAGCTCACTCAGAAGCCTCTTCACTTCTTCCTCGGTTGTGTTTACTGTGTCCAACACTTGGTGGTGTACCCCACCCATCCGTCTTTCTGGAGCCCCTTCTGTCTCCTCTGTGAACACTTCTTTGAATCTCTTGTTGAGTTCCTCACATACTTCACGTTCATTTCTTGTTGTCTCTCCTCCTTCCTTCCTTAGCCTGATTACCTGGTCCTTGACTGTTGTTTTCCTCCTGATGTGGCTGTATAACAGCTTCGGGTCAGATTTGGCTTTCGGTGCTAAGTCGTTTTCATATTGTCTTTGGGCCTCCCTTCTTATCTGTGCATATTCATTTCTGGCTCTACGACTGTGTGTGTGTGTGTGTGTGTGTGTGTGTGTGTGTGTGTGTGTGTGTGTGTGTTCTAACCTAATTGTGGTTGCAGGGGTCGGATCATAGCTCCTGGTCCCGCGTCTTCACTGGTCATTACTAGGCTCACTATCTCCCTGCTCCATGAATTTGATCATACCTCTTCTTAAAGTTATGTATGGATCCTGCCTCCACTACGTCACTCTCGAAACTATTCCACTTCCTGGCAACGCTATGGCTGAAGAAATACTTGTCAATTTTTCTCAGTATTTTATATGTCCTTATCATGTCCCCCTTATCCCTCCTGTCCTCCAGTGTCGTTAGCCCCGAAACTAATCTTCATGTAAACCTTTGCACTTACTTTAATTTCTTGACGTGCTTGATCAGTTGTGGGTTCCAGACTTGTGCCGTATACTCAGATATTGGCCTGACGTATACGGTACATAGTCTTGAACGATTCCCTACTGAGGTGTCGGAACGCTATTCTTAGGTTTGACAGTCGCTCATATGCTGCAACAATTATTTGGCTGATGTGCTCTTCAGATGTCCTCGGTATTATACTCACCCCAAGATCTTTTTCCTTGAGCGAGGTTTGCGGTCTTTTGTTCCCCTAGTCTGTACTCAGCGGTCTTCTTTGCCATTCCCCAATCTTCATGACTTTCCATTTGGTGGGGTTAAATTCCGGAAGCCAGTTGTTGGACCAGGCATGCAGTTGTCCGGATTCCTTTGTAGTCCTGCCTGATCCTCATACAATTGAACTGTCCTCATTAGCTTCAAAACGGCTGCAAACTGGGACATTTCTGAGTCTATCCCTTCCGCCATGTCATTCACATGTACCAGAAACAGCACTGGTCCTAGGACTGACCCCTGTAGAACCCCGCTCGTCACAGGCGCCCATTCTGACACATCATCACGTACCATGACGCGTTGTTGCCTTCCTGTCAGGTATTATCTAATCCAATGCAGTGCCTTTCCTGTTATACCTGCCTAATCCTCTAGTTTTTGCACTAGTCTCATGTGTGTGTGTGTGTGTGTGTGTGTGTGTGTGTGTGTGTGTGTGTGTGTGTGTGTGTGTGTGTGTGTGTGTATGTGTATGTGTGTGTGTGTGTGTGTATATTGTTTGTGTTGTGTGTGTGTGTGTGTGTGTGTGTATGTGTGTTGTGTGTGTGTGTGTAGTGTGTGTGTGTTGTGTGTGTGTGTGTGTGTGTGTGTGTGTGTGTGTGTGTGGTGTGTGTGTGTGTGTTAGGGTGTGGTGTGAGTGTGTGTGATGTGAAAATCGTGTTCGTGTGTGAAAGTGTGTGTTGTGTATGTATGTGTGTGTGTGTGTCGTGATAGTTGTAGTGGGTGTCTAGTAGTGTGTGTGGTGTAAATGTGTGTGTAGTGTGTGTAGTAGTTGTGTGTGTGTGTGTAGTGTAGTGTGTGTTAGGGAGAGTGTGGAAAGGAAACACTCAACGCTTAGGAAAGTCTCAATTATTCATATACTTATATTGTTCAAATAAGTTTTCAATAAGCAGCATCTACTAATTAAATTAAAAAAATCAGTGTAGTATATTATAGTAGTTTAGTAGTAGTAGTATAGTAGTTTTATATTATAGTATAGTATAGTTATATGTATGTAAAGTACCAATAGTAGTATATTATTTTATATCATTATATTTTTAGTAGTTTTGATACAATGACTATTATTATATAATTATAAATTATATAAATAAATTATTTTATTTTTTTATTATTTATGTGAATCTGCTAAACCATATAGAATTCATCGCTTGAAGCTCCATTAAAGATGGAACAGACTATGATGCTCTGGCAACAGTTAGAAACTCCTTAGTCAGAATAACAAATGATTTTTTTCTTTCTGTTACATTTATGTGATCTTCTGGAATTACATTATTATTGCTCCTACGTCTCTCTCTCTCTCTCTCTCTCTCTCTCTCTCTCTCTCTCTCTCTCTCTCTCTCTCTCTCTCTCTCTCTCCTCTCTCTCTCTCTCTCTCTCTCTCTCTCTCTCTCTCTCTCCTCTCTCTTTTCCCTCTCTCTCTCTCCCTCCCTCTTTCTCTCTCGGGCCAGGTGCTCCTCTGAAGGGTGTAGAATTTACAAAGAGACGAAAAAAATAATTTACCATTACGAAACAAGACACTGGAGGAGGAAATGAAGAGAATTGAATAATAGAGATACTTGTTGGCAATGTTATTTTGAGAGAGAAAGAGAGAGAGAGAGAGAGAGAGAGAGAGAGAGAGAGAGAGAGAGAGAGAGAGAGAGAGAGAGAGAGAGAGAGAGAGAGTCAGACAGACAGACAGACAGAAAGACAGACAGACACGCAGACAGACAGACAGAGAGAGAGAGAGACAGGCAAAGGTAAGTAAACACCTTTGATATACCTTTGAAGAGTTTCGAGAGTTTAACTTTAGCCTATGGCCAGGCTCGGAGACGGGCCATAGGCTAAAGAAGAGAATAGGTCAGGTGTGAAGGAAACATGAGGTGAAGTGACCTGATATAAAAAGAACAGTTTGATGAAGTGTTCTGAGATAGAGGGAACAGTTTGGTGAAGTGTTCTGAGATAGAGGGAACAGTTTGGTGAAGTGTTCTGAGATAGAGGGAACAGTTTGGTGAAGTGTTCTGAGATAGAGGGAACAGTTTGGTGAAGTGTTCTGAGATAGAGGGAACAGTTTGATGAAGTGTTCTGAGATAGAGGGAACAGTTTGATGAAGTGTTTTGAGATAGAGGGAACAGTTTGGTGAAGTGTTCTGAGATAGAGGGAACAGTTTGGTGAAGTGTTCTGAGATAGAGGGAACAGTTTGGTGAAGTGTTCTGAGATAGAGGAACAGTTTGGTGAAGTGTTCTGAGATAGAGGGAACAGTTTGGTGAAGTGTTCTGAGATAGAGGGAACAGTTTGGTGAAGTGTTCTGAGATAGAGGGAAGAGTTTGGTGAAGTGTTCTGAGATAGAGGGAACAGTTTGGTGAAGTGTTCTGAGATAGAGGGAACAGTTTGGTGAAGTGTTCTGAGATAGAGGGAACAGTTTGGTGAAGTGTTCTGAGATAGAGGGAACAGTTTGGTGAAGTGTTCTGAGATAGAGGGAACAGTTTAGTGAAGTGTTCTGAGATAGAGGGAAGAGTTTGGTGAAGTGTTCTGAGATAGAGGGAACAGTTTGATGAAGTGTTCTGAGATAGAGGGAAGAGTTTGGTGAAGTGTTCTGAGATAGAGGGAACAGTTTGGTGATGGTAGAGGAACTAGTAATTGAGGTGGATCTACTATAGAGTGAAGGATAAACTAGCAATGAAGGAGGTACTATGGTGATGGTGGGTGAACTAGGTCAGCTGAGGAGGAAGTAAATAAAAAGAGAGTAACGAAGAGCAAGAGTGAAGGTGACGAGAATGATGGAAAAAAACTTAGGGTGATTAACATTTATAGTGATAACAGGGTGATGGAGATGAAATGAAGGTGATAGACAAAGTGTTGATGGACAAGAACACGAGTTATGGTGAAGGGCTTGATGGACAAGCTAGGGTGCAGGGAAACAGGGTGCACAAAGGACAGCTCTCCCCGTGCACTAACGCAATATGTGACAAAGCTTGGGGTGCAGCCGAGTGCTCCTGTAATTGCATGTGTAATTGTTCCATTATGCAAAGTAGGCAGTGTCGAGGTCAGTTACTGCCCCTCGCTGAGGATGAACCTCGCCACGCAACACAGTCACTCGGGTAAATACGCCAGCATCTATCTCAAATGTAAAAACAAGTGCCATTGGTTTTTGTTAATCAGTACACTAACAGTGAAAAGCTCTGTTCTATACGGTGAAAAACTCTGTTCCACAAGGCACAGTACTCGCTCCCATCCTGTTCCTCATCTTCATATCTGACTAAGACAGGGATGTAAGCCACAGCACCGTGTCTTCCTTTCCAGATAACACCCGAATTTGCATGAGTGTCCTCCACTGAAGACACTGCAAGATTCCAGGCAGACATTAACCAAATCTTTAAATGGGCCGCAGAAAACAATATGAAGTTCAATGATGAGAAATTTGAATTACTCCGATATGGAAAACGTGAGGATATTAAAACTGTGTCGGAGTATAAAACAAATTCCAATTACACAATAGAGCGAGGAACTAATGTAAAAGACCTGGGAGTGATAATGTCAAAGGATCTCACCTTCAAAGACCACAACATTGTATCAAACACGTCTGTTAGAAAAATAACAGGATTGATGCCAAGGGATGACAAGCCCATGATAACACTCTTCGGGTCGCTTGTTCTATCTACGTTGGAATATTGCTGCACATTAAAAGCACCTTTCAAGGCAGGTGAAATTGCTGCCCTAGAAAATGTACAGAGAACATTCATGGCACACATAACTGCGATAAAACACCTTAATTACTGAGAACACTTAAAGTTCCTCAACCTGTACTCTCTAGAACGCAGGCGGGAGAGATACATGAAAATCCTAGAGAGATTAGTACCAAACTTGCACACGAAAATCACTCTCTAAGAAAGCAAAAGACTCGGCAGACGATGCAACATCCCCCCAATGAAAGAAGGGGTGCCACGAGCACGATAAGAGACAGCACAAGTGTCAGGGGCCCAAGACTGTTCAACTGCCTTCCAGCATACATAAGGAGGATTACCAACAGACCCCTGGCTGTCTTCAAGAAGGCACTGGACAGGCACCTAAAGTCAGTACTGAACAGCCGGGCTGTGGTTCGTAAGTCGGGTTGCGTGCGGCCAACAGTAACATCCTGATTGATCGGGCCCTGATTCACCATGAGGCCTGGTCACAGACCGGGCCGCGGGGGCGTTGACCCCCGAAATCCTCTCCAGGTATACTACAGGTATATATACCGGTCGGTGCGAGATGCGAGAAAGATATCTCCCTGCTGCACAAGACCAGCTGGCTGTTCCCCGATGCATGCAGTATGATGTGTGCAGAGTGCTCATAAATTGCTGATGCAGTTACATATTTGCAATCAGTTACATATTGGGTATTCAGAAGGGGTATTCACAAGTTATCAAGTGAAAGCTAATATTTTCATTTCTTTAGCAAAAATGGCATATTAGGACATACACAGCCCAACTCTTATTTAAATTTTCCATTAATAAACATCAGCTTGAAGCTAAACTGAATAGGCATTATCTTGTTATCTCAGAGACCAATATTATACAACCTAACATCAATACAAAGCTTCCTTTGAGGAAAGAAATTACATCAGTATCAAAAGTCTGAAAGCGACCAGAAGATGCATTCTCTAGGTATTGGGCAGAATCCAACAAAATTTGCACCTACACAGCCGTTGCCTAAAAAACTGTTCATCCATTTTAAATACTTTACTTCAACCATTAAAAATTGATCTATTATGCATTGTTTTATTTTAATCAGGGAAAGCGCTTAAGCCGTAAGGGTCATGGAGCGCCTTGGATATGGGCGGCATTTAGAATCGATCTAAGGAAGGGGAGATGAGTCCAGTTCCTTGGATCAAGAGCCCCTGACCAGCATCACAGCAGCCCCCACACCAACTTCCACCTGAACATTTCACTAACAATTCCATCCTTAAATAGGACACAACCTTACGACCTTACATAAAATTGCAAAGAACACAAACAATGGGAACAATTTTAACACTCAACAACAGTGATTCCAGTGTTAAAAAAAATTACGAAGAACGACAAGGCCTTACAAAAACAGCCACTGGAAGAAAAAAAAGCAGCCACTGGAAGAAAAATAGCAGCTACTGTAAGAAAAAAAGCAGCCACTGGAAGAAAAATAGCAGCTACTGGAAGAAAAATAGCAGCTACTGGAAGAAAAACAACAGCCACTGGAAGAAAAATAGCAGTCACTGGAAGAAAAATAGCAGCTACTGGAAGAAAAATAGCAGCCACTGGAAGAAAAAAAGCAGCTACTGGAAGAAAAATAGCAGCTACTGGAAGAAAAATAGCAGCCACTGGAAGAAAAATAGCAGCCACTGGAAGAAAAATAGCAGCCACTGGAAGAAAAATAGCAGCCACTGGAAGAAAAATAGCAGCCACTGGAAGAAAAAAAGCAGCCACTGGAAGAAAAAAAGCAGCCACTGGAAGAAAAAAAGCAGCCACTGGAAGAAAAATAGCAGCCACTGGAAGAAAAATAGCAGCCACTGGAAGAAAAAAAATAGTTAAATACACACATTCATAAAAGTCTTAGACAAAAATATTGGAAATATTTAATAATAGGTAGAACAGTGTATAATAATTTCCAGTTATAGGAAAAAATATAAAAAAGGAGGAAAAAGGCGGCGAAGAAAGGACAATAGAAAATATTTCATTGTAGAGAGGAAGACACCTGGAACCAGACTCAAGGGCGACTGTACTCCACATACTGGAAAATAATAATTTATACGACGTTAATTATAGATGAAACAACACCGCCCACGGCGGCGCCTGCAGACAGGTAATTGCCAATAGTTAATCTTGCACACACACACACACACACACACACACACACACACACACACACACACACACACACACACACACACACACACACACACACACACACACACACACACACACACACATACACACACACACACACACACACACACACAGCAGGGATAACAGGGAAGGCACTACAATGGATCAGGGAATACTTGTCAGGAAGACAACAGCGAGTCATGGTACGTGGCGAGGTGTCAGAGTGAGCACCTGTGACCAGCGGGGTCCCACAGGGGTCAGTCCTAGGACCAGTGCTGTTTCTGGTATTTGTGAACGACATGACGGAAGGAATAGACTCCGAAGTGTCCCTGTTTGCAGATGACGTGAAGTTGATGAGAAGAATACACTCGATCGAAGACCAGGCAGAACTACAAAGGGATCTGGACAGGCTGCAGACCTGGTCCAGCAATTGGCTCCTGGAGTTCAATCCCACCAAGTGCAAAGTCATGAAGATTGGGGAAGGGCAAAGAAGGCCGCAGACGGAGTACAGTCTAGGGGGTCAGAGACTACAAACCTCACTCAAGGAAAAAGATCTTGGGGTGAGTATAACACCAGGCACATCTCCTGAAGCGCACATCAACCAAATAACTGCTGCAGCATATGGGCGCCTAGCAAACCTCAGAACAGCATTCCGACATCTTAATAAGGAATCGTTCAGGACCCTGTACACCGTATACGTTAGGCCCATATTGGAGTATGCGGCACCAGTTTGGAACCCACACCTAGCCAAGCACGTGAAGAAACTAGAGAAAGTGCAAAGGTTTGCAACAAGACTAGTCCCAGAGCTAAGAGGTATGTCCTACGAGGAGAGGTTAAGGGAAATCAACCTGACGACACTGGAGGACAGGAGAGATAGGGGGGACATGATAACGACATACAAAATACTGAGAGGAATTGACAAGGTGGACAAAGACAGGATGTTCCAGAGATTGGACACAGTAACAAGGGGACACAGTTGGAAGCTGAAGACACAGATGAATCACAGGAATGTTAGGAAGTATTTCTTCAGCCACAGAGTAGTCAGTAAGTGGAATAGTTTGGGAAGCGATGTAGTGGAGGCAGGATCCATACATAGCTTTAAGCAGAGGTATGATAAAGCTCACGGCTCAGGGAGAGTGACCTAGTAGCGATCAGTGAAGAGGCGGGGCCAGGAGCTCGGACTCGACCCCCGCAACCTCAACTAGGTGAGTACAACTAGGTGAGTACACACACACAGAGAGTTCAAAAACGAAAGGAGAAATGGGAGGAAATGAAAAAGGAGAGCAGAATAACCCAGGATCAAATGGAAGGACAAGCGCACCCCCCAGAAACACCTGCAGAAGGACTCCAGCTACGACACCCCCAAGGCAACTGAACAATCCAAACCAACCATCACACACCGATCCCTCTGTTTCCACCCCCCGCACCACAGTTACAGTATTAGAACAGAAGTTGAAGGTTTGGTACACAAATGCAGATGGATTAACGAATAAACATGAGGAATGGCAAGAAAGAATCAATGAGAAGTCCCCAGACATCATAGCAGTTACAGAAACAAAACTCATGGAGACAATAACAGATGCAATCTTCCCACCAGGATACCAGATCATGAGGAAAGATAGAAGGGGCAGGGGGGGGAGGTGGGGTTGCTCTGCTCGTAAAAAACAGATGGAAATTTGAGAAAATGGAAGGCATAGATGAGACGGGAGAAAGAGACTACATAGCAGGTACACTTCAGTCTGGGGAACACAAAGTGGTCATTGCAGTGATGTATAATCCACCACAGAACTGCAGGAGGCCAAGAGAGGAATATGAAGAGAGCAACAGAGCAATGGTGGACACACTTGCTGAGGTGGCAAGAAGAGCTCATTCCAGCAGGGCAAAGTTACTGGTTATGGGGGATTTCAACCACAGGGAGATCGACTGGGAAAACCTGGAGCCACATGGGGGCCCCGAAACATGGAGAGCCAGGATGTTGGACGTGGTGCTGGAAAACCTCATGCACCAACATGTTAAGGACACTACCAGAGTGAGAGGGGAGGATGAACCAGCAAGATTAGACCTTGTGTTCACCCTGGGCAGCTCAGACATTGAGGACATCAAGTATGAGAGTCCCCTAGGAGCTAGCGACCACGTGGTTCTGTGCTTTGAATACATAGTAGTGCTGCAAGTGGAGAGAATAACAAGAGTTGAATGGGAAAAGCCTGACTATAAAAGAGGGGACTACATAGGGTTGAAGAAATTCCTGCGGGAGGTCCAGTGGGACAGAGAACTGGCAGGAAAGCCAGTAAATGAAATGATGGAATATGTAACAACAAAATGCAAGGAGGCAGTGGAAAAGTTTATTCCCAAGGGCAACAGTAACAACGGGAAGACCAGAACGAGCCCCTGGTTTACCCGACGGTGTAAGGAGGCAAAAACAAAGTGTAATAGAGAATGGAAAAAGTACAGAAGGCAGAGAACACACGAAAATAGGGAGATCAGTCGCAGAGCAGGAATGAGTATGCACAGGTAAGGAGGGAGGCCCAGCGACAGTATGAAAATGACATAGCATCGAGAATCAAGACTGACCCGAAACTGTTGTATAGCCACATCAGGAGGAAGACAACAGTCAAAGACCAGGTGATCAGATTAAGGACAGAAGGTGGAGAACTCACAAGAAATGATCAGGATTTATGTGAGGAGCTGAACAGGAGATTTAAGGAAGTTTTTACAGTAGAGACAGGAAGGGCTGTGGGAAGACAGCACAGAAGGGAACATCAAGAGGGAATATACCAACAAGTGTTGGATGACATACGAACAACTGAGGAGGAGGTGAAGAAGCTCTTGAGTGACCTTGACACCTCAAAGGCGATGGGACCGGACAACATCTCCCCATGGGTCCTTAGAGAAGGAGCAGAGATGCTGTGCGTGCCTCTAACCACAATCTTCAACACATCCCTTGAAACTGGGCAACTACCTGAGAAATGGAAGACAGCTAATGTAGTCCCCATATTTAAGAAAGGAAACAGAAACGAGGCACTAAACTACAGACCTGTGTCTCTGACATGTATTGTGTGCAAAGTCATGGAGAAGATTATCAGGAGGAGAGTGGTCGAACACCTGGAAAATAACAAGATTATAAATGAAAACCAGCATGGGTTCATGGAAGGCAAATCCTGTATCACAAACCTTCTGGAGTTTTATGACAAGGTAACAGAAGTAAGACACGAGAGAGAGGGGTTCGTAGATTGCGTTTTCCTAGACTGCAGGAAGGCCTTTGACACAGTTCCCCACAAGAGATTAGTGCAGAAGCTGGAGGATCAGGCGCATGTAATAGGGAGGGCACTGCAATGGATAAGGGAATACCTGACAGGGAGGCAGCAACGAGTCATGGTACGTGAAGAGGTATCACAGTGGGCGCCTGTTACGATCGGGGTCCCACAGGGGTCAGTTCTAGGACCAGTGCTATTTTTGATATATGTGAACGACATGATGGAAGGAATAGACTCTGAAGTGTCCCTGTTCGCAGATGACGTGAAGTTGATGAGAAGAATTAAATCGGACGAGGATGAGGCAGGACTGCAAAGAGACCTGGAGAGGCTGGACATGTGGTCCAGTAACTGGCTTCTCGAATTCAATCCAGCCAAATGCAAAGTCATGAAGATTGGGGAGAGGCAAAGAAGACCGCAGACAGAGTATAGGCTAGTTGGACAAAGACTACAGACCTCACTCAGGGAGAAAGACCTTGGGGTGACCATAACACCGAGCACGTCACCGGGGGCACACATCAACCAAATAACTGCTGCAGCATACGGGCGCCTGGCAAACCTGAGAATAGCGGTCCGATACCTTAATAAGGAATCGTTCAAGACACTGTACACTGTGTATGTTAGGCCCATACTGGAGTATGCAGCACCAGTCTGGAACCCACACCTGGTCAAGCACGTCAAGAAGTTAGAGAAAGTACAAAGGTTTGCAACAAGGCTAGTTCCAGAGCTCAAGGGAATGTCGTACGAGGAAAGGTTAAGGGAAATCGGACTGACGACACTGGAGGACAGAAGGGTCAGGGGAGACATGATAACGACATACAAGATACTGCGGGGAATAGACAAGGTGGACAGAGATAGGATGTTCCAGAGAGGGGACACAGGGACAAGGGGTCACAACTGGAAGCTGAAGACTCAGACGAGTCACAGGGACGTTAGGAAGTATTTCTTCAGTCATAGAGTTGTCAGCAAGTGGAATAGCCTAGCAAGTGAAGTAGTGGAGGCAGGAACCATACATAGTTTTAAGAAGAGGTATGACAAAGCTCAGGAAGCAGAGAGAGAGAGGACCCAGTAGCGATCAGTGAAGAGGCGGGGCAAGGAGCTGAGTCTCGACCCCTGCAATCACAATTAGGTGAGCACAACTAGGTGAGTACACACACACACACACTCACACACACACACACACACACACACACACACACACACACACACACACACACACACACACACACACACACACACACACACACACACACACACACACACACACACACACACACACACACACCAATAAGGACAGCTGCCTGAAACGGAAAAATCTTCAGTGTTGCACCAAAATAAAAAAAAAGCGATCCTCAATTATATCCCAATATTCCTGCATGACATTTAATTAAAGTGTCAATGAGGACAACATTAAGATTAGTGAACTGTATAAGACTAAGACTGAGAACTCCTTTAAAATAATAAGATGGTTTCAGAGCTGCTGATCTTGCTTTACCCATTACAAATACCAGAGCTTCATCGTAACCTAATAAAGGTGAGGTGAGATAGAGAAGGCCGAGCAGAGAGCGTATTCCTACACTGTCCTTAACTCCAAGCTGTATCTAAGTGGAGACAAGATATTTATAACTAAAACAAAATCTGGGATGACATGAAACATTTTCAGTGTAAAATCAAAGAATTTTAATTGGAAGCGAGAGAGTGGAAGCTTAACTTATGTATGAACTACAGAGTAGTTGATCTAGAATCAATAGGCTGTTGCAGCATAACGGTTAGTGTCAGGAAGTGCGACAAGCCTAATTGCTCAGGCCGTTCTCCAAACTTTTAAACGTGTGTGCGAATGCACGTTTGAGATATGATATATGATATTACCGCGCTGCCTCACTAGACATCTGTTTTTATATTACATTATTGTTGGGTAATTTCAAGAAAATTCAGACTTATATATTTTAACTCACCTGAGCTAACTTACCTGAGAATAACAAGTATCAAAATATCCGAATCATTTCGAGTAAGCAGAAGTTCACGAAAGCCAATTCAATCAAATAATGTAAGCTCTAATGGGGGAACAGGTTGCCTGTTTGATCCTGGTTTGGTGGCGGTGAAGCAAGGCAACATCTGAGATGGGAGTCATGAAACCTGATAGCTTGACTTGAGTTCTGGAGATGGTAACTTTACCCCATGCCACCGTTGAAAGACAGTGACAGGGGGTATGGTTAAGGTGCACAACTCACCCTTTTCCCCTCATCAATTCTATGATTCACCTCATCCTTCATAGACCCATCTGCTGACACGTCCACTCCTAAATATCTGAATACATTCACCTCCTCCATACTCTCTCCCTCCAATCTGATATCCAATCTTCCGTCAA
Source organism: Cherax quadricarinatus (assembly GCF_026875155.1). Taxonomy (NCBI): domain Eukaryota; kingdom Metazoa; phylum Arthropoda; class Malacostraca; order Decapoda; family Parastacidae; genus Cherax; species Cherax quadricarinatus. The sequence continues at coordinate 92,804,546 of NC_069400.1, forward strand.
CTATTTTTTTTGTTATCCTCATCACCTTACTCTTTCCTATATTCACTTTTAATTTTCTTCTTTTACATACCCAACCAAACTCATCAACCAGCCTCTGCTACTTCTCTTCAGACTCTTCCAAAAGCACAGTGTCATCAACAAATAGCAACTTTGACAACTCCTACTTTGTGTTAGATTCTTTATCTTTTAACCTCACAGGTCTTGCCAACACCTGAGCATTAACTTCTCTTACAACCCCATCTATAAATAAATTGAACAACCATGGTGACATCACACATTCTTGTCTAAGGCCTACTTTTACTGGGAAATAATCTCCCTCTCTCCTACATACTCTAACCTGAGCATCACTATCCTCCTATAAACTCTTTACCACTTTCAGTAGCCTACCTCCTATCCCATACACCTGCAACATATACCCCATTGCCCCCCTATCCACCCTGTCATATGCCTTTTCCAAGTCCATAAATGCAACAAAAACTTCTTTATCCTTATCTTAATACTGTTCGCTTATATGTTTCACTGTAAACACTTGGTCTACACACCCCCATAAAGCCTCCTTGTTCATCTGCTATCCCACTCTCCGTCTTACTCTAATTTCTTTCAATAATAACTCTAACATACACTTTACCAGGTATACTCATCAGACTTATTCCCCTATAATTTTTGCACTCTCTTTTGTCCCTTTTGCCTTTATACAGAGGAACTATGCATGCTCTCTGCCAATCCCAAGGTACCTTACCCTCTTCCATACATTTATTAAATAATAGCTCTAACCACTCCAAAACTATATCCCCACCTACTCTTAACATAAGTATCTTTATCCCATCAATCCCAGCTGCTTTACCCTCTATCATTCTACTCACTTCTTTACACACTTCCACACTCACAATTGGCTCTTCCTCAATCCTACAAGATGTTATTCCTCCTTGCCCTCTACACGAAATCACAGCTTCCCTATCTTCATCAACATTTAACACTTCTTCAAAATATTCCCTCCATCTTCACGATGCATCTAACTCTCCATTTAATAACTCTCCTCTCCTATTTTTAACTGACAAATCCATTCTTTCCCTATGCTTCCTCAACTTATTAATCTCACTCCAAAACTTTGTCTTATTTTCAACAAGATTTGTCGATAACATCTCGCCCACTCTCTCTTTCGCTCTCTTCTTTACATTGCTTCACCACTCTCTTAACTTCTCTTTTTCTCCATATACTCTTCCCACTTTGAATCACTTCTACTTTGTAAAAACCTCTCATATGCTAACTTTTTCTCCCATACTACTCTCTTTACATCATC
>NC_069400.1:92808345-92820845 GCF_026875155.1 Cherax quadricarinatus
ACGACTGGTCCATTATGACTCTTCCTGCAGCAGTGAGTCAGGCGACGACTGGTCCATTATGACTCGTCCTGCAGCAATGAGTCAGGTGTGAGTCAGGCAACGACTTGTCCATTACGACTCGTACTGCAGCAGTGAGTCAGGTGTGAGTCAGGCGACGACTGGTCCATTATGACTCTTCCTGTAGCAGTGAGTCAGGTGTGAGTCAGGCGACGACTGGTCCATTATGACTCGTCCTAGAGCAGTGAGTCAGGTGTGAGTCAGGCGACGACTGGTCCATTATGACTCGTCCTGCAGCAGCGAGTCAGGTGTGAGTCAGGCGACGACTGGTTCATTATGACTCTTCCTGCAGCAGTGAGTCAGGTGTGAGTCATGCGACGACTGGTCCATTATGACTCGTCCTGCAGCAGTGAGTCAGGTGTGAGTCAGGCGACGACTTGTCCATTACGACTCGTATTGCAGCAGTGAGTCAGGTGTGAGTCAGGCGACATGTCCATTATGACTCGTCCTGCAGCAGTGAGTCAGGTGTGAGTCAGGCGACAACTGGTCCATTATGACTCGTCCTGCAGCAGTGAGTCAGGTGTGAGTCAGGCGACGACTGGTCCATTATGACTCTTCCTGCAGCAGTGAGTCAGGTGTGAGTCAAGCGACGACTGGTCGATTATGACTCGTCCTGCAGCAGTGAGTCAGGCGACGACTGGCCCATTATGACTCGTCCTGCAGCAGTGAGTCAGGCGACGACTGGCCCATTATGACTCCTTCTGCAGCAGTGAGTCACGTGTGAGTCGGGCGACGACTGGTCCATTATGACTCTTCCTACAGCAGTGAGTCAGGTGTGAGTCAGGCGACGACTTGTCCATTATGACTCGTCCTGCAGCAGTGAGTCAGGTGTGAGTCAGGCGACGACTGGTTCATTATGACTCGTCCTGCAGCAGCGAGTCAGGTGTGAGTCAGGCGACGACTGGTATACTATGATTCGTCCTGCAGCAGTGAGTCAGGTGTGAGTCAGGCGACGACTGGTCCATTATGACTCGTCCTGCAGCAGTAAGTCAGGTGTGAGTCAGGCGACGACTGGTCCGTTTTGACTCGTCCTGCAGCAGTGAGTCAGGTGTGAGTCAGGCGACGACTGGTCCATTATGACTCGTCCTGCAGCAGTGAGTCAGGTGTGAGTCAGGCGACGACTGGTCCATTATGACTCGTCCTGCAGCAGTGAGTCAGGTGTGAGTCAGGCGACGACTAGTCCATTATGACTCTTCCTGCAGCAGTGAGTCAGGTGTGAGCCAGGCGACAACTGGTTCATTGTGACTCTTCCTGCAGCAGTGAGTCAGGTGTGAGTCAGGCGACGACTGGTCCATTATGACTCGTCCTGCAGCAGTGAGTTAGGTATGAGTCAGGCGACGACTGGTATATTATGACTCGTCCTGCAGCAGTGAGTCAGGTGTGAGTCAGGCGACGACTGGTCCATTATGACTCGTCCTGCAGCAGTGAATCAGGTGTGAGTCAGGCGACGACTGGTTCATTATGACTCTTCCTGCAGCAGTGAGTCAGGTGTGAGTCAGGCGACGACTGGTCCATTATGACTCTTCCTGCAGCAGTGAGTCAGGTGTGAGTCAGGCGACGACTGGTCCATTATGATTCGTCCTGCAGCAGTGAGTCAGGTGTGAGTGAGGCGACGACTAGTCCATTATGACTCGTCCTGCAGCAGTGAGTCAGGTGTGAGTCAGGCGATGACTGGTCCCTTATGACTCTTCCTGCAGCAGTGAGTCAGGTGTGAGTCAGGCGACGACTGGTTCATTATGACTCGTCCTGCAGCAGTGAGTCAGGTGTGAGTCAGGCGACGACTGGTCCATTATGACTCGTCCTGCAGGAGTGAGTCAGGTGTGAGTCAGGCGACGACTGGTCCCTTATGACTCTTCCTGCAGCAGTGAGTGAGGTGTGAGTCAGGCGACGACTGGTCCATTATGACTCTTTCTGCAGCAGTGAGTCATGTGTGAGTCAGGCGACGACTGCTTCATTATGACTCGTCCTGCAGCAGTGAGTCAGGTGTGAGTGAGGCGACGACTGGTTCATTATGACTCGTCCTGCAGCAATGAGTCAGGTGTGAGTCGGGCGACGACTGGTCCATTATGACTCGTCCTGCAGCAATGAGTCAGGTGTGAGTCGGGCGACGACTGGTCCATTATGACTCGTCCTGCAGCAGTGAGTCAGGTGTGAGTCAGGCGACGACTGGTTCATTATGACTCGTCCTGCAGCAGTGAGTCAGGTGTGAGTGAGGCGACGACTGGTTCATTATGACTCGTCCTGCAGCAGTGAGTAAGGTGTGAGTCAGGCGACAATGGGTCAACTATGACTCGTCCTGCAGCAGTGAGTCAGGTGTGAGTCAAGCGACGACTGGTCCATTATGACTCGTCTTGCAGCAGTGAGTCAAGTGAGTCAAGTGACGACTGGTCCATTATGACTCGTCCTGCAGCAGTGAGTCAGGTGAGTCAAGCGACGACTGGTCCATTATGACTCGTCTTGCAGCAGTGATTCAGGTGTGAGCCAAGCGACGACTGGTGCATTATGATTCGTTCTGCAGCAGTGAGTCAGGTGTGAGTCAGGCGACGACTGGTTCATTATGATTCGTCCTGCAGCAGTGAGTCAAGTGTGAGTCAGGCGACCACTGGTTCATTATGATTCGTCCTGCAGCAGTGAGTCGGGTGTGAGTCAGGCGACGACTGGTCTGTTATGACTTGTCCTGCAGCAGCGAGTCAGGTGTGAGTCAGGCGACAACTTGTCCACTATGACTCGTCCTGCAGCAGTGAGTCAGGTGTGAGTCAGGCAACAACTTGTCCATTATGACTCGTCCAGCAGCAGTTAGTCAAGTGTGAGTATGGCGACGACTGGTCTATTAACAGAATGATTTGTCCAGCAGCAGTGAGTCAGGCGACGACTGGTCCATTACCAGAATAACTCGTCCAGCAGCAGTGAGTCAGGTGTGAGTCAGGCGACGACTGGTCCATTACAAGAATGATTCGTCCAGCAGGAGTGAGTCAGGTGCGAGTCAGGCGACTACTGGTCCATTACCAGAATGACTCGTCCTGCACCAGTGACTCGTACTTGTCCTGCAGCAGTCACTCCTGCTTGTCCTGCTTGTCCTGCTTGTCCTGCAGCAGTTAGTCCTACTTGTCCTCAGTGAGTTCCACTAGTCCAACAGCAGTGACTCCTACTTGCCCTTCAGTAGTGACTCCTGCTTGTCCTCCAGCAGTGACTCCTGCTTGTCCTGCAATAGTGACTCCTGCTAGTCCTGCAGTAGTGACTCCTGCTTGTTTTGCAACAGTGATTCCTGCTTGTCCTGCAGTAGTGATTTCTGCTTGTCCTGAAATAGTGACTCCTGCTAGTCCTGAAATAGTGATTCCTGCTAGTCCTGCAATAGAGACTCCTGCTAGTCCTGCAGTAGTGACTTTTGCTTGTCCTGCAGCAGTGACTCCTGCTTGTCCTACACCAGTGACTCCTGCTTGTCCTGCAGCAGTGACTCCTGCTTGTCCTACACCAGTGACTCCTGCTTGTCCTGCAGCAGTGACTCCTGCTTGTCCTACAGCAGTGACTCCTGCTTGTCCTGCAGCAGTGACTCCTGCTTGTCCTACACCAGTGACTCCTGCTTGTTCTGCAGTACTGACTCCTGCTTCTCCTGCAGTAGTTTCTCCTGTTTGTTCTGAAGCAGTGATTTCTGCTCGTCCTGCAGCAATGAGTAATACTTCTCCTGCAGTAGTGTCTCCTCTTTGTCCTGAAGCAGTAACTCCTAACCTATCCTAACCTAACCTACCCTAACCTTCCCTAACCTAACCTACCTAATCTAACCTAACCTAGCGAGCCTAACTGAACCTACCCTAATCTAACCTAACCTAACCTAACCTAGCGAGCCTAACCGAACCTACCCTAATCTAACTTAACCCAACCTAACCTAACCTAACCTAACCTAACCTAACCTAACTTAACCTAACCTAACCTGCCCTAACCTAACCTGTCCTAACCTAACCTAACCTAACCTAACCTACCCTAACCTTACCTACCCTAACCTAACCTACCCTAACCTAACCTAACCTAACCTGACCTAACCTAACCTGACCTAACCTAACCTACCCTATCCTAACCTGCGCTAACCTAACCTAACCTAACCGAGACTAACCTATCCTAACCTACCCTAACCTAACCTAACCCACCCTAACCTAACCTAACCTAACCTAACCTAAGTCTCCTTGTATTACCCAAATTTAATCGTGTCACCACCTTAGAGTTGGTACCTTACATTACAATGCTAGTAGTTCGGTTGGTAGCGCACCCAGCTCACACATTCAGATCTGGGGTTCGATCCCTGGTACGGGTGAAAACATTGAGGCGTGTTTCCTTAAAACACCTAGCAGTAAGTAGGTGCCTGGGTGTTAGTCGACTGGTGTGCGTCGCATTCTGGGAACAAAATTAACCTAAGTTGCCCGGAAATGTTCTGCATAACAATGGGCTTTCTGTATAGTAGTATGTTATTGATGTCAGCTAGGACTGTATACCTTGTACATGTACTTGTAGAAATAAAGATTATTATTATTATTATTATTATTATTATTATTATTATCATCTTCATTATTATTATTATTATTTTCATTATTATTATATCAAAAATAGCATTCGTACTCTTCTCACTGCTTAACATGAAACTGCAGTTCACTCACAGTATCCTGCTAGCACAACCACATTCGTGTGACAAGTCATTTTTTCCCAGTAATCTTATTGGAGCATGACAAACATTCACACAGCCGTGTTTCTATTATTATCCGTTTTGCAGGTGTGGCGCCGTAAGTCTTGGCTTAACATTCTCATTCACACGGTCACGTAACCAAGTGAAGTCACGACATCACAAGCGCTATAATCACAACTCAACACTCAAACGCATGCACAGGCAAGCACACGCAGGCATGCGTGTCTAAGATACGTGGCTACTGGAATTCAACCCCCCTAGGAAATGCAAGGTCATGTGAAGGCTTACTCAGCCCTGTAACAACTTCAGACAGTATTACCAAGGCTGGCTCCTCCTCAGGAAAATTAATGAATAGAAAAAGAAATAATTCACAAAGATAAACACTTTATTATTTAGTAATGCAAAGATAAAACATTGAAACATGAAGGTATATCCTATTTGAAAGAAAAATGAAAAATGAAATGGAAAAATGACGTTTGAATTCAACGCTAATATTTTTTTTTTTTTATTATCACACCGGCCGATTCCCACCAAGGCAGGGTGGCCCGAAAAAGAAAAACTTTCACCATCATTCACTCCATCACTGTCTTGCCAGAAGGGTGCTTTACACTACAGTTTTTAAACTGCAACATTAACACCCCTCCTTCAGAGTGCAGGCACTGTACTTCCCATCTCCAGGACTCAAGTCCGGCCTGCCGGTTTCCCTGAATCCCTTCATAAATGTTACTTTGCTCACACTCCAACAGCACGTCAAGTATTAAAAACCATTTGTCTCCATTCACTCCTATCAAACACGCTCACGCATGCCTGCTGGAAGTCCAAGCCCCCTCGCACACAAAACCTCCTTTACCCCTCCCTCCAACCTTCCTAGGCCGACCCCTACCCCGCCTTCCTTCCACTACAGACTGATACACTCTTGAAGTCATTCTGTTTCGCTCCATTCTCTCTACATGTCCGAACCACCTCAACAACCCTTCCTCAGCCCTCTGGACAACAGTTTTGGTAATCCCGCACCTCCTCCTAACTTCCAAACTACGAATTCTCTGCATTATATTCACACCACACATTGCCCTCAGACATGACATCTCCACTGCCTCCAGCCTTCTCCTCGCTGCAACATTCATCACCCACGCTTCACACCCATATAAGAGCGTTGGTAAAACTATACTCTCATACATTCCCCTCTTTGCCTCCAAGGACAAAGTTCTTTGTCTCCACAGACTCCTAAGTGCACCACTCACTCTTTTTCCCTCATCAATTCTATGATTCACCTATCTTTCATAGACCCATCCGCTGACACGTCCACTCCCAAATATCTGAATACGTTCACCTCCTCCATACTCTCTCCCTCCAATCTGATATTCAATCTTTCATCACCTAATCTTTTTGTTATCCTCATAACCTTACTCTTTCCTGTATTCACCTTTAATTTTCTTCTTTTGCACACCCTACCAAATTCATCCACCAATCTCTGCAACTTCTCTTCAGATCTCCCAAGAGCACAGTGTCATCAGCAAAGAGCAGCTGTGACAACTCCCACTTTGTGTGTGATTCTTTATCTTTTAACTCCACGCCTCTTGCCAAGACCCTCGCATTTACTTCTCTTAACAACCCCATCTATAAATATATTAAACAACCACGGTGACATCACACATCCTTGTCTAAGGCCTACTTTTACTGGGAAAAAATTCCCCTCTTTCTACATACTCTAACTTGAGCCTCACTATCCTCGTAAAAAAAACTCTTCACTGCTTTCAGTAACCTACCTCCTACACCATACACTTGCAACATCTGCCACATTGCCCCCCTATCCACCCTGTCATACGCCTTTTCCAAATCCATAAATGCCACAAAGACCTCTTTAGCCTTATCTAAATACTGTTCACTTATAGTTTCACTGTTAAACACCTGGTCCACACACCCCCTACCTTTCCTAAAGCCTCCTTGTTCATCTGCTATCCTATTCTCCGTCTTACTCTAATTCTTTCAATTATAACTCTACCATACACTTTACCAGGTACACTCAACAGACTTATCCCCCTATAATTTTTGCACTCTCTTTTATCCCTTTGCCTTTATACAAAGGAACTATGCATGCTCTCTGCCAATCCCTAGGTACCTTACACTCTTCCATACATTTATTAAATAATTGACACCAACCACTCCAAAACTATATCCCCACCTGCTTTTAACATTTCTATCTTTATCCATCAATCCCGGCTGCCTTACCCCCTTTCATTTTACCTACTGCCTCACGAACTTCCCCCACATCACAACTGACTCTTCCTCACTCCTACAAGATGTTATTCCTCCTTGCCCTATACACGAAATCACAGCTTCCCATTTCATCAACTTTTTAACAATTCCTCAAAATATTCCTTCCATCTTCCCAATACCTCTAACTCTCCATTTAATAACTCTCCTCTCCTTTTTTAAAAACTGCAAATCATTTGTTCTCTAGGCTTTCTTAACTTGTTAATCTCACTCCAAAACTTTTTCTTATTTTCAACAAAATTTTGTTGATAACATCTCACCCACTCTCTCATTTGCTCTCTTTTACATTGCTTCACCACCTCTTAACTTCTCTCTTTTTCTCCATATACTCTTCCCTCCTTGCATCACTTCTACTTTGTAAAAAACTTCTCATATGCTAATTTTTTCTCCTTACTACTCTCTTTACATCATCATTCCACCAATCGCTCCTCTTCCCTCCTGCACCCACTTTCCTGTAACCACAAACTTCTGCTGAACACTCTAACACTACATTTTTAAAACCTACCCCATACCTCTTCGACCCCATGCCTATGCTCTCATAGCCCATCTATCCTCCAATAGCTGTTTATATCTTACCCTAACTGCCTCCTCTTTTTAGTTTATAAACCTTTACCTCTCTCTTCCTGATGCTTCTATTCTCCTTGTTTTCCCATTACCTTTTACTCTCTGTGTAGCTAAAAACTAGAAAGTGATCTGATATATCTGTGGCCCCTCTATAAACATGTACATCCTGAAGTCTACTCAACAGTCTTTTATCTACCAATACATAATCCAACAAATACTGTCCATTTCGCCCTACATCATATCGTGTATACTTATTTATCCTCTTTTTCTTAAAATATGTATTCCCTATAACTAAACCCCTTTCTATACAAAGTTCAATCAAAGGGCTCCATTATCATTTACACCCGGACCCCAAACTTACCTACCACACCCCTCTAAAAGTTTCTCCTACTTTAGCATTCAAGTCCCCTACCACAATTACTCTCTCACTTGGTTCAAAGGCTCCTATACATTCACTTAACATCTCCCCAAAAACTCTCTTTTCCCTCTGCATTCCTCTCTTCTCCAGGTGCATACACGCTTATTATGACCCCCTTCTCGCATCCAACCTTTACTTTAATTCCCCATAATTCTTGAATTTACACAAATTTTTTTCTCTTTTCTCCTTCCATAAAATGATCATTTAACATTACTGCTACCCCTTCCTTTGGCTCTAACTCTCTCAGATACTCCAGATTTAATCCCATTTATTTCCCCCCACTGAAACTCTCCTACCCCCTTCCCGCTTTGTTTCGCTTAGGGCCAGGACAATCCAACTTCTTTTCATTCATAACACAGCAATCATCTGTTTCTTGTTCATCCGCACTACATCCACGCACATTTAAGCAACCCAGTTTTTTATAAAGTTTTTCTTCTTCCCCTTTTTTTTGTAATTGTATACAGGAGAAGGGGTTACTAGCCCATTGCTCCCGGCATTTTAGTCGCCTCAATACGACAAAGCATGGCTTACGGAGGAAAGATTCTTTTCCCACTTCCCCCTGGACAATAGAAGAAATAAAAAGAACAAGAGCTATTTAGAAAAAGGAGAAAAACCTAGATGTATGTATATATATATATATGCATGTGCGTGTCTATGAAGTGTGACCAAAGTGTAAGTAGGAGTAGCAAGATATCCCTGTTATCTTAGCGTGTTTATGAGACAGAAAAAGAAAGAAACCAGCAATCCTACCATCATGCAAAACAGTTACAGGTTTTTGTTTCACAGTCATCTGGCAGGACGGTAGTACTTCCCTGGGTGGTTGCTGTCTACCAACCTACTAATATGTACAGTTATAATGGGGTGTCTGGTGGAGGTTGACACCGTCTTGTAGAAATTGTAGCCGTTGCTGATGATGTGGGGGGGAAGGGTCACAGGTGTTGGTGACAACCCAACGGTTAGTTCTTCACAGAGTCTATAGCCTTGAATAGTCAGTCCAGATGACAGGAAAGCAGGTTCTTTACCACTGCAAAGATGAGGGATAGTTGCCTGCGGGTGGGCTACAATGAATCAGGTAGGTAGATCAAAAAGTGACGTCTCCGGACTTCAGTCCGTCTCCTTCACGTTTCTTTGGTTGCCAGATGACCCGAGCTGTCATTCCAAGCTAGAAAGAGACAAAGGTTACCCACTGCTTAAGAAATCACTCTCCATGATAAGTACAATACCTGAAAGATGTGGTGATTATCTAAAACATTACACGAGACTTAAGACTGAAAGGACTAAGTTTTTATTGGTCAAAAGTAAAGCTTTCAACCAATATATCCACTGGAATAGGAGCAGAGGTTTTTACTTACAGTTGTGCTGGGAGCTGTGAGTCAAGTGATTACTGTTTGGTCCGAGCCCCACACGTCACCTTTCTGGGTGGAAGAAAGAGAGGGGGAGGGGATAGCAGGAGCTAGACTGTCCCTACCTTAACAAGCAGCCGGCAATCAAAGTATCGTCACCATATACTCGCTTGCTACTCCTATCTGTTGAACTTTTCCCTCACAGGTCATGAATATTAGGAGGAGCAAAGAAAACCAGAGACTGAGTTCAGACTCTGGAGCGGCTGGTAAATGTGGCCGGACAGATGGCCAACGAACTCTTGGTCGACAGACATTTCACCGATGGACATTTCGCCGATTGGACATTTCACCGACGGACATCTGGCCGAGCGGACATTTCATCAAACGGTAAATTAGGTTAGGTCATTTCATCTGTTCGATGAATGTCACTTCGTCCGTTCGGTGAAACGTCCGTTCGGCCAAAATGTCCGTCGGTGAAATGTCTCTTGGCACAAATGTCTGTCGGCCATCTGTCCGGAAGCTGGCTGTAAACTCCCCCTCACCCAAGAATGAAGATCTAGGGGTGAGTATAGTATCGAACATATCGGCAGTACACATAAACCATATAATCTCTTCAGCGAAGACGCGGAGATTTTATACATAGTTGAGCACACACACACACACACTCTTGCCCTGGCCTCCTGCTGTTCTTTGGTGGATTATAAATCACCGCAATTGCCATCATGGGATCTCCAGACTGAAGTGTTCTTATTATGGATTCTCTTGCTTCTCCCGTGTCTCCTCTCTCCAGTTCATCAAATTCACATTGGTTTTTGATGAGTAGTGCCACTCCTCAAACCCCCCTGTTCCCTCTGTCTTTCCTAAGGATCTGATATCCAGTTGGAAAGTTGTCATCTGTTATCATTCCTCTGAGCTTGGTTTCTGTGAGAGCTATGATGTCCGTTGATGCCTCTTTGATTCTTTCATGCCACTCCTCCCACTTATTTGTTATTCCATCAGTGTTGGTGTACCATACCTTCAGTTTCCTCTCCAACACTGTGTTCTGGGGGTTTTGTGGGGGTGGGGGACCTGGAAGGGTGCTGTGGGATTCTACAGCATAGTGTGGGATGGGGTCTGTAAGTGTGGAATGTGGCTTGTGTTGGGATACAGTGTTTGGCTGTGAGGTTCTGAGGGTGGTTCTGTGTGTGGCTAGCCAGGAAACATCTCTCCATGGGTCCTGAGAGAGGGAGAAGGGGGCGCTTTTTCCGCTAAAAAACAATCTTCAACCTTTATCGAACAGGGGACTACCTGAGATTGGGAGACAGAAAAAAAATAGTACCTTTTTTTAAAGGAGCAGCTGAAGCTTTTTTAAATACAGAGGGTCACGACATATATTATAGTTGCAAAGTAGGGACAAGAATATCAGGAGAAGAAGGGTGGTCCCCTAGAAAGGAATGAGCTAATCAACGAAAACCTGCCCGGTTTCAGGGAGGGAAATCTTTGTCCAGCTAGGGAGTTTAGCATCGTGACAGCAAAAAACAAGAGGAGAGAGGGGGGGGTAGGCTGCGTTTTTTGGGAATGAAAAGAAGGCGTTTTGAACAGTTCACAAAAGAGATTAGTGCAAAAGTGGAGGAGGGCGGGGATACCAGGGAAGGCACTAAAAATGGACGGGAAATTGTCGGGAAGAAAAACAGTGAGTATGTCGTGATGTGTGTGGTGGGGCCTGTGCGAGCGGGGTTTCCCCACAGGAGTAGTCCTAGAACCCGGTGCTTTTCCGGTTTATGTGAATGACAGACGGAAGGAAAAACTCAGATGTGTCCTGTTTGCAGTGTGTGAAGTTGATGAGAAAAATTTCAATCAGACGAGGCCCGGGGAGAACAAAGAGTCTGGACGGTTGCAGGGTGGTCCAAAGCTGGCTCCCGGAGCTCAACCCCCCCATGTGTAAAATCATGAAGATTGGGGAAAGGCAAAGAAAAAACTGCAGACGGAAAATCAGTTTAGCGGGCCACGAGACCCTAAGCCTCTTCAAAGGAACAGGTCTTGAGGTGTATAAAATCAGGCAATCTCTAGGGTCTATCAACAAATAACTGCTGCAGCATATGGCGCCCGCAAAAAATAAGAAAAAGCATTCCCCAAACTAATAAGGAAACGTTCGGGACCTGTAACGTGCGTTAGGCCTTTTTGGGTATGCGCACCAGTTTGGAACCCCCCACCGAACACACTTAAAGAAATTTAGAAAATGCAAAAAGGTTTTCAACAAAACTAATCCCCGGGTGAGGGGGATGTCTACCAGAAGAGGTTTAAAGGGAAAAACGACCTAATGAACCGGGGGGACAGGGGAGATAGGGGGGATATGATAACAAATAAAGTACTGAGACGAATAGACAAGGTGGACGAGACAGGATTTTTCCCGAACGGGACACAGCAAAAAAGGGGGCACATTTGGAAGCTGAAGACTCAGATGAACAAGGGTTAGGGGAAAAATTTTCAGTAATTGGGGTTGTTGGATTGGAACTGTTGGGAAATGTAGTGGAGGAAGATCCATACGTAGCTTTAAGAAGAGGTATGATAAAGCTCATGGAGCAGGAAGAGTGATTGGTAGTGCCAGTGAAAGGAGTACCCGGAGCTGTGAATCGCCCCCGCAACCCCAAACTTGGTGTGTACACACACACATACACACCACACCACCACACAAAACAACACACACCAACACCACACACAAACCATAACACACACACTACTCACTCACGCACGCACGCAGGGCACGCACTCATATACAACAGGAAGTTAATGACAGTCCTGGGACGAAGATAACTAAAAAACACACAACACACCACAACACAAAAACACACACAAAAACCCCACACACACACACACAACACAATTTAAAATTTTATAAAATTATATAAATATATTATATTAATATATATATATATTTTTAATATATATACTATTTATATATATATATATTTATATATATATATATTTTTTATAAATATTTTATATTATATTTATATATATTTGTGTGGTTTGGGTGTGTGTGGTGGAATAAATGCAGAGAATTGTATTTTGGGAAGTTAGGAGGAGGTGCGGGATTCCCAAAACGTTGTCCAGAGGGCTGAGGAAGGGTTGTTGAGGGGTTGGGCAGTAGAAAAGGGGAAAAAAAAAATGACTTCAAGAAATTTTTTTTGGG
>NC_069400.1:92825845-92835845 GCF_026875155.1 Cherax quadricarinatus
GATACTTTGAACATATGGAGTGATAGATGGATGATTGAATTTAATAAAGATAAATGTTATGTAATAAAAATGGGAAAAAGTTAAATGAAGCCACACGTGACTGTAATAAAATACAGAAAATATAAACCACGGTACGGGTTAATACTTGCACTTGCCATGAGTTCAAACCTTACCCGTACTGTGGGTTGTTTGCAATGGTGTTATTACAATTTAGTGATTCACTGAAAGTGTAAAATAGAGAAAGATATCTAGCAGCAATTATTAACAAAAAAAATCATATCAATGAAAATGAGTGTATATCATAAGCTTCACTGCCAAATTGATAATGTTTTTCAAATGGATGGTGAAATATTAAACAAAATGTTTATGACTTATATTAGATCAAAATTGGAATATAGCCCCGTGAGGGCGGGGAATGTGGCTAGGCTTGGGGACAGTTGGTCCCAAAGATGAGGGGGTACTTGTATCTCCTCCCATGGGAGACTTACGTCTCAAGACACTCCCCAGACAGGGAGCCAAGGCCGGGTCACCACTACTTGGAAAAGACCCGGGCCGGGAGAATACGGGCGAATAAAAAAAAAATACAGCGGTGATACCCACAGCCTAAAAAACACGTATACGTGTCCTAGAAAATATTCAGAAAAGACTACAGAATGGCTGCCAGAGTTGAGCAATATGAACCATGATGAAAGGTTGAAAACATAAAAGTTACCCATGTTGGCCGATACCAGGAAAAGAGGAGACATGATAACCATGAATAAAGTTTTGAAACTTTGAAAGAGTAGGTAAAAATTCCTTAGTACCTACAACAGGGATAACTGAGGAAAAAGTAGAGAAGATAGTAAAAAAAAAAAAATGTTTCAAAATAGAGTTCTTGACCAATGGAATTAATTAAGTAGGAATTAGAACGTGCTGTAACTCCTGGAAATTAAAATTACAATATATAGTATGAACAGAGTACTGAACTCGAGACAGCGAGCATAACTCCTGTACACACACACACACACACACACACACACACACACACACACACACACACACACACCACACACACACACACACACACACACACACACACACACAAAACTGCAGGTATGCGTGTGTACTGAATGTAAGTAAAAGTTTGTAAGATTAACCTGTCATCTTTTGTTCATGAGAGAGAAAGAAAAGATCAGTAGTGCTGCTAGTGTAAAAAAAAAAAAATACATTTTCGATTCACATTTATTGGGTAGATGTTTGTACCTACCCTCCTGGTTGCTGTTCAGCAGCATGTTGAGGCTTTGGTTTGCAATGAGATGTACAATATAATGTTTGTACAGATATGCACACACACATACACAACAGGCCTAGTGTCTAATCGACATGTGCCTAGGACAAAATGGTAACTAACTAACACACACACACACACACACACACACACAGACGAACTTAAGGGAAGAAAGGAGTCTTAAGAAGCCAGTAAAGTATGAAGAGTACAGAGAGGGAGCCAGGGTGCAGCCACGAGGGCAGCCCTTTAATAAACTTTCCTGTGAAGAAGTTCATTAAGGTGCCACCAACAAGACAGAAAGAGGAGGAAGTTAGTAGGAAGCTGAAGGAATGACTAGGTGCATGGATGAGTTTGCATGAATGGGAGGGAGAGAGAGTAAGTGGGAGTAGCGGAGGGATTGTGGGTGGGTTGCTTGATGCATTAGAAAACGAGGGGGTGGGCGGATTGTTGGATGAAAGGGAGACAAGGCGGGGGGGAGAGAGGGACGGCGGGCAGGTGGGTGAATGAATGGATGAGATGACGGTTGAGGTGGTGAGTGGGTCGATGAATGGGAGGCAAGGTGGGGAAAGTGGACGGGAAAATTGAAGGACTCGAGAGTATTGCGAATTGGGGAAATGACTGAGTGAGAAGGCAGGTGTAGTTCCGCAAGTACATACACTGGACAGATGTATACGTGGTGGAATAGGTTCGCTGCTCACTAAATAAATACAAACACAACAACCCCTGAAGTAGTTTACAAGTTGCTCTGAGCCACATAAGTGTGGGGAGAGCCACAGTTTTATAAGTGAACTTGAAAGTGATATTGGCGGTGTAAGTCAGAGACGGCAGGCCTAGTGTGGCGCAGGTGTTGTTGCCGGTATGTGCAAATCATGAAGGATAATAAAGTGAAATCAGTGTGTGACCAGTGAAAGAAGCACAGTATTCACCTGTACCTAGTTTTCGGGGAGTCAGATATTTGGTTTCCAGGTATCGCCAGCTGATTTGTGAACGGTCCACCCTCCATGTATGAAAAAGAATAGGCTAATAAGTACTAAATAACGAATAGTAATTGGTAATTTAAAACAGAACCAGGATGGGCAGACAGGTGTATATTAGACTAGGATAAGCATAGAAGCAGGTTGTGAGCCAGAGCAAGTCAGAGGAGCACTGCAGACCACGTGTAACACACAAACTGCACCACACACGCCACACACACACACACAAACACACACCACACACACACACACCACACACACACACACACACACACACACACACACACACCACACACACACACACCCCACCACACACACACACACACACAGCAGAGGTATGATAAAGCTCAAGGTTCAGGGAGAGTGACCTAGTAGCGACCAGTGAAGAGGCGGGGCCAAGAGCTTGGATTCGACCTCTACAACCTCAACTAGGTGAGTACTACTAAGTGAGTACACACACACACACTCCTACCCACTACTTTTAACATACTCAATAAACCCACACACACATGTCCACGAATACAGACCCACACCGACACATTCCTCACACATAGACCACACACACATTCCCTCTCACACACACTCTCCCCTCACACTCCCCATCACTCTCCCCCACTCTCTTCCCCTCTCTCCCTTCCCTGCTTCCCTTCTCCCTCTCTCTCTTCCACATCCTCCTCCTTTTTATCTCCCCCTCCTCTCCTCTTTTCCTCCTTCTATTTCTGCCTCTTCCCCTTTCTCTCCCTCTTCCCCTCTCTCTTCCTCCCCCTGTGACTCTCCCTCCCCATCTCTCTCCCCTTATTCCCTCCTCTTTTCCCCTCCACATCTCTGTCCCCCTCTACCACTGTCTCCCCCTTCCCCTCTCTCACTCCCTATCCCCCTCTCTCACTCCCTCCCCCCTCTCCTTACCTCCTTTCCCTTTCTCTCCCCCTTCTGCTCCACACACAAACACACACACACACACACACACACACACACACACACACACACACACACACACACACACACACACACACACACACACACACACACACACACACACGCACACACACACACACAAACACACACACACACACAAACACACACACATGCATACGCACACACACTCACACTCAGACAAACACACATCACAAACAACCACACAGAAATACATAAGTTTTTCATTCTATGATAACAAAATAAAAATGGGTTGCCAGAGGGCAGGACGGAAAACCAGGGGACTGGAGAATGAGTCTGGGAATGAAAACTGGGTTGCAGAGCTCATGCAAAGGTAACATGAGTGGGGAAAGAAGCTAGAAGACCTCAGCATGAAAATGGAGAGGACACCTGCAGAGAGCAGGAAGTGGGAGATGCAAATCACAGCAGCAGAGGCTAAGATACATAGATTAGAAGAGGAACTGAAAAATCAGAAGCAGCCTAAAGAACTAAAGAGCAATGTGGGCTACCTCAGTCACAAACAAGGGGACTGTAGGGAATGAAGGAGTGAAACTGTATGCAGAAACCCTATCAGACCATCGTGGAGCCTGAGAAAAAAAGAGGATCCCATCAATAACAATCGAGGGGACTGCAGAAAATGAAAGAGCTAAGGTATACATAGAGTCTCTAACAGATCAGAGCAGTGCCTGGGGAAAGCTGAGAAGGGAAAATGACAGACCACTGGTCCAGAGACAACAGTTAGTGAAGAAATTGATGAAAGGAAAGCTGCAATGGAGGCAACTAAATCGAATCAGGGGATACTTAAGGATATGCAGTGGGAGAATGAAAGGGAGAGATCAGTCTTTGTTTATGGGTTCCAAGAAATTAAAATGGGAAACTTACGATCTTAGAAGACATGTGGAGAAAACAAATTATTGAAAGCATTATGAAAACAATATGAGAAGACGACAGGACCCAGCTGGCAAATTTTCTGAGAGTTGGGGAGTTTACAAGAGGAAGACACCGGCCGGTCATAGTGATTTTCAAGGCAGAATCAGCTCGAAACAGGATCCTGCAGGAGAAAGCACAACTATGGAACATGTTGTTGTACAGGAGGGCATATCTTGACCGTGAAAGAAAATGAGAAGAAATGCAGAAACTGAAAGAGAGGGTACAAAGACAAAAGGAGGAATGAGAGGCAAAGATGGAGATGGACAGGAGAGCACAGACTCAAGAGAAAAATCAAATACAACATCCCTCACAACTACCAACAGAAGCCCGCAACGAGGCCAACCCCAATGCAACCATACATTCTAACCCAATACACACATGCCATACCCAATGCCCCCACCCACCTCTACAAACTCCACCTTCCCAGCAACTGCCCATAGTTCTTCATTGGGTTTCCCACTTCCCCAACCCCAACGTACCCTCCAGACCACAGTTTTAGAAAAGAAGTTGTAGGATTGGTATACAAATGCAGAAAGAATAACAAATAAATGTGAGGAGTGGCATGAAAGAATCAAGGAGACATCCCCAGACATAATAGCACTCACAGAAAGGAAACTTACCAGGATGATAACAGATGCAATCTTTCCATCCGAATATCAAATCCTAAGGAAAGATAGAGGGAGCAGAGGGGGGAGGAGGAGTTGTACTGCTCATGAAAAACCAGTGGGGATTTGAGGAAATGGAAGGAATTGATGGAATGGGCGAAAGGGACTACATAGTAGGAACAATCCAGTCTGAGGGGCCATAAGGTGGTAATGGCAGTGATGTACAAACCGCCACAAAACTGCAGGAGGTCAGGAGAAGAATATGAAGAGAGCAACAGAGCAATGGTAGACACACTAACCTAGGTGGCCAGAAGAGCTCACATGGGTAGAGTAAAGTTACTAGTTATGGTTGATTTCTATCACAGGGAGATTGACTGGGAAAACCTGGAGCCCCATGGGGGTCCTGAAACATGGAAAGCCAAGATGATGGATGGGGTACTGGAAAACCCCATGCATCAACATGTTAGAGACACTACCAGAGAGAGAGGTGAGGATGAACCAGCAAGACTGGACTTATTATTCACCTTGAGTAGTTTGAACATCGAGGATATCACGTATGAAAGGCCCCTGGGAGCTAGTGATCATGTGGTTCTGTGCTTTGAATACATAGTTGAGCTACAAGTGGAGAGGGAAGCAGGGAGAAGCCAAATTACAAAAGGGGGGACTACACAGGCAAGAGGAACTTCTTGCAAGACGTTCAGTGGGAATGAGAATTAGCAGGAAAACCAGTAAAACAAATTATAGACTATGTGACAACAAAATGCAAGGAGGCAGAGGAGAGGTTTGTTCCCAAGGGAAACAAAAATAATTGGAAGACTAGAACGAGTCCTTGGTTCACCCAAATGTTCAGGGATTCAAAAACTAAATGAACTAGACAACGGAAAAAGTACAGAAGATAAGGGACTCAGGAAAATAAAGAGATTAGTTGAAGAGCCAGAAACGAATATGGACAGATAAGAAGGGAGGCTCATCGACAATACGAAAAAGGCATAGCAGCTAAAGTCAAGTCTGACCCAAAGCTGCTGTATTGTCACATCAGGAGGAAAACACCGATCAAGGGCCAGATAATTAGGCTGAGGAAGAAAGGTGGGGAGTTCACAAGAAACGACCAAGAAGTATGTGAAGAGCTCAACAAAGATATAAAGAAGTGTTTACAGTAGAAACAGGAAGAACTCCAGGAAGTCAGAATAGGGAAGTACACCAACAAGGGATACACCAAGAAGTGCTGGATGAAATACACACAACCGAGGAGGAGGTGAAGAAGCTGCTATGTGAACCTGATACCTCAAAGGCGGTGGGACCAGACAACATGTCTCCGTGGGTCCTTAGAAAAGGAGCAGAGATGCTCTGTGTGCCACTAACAAAAATCTTAGCACTTCCATTGAAACTGGGCAACCACCTGAGGTATGGAAGATGGCAAATGTAGTCCCAGTTTTTTAAGAATGGAGACAGATATAAGGCATTAAACTACAGACCTGTGTCACTGACGTGTATAGTAAGCAAAGTCATGGAGAAGATTATCAGGAGAGTGGTGGAGCACCTAGAAAGACACAAGCATATAAACGACAACCAGCACGGTTTCAGGGAAGGAAAATCCTGTGTCACAAATCTTCTGGAGTTTTATGACAAGGTAACGGAAGTAAGACACGAGAGGGGTGGATAGATTGCATTCTCTTGGATTGCAAGAAGGCCTTCGACACAGTTCCTCACAAGAGGTTATTGCAAAAGCTAGAGGATCAGGCAAGCATAACAGGAAAGGCACTGAAATGGATCAAAGAATATCTGACAGGGAAGGAACAGCGAGTCATGGTACGTGACAGGGGCCCACTTGAGTGGGCGCCTGTGACGAGCGTGGTTAAACAGGGGTCAGACCTAGGACCTGTGCTGTTTTTGGTATATGTGAATGATACACACAGAAGTGTCCCTCTGTGCAGATGATCTGAAGTTAATGAGGAGAATTAAATCGGATGAGGATCAAGCAGGACTACATGGGACCTGGACAGGCTTCAAGCCTGGTCCAGTAACTGCCTCTTTGAATTTAACCCCTCCAAATGCAAAGTCATGAAGATCGGGGAAGGGCAAAGAAGACCGCAGAGAGAGTAAATTCTAGGTCGCCAAAGACTGCAAACCTCACTCAAGGAAAAAGATCTTGGGGTGAGTGCATTACCGAGCACATTTGAGGTGCACATCAACCAGATAACTGCTGCAGGATATGGGCGCCTGGCCAACCTAAGAATAGCGTTCCCATACCTCAATAAGGAATCGTTCAAGATTCAGGCCCATATCGGAGTATGCAGCACCAGTTTGGAATCCACACCTGGTCTAACACGTCAAGAAATTAGAGAAGGTGCTGAGGTTTGCAGCAAGGGTAGTCCCAGAGTTTAGGAGATTGCCCTACAATGAAAGGTTAAAGGAAATCGACCTGACGACTCTGAAGGAGACATGATAACGACATATACAATACTGCGAGGAACTCACAAGGTGGACAAAGACAGAATGTTCCAGAGATGGGACACAGAAACAAGGGGTCCCAATTGGAAGTTGAATGCAATGAGTCAAAGGGATGTTAGGAAGTATTTCTTAAGTCATATAGTTGTCAGGAAGTGGAATAGCCTAGAAAGTGACGTAGTGGAGGCGAAGTTTGATAAAGCTCATGGAGCCCAAGTACATTAGCTAGTGAAACTGAAGAAAGGAAAGCTGCAATGGAGGAAATCAAATTGAATGAGGGGATACACAGGGATATGCAGTGGGAGAATGAAAGGGTGAGGTCAGTCTTTGTGTATGGGCTCCAGGAAGTTGAAGGGGAAACATATGAAGCAAGAAAACCAGGGGAAAAAAAGCAATTGAAAGCATCATGAAAGCAATGGGAGAAGACGACATGACCCAGCTGGAAATTTTTCAGAGAATAGGGGGGTTTGTAAAAAAAACAACCCGGCCAGTGAAAGTGACCTTCAAGGCAGAATCGACTCGGAACAGGATCCTGCAGGAGAAAGCACGATTAAGGGACATTCCGGCATACAGGAAGGTGTATCTCGACTGCGACAGAACACAAGAAGAAAGGCAGAAACTGAGAGAGAAGGTACAAAGGTGAAAGGAGGAAAGAGAGGGAATGGAAAAGACAGACAGGAGATCCCAGACCCAGGAAGAAGATCAAATACAGTCTCTCTCACAACTTCCTATAGAAGCCTCTCAACCAGGTCAACCCCAGTGCAACCAAACACTCTAAACCAAAACACCCATGCCACATCCAATGCTCCCACCCACTGCATTACAAACTCCACCCCCACAGCAACCACCCATAGTTCCTTATCAGGTCTCCCACTTCCCCAACCCCAATACGCCTCCCAGACCACAGTCTTAGAAAAGAAGTTGAAGGTGTGGTATACAAATGCAGATGGAATAACAAATAAGTATGAGGAGTGGCACGAAAGTATCAAGCAGACATCCCCAGACATAATAGCACTCACAGAAACAAAACTCACCAGAATGATAACAGATTCAATCTTTCCATCCGGATATCAAATCCTCAGGAAAGACAGAGGGAGGAGAGGGGGAGGAGGAGTTGCACTGCTCATTAAAAACCAGTGGGGTTTTGAGAAAATGGAAGGAATGGATGGCACGGGCGAAAGGGACTACTTAGTAGGAACAATCCAGTCTGAGGGACATAAGGTGATAATTGCAGTATTGTACAACCCACCACAGAACTGCAGGAGGCCAAGAGAAGAATACGATGAGAGCAGAAGAGCAATGGTCGACACACTAGCCGAGGTGGTCAGGAGAGCACACATGGGGGGAGCAAAGTTACTAGTTATGGGTGATTTCAATCACAAGGAGATTGACTGGGAAAACCTGGAGCCCCATGGGGGTCCCGAAACATGGAGAGCCAAGATGATGGATATGGTACTGGAAAACCTCATGCATCAACATGTTAGAGACAGTACCAGAGAGAGAGGAGAGGATGAATCAGCAAGACTGGACTTTGTATTCACCTTGAGTAGTTCGGACATCGAGGATATCACGTATGAAAGGCCCCTGGGAGCTAGTGATCATGTGGTTCTGTGCTTCGACTATATAGTTGAGCTCCAAGTGGAGAGAGTAGCAGGAATAGGTTGGGAAAAAACCAAACTACAAAAGGGGGAACTACTCAGGCATGAGGAACTTCCTTCAAGACATTCAGTGGGAGAGGGAACTGACAGGAAAACCAGCACACGAAATGATGGACTATGTGGCAACAAAATGCAAGGAGGCAGAGGAGAGGTTTGTTCCCAAGGGAAACAGAAATAATGGGAAGAACATAACGAGTAATTGGTTCACCCAAAGGTGTAGGGAGGCAAAAACTAGGTGTACTAGAGAATGGAAAAGGTACAGAAGACAGAGAACTCAAGAAAATGAAGAGATTAGCCGAAGAGCCAGATACGAATATGCACAGATAAGAAGGGAGGCTCAGCGACAATATGAAAATGACATAGCATCGAAAGTCAAGACTGACCCGAAGCTGTTGTACAGCCACATCAGGAGGAAAACAACAGTCAAGGACCAGGTAATCAGACTGAGGAAGGGTGATGGGGAATTCACAAGAAACGACCGAGAGGTATGTCAGGAGCTCAACACGAGATTTAAAGAAGTATTTACAGTGGAAACCAGTAGGACTCCAGGAAATCAGAACAGGGGGGCACACCAGCAAGTGCTGGATGAGGTATATATAACCAAGGAGGAGGTGAAGAAGCTGCTATACGAACTTGACACCTCAAAGGCGGTGGGACCAGACAACATCTCTCCGTGGGTCCTTAAAGAGGGACCAAAGATATTGTGTGTGCCATTAACAAAGATCTTCAACACATCATTTGAAACTGGGCAACTCCCCGAGGTATGGAAGATGGCAAATGTAGTCCCAATTTTTAAAAAGGGAGACAGACATGAGGCACTAGACTACAGACCTGTATCACTAACGTGTATAGTATGCAAGGTCATGGAGAAGATCATCAGGAGGAGAGTGGTGGAGCACCTGGAAAGAAACAAGTGTATAATTGACAACCAGGACGGCTTCAGGGAAGGAAAATCCTGTGTCCCAAACCTACTAGAGTTTTGTGACAAGGTGACAGAAGTAAGACAAGAGAGAGAGGGGTGGATCGACTGCATTTTTTTGGACTGCAAGAAGGCATTCGACACAGTTCCTCACAAGAGGTTACTGCAAAAGCTAGAGGATCAGGCACACATAACAGAAAATCCACTGCATTGGATAAGAGAATACCTGACAGGGAGGCAACAACGAGTCATGGTACGTGACGAGG
>NC_069400.1:92838345-92860845 GCF_026875155.1 Cherax quadricarinatus
AAAAAAATATATTTCACTGTGTTTATTTAGTATTAAATTATTGTAAGCAAATCTAAAATATATTTAGTTGGGTTAGGCTAAAATAAATTGTTCTTGTTACAATAAGGTTAGGTAAGTTTTCTAAGATTCTTTTGGTGCAAAATTAAAAATTTTTACATCAACATTAATGAAAAAAATATATCTTTAAACGTATAAGAGAAAATTTCGAAAAGGACTTAATTTTAAATGAGTTCTTGCTAACTGACCAGTTTTACATATTCGGCACGACATATATATATATATATTATTTTTATTATCACACCGGCCGATTCCCACCAAGGCAGGGTGGCCCGAAAAAGAAAAACTTTCACCATCATTCACTCCATCACTGTCTTGCCAGAAGGGTGCTTTACACTACAGTTTTTAAACTGCAACATTAACACCCCTCCTTCAGAGTGCAGGCACTGTACTTCCCATCTCCAGGACTCAAGTCCGGCCTGCCGGTTTCCCTGAATCCCTTCATAAATGTTACTTTGCTCACACTCCAACAGCACGTCAAGTATTAAAAACCATTTGTCTCCATTCACTCCTATCAAACACGCTCACGCATGCCTGCTGGAAGTCCAAGCCCCTCGCACACAAAACCTCCTTTACCCCTCCCTCCAACCCTTCCTAGGCCGACCCCTACCCCGCCTTCCTTCCACTACAGACTGATACACTCTTGAAGTCATTCTGTTTCGCTCCATTCTCTCTACATGTCCGAACCACCTCAACAACCCTTCCTCAGCCCTCTGGACAACAGTTTTGGTAATCCCGCACCTCCTCCTAACTTCCAAACTACGAATTCTCTGCATTATATTCACACCACACATTGCCCTCAGACATGACATCTCCACTGCCTCCAGCCTTCTCCTCGCTGCAACATTCATCACCCACGCTTCACACCCATATAAGAGCGTTGGTAAAACTATACTCTCATACATTCCCCTCTTTGCCTCCAAGGACAAAGTTCTTTGTCTCCACAGACTCCTAAGTGCACCACTCACTCTTTTTCCCTCATCAATTCTATGATTCACCTCATCTTTCATAGACCCATCCGCTGACACGTCCACTCCCAATATCTGAATACGTTCACCTCCTCCATACTCTCTCCCTCCAATCTGATATTCAATCTTTCATCACTAATCTTTTTGTTATCCTCATAACCTTACTCTTTCTGTATTCACCTTTAATTTTCTTCTTTTGCACACCCTACCAAATTCATCCACCAATCTCTGCAACTTCTCTTCAGAATCTCCCCAAAAGCACAGTGTCTCGGCAAAGAGCAGCTGTGACAACTCCCACTTTGTGTGTGATTCTTTATCTTTTAACTCCACGCCTCTTGCCAAGACCCTCGCATTTACTTCTCTTACAACCCCATCTATAAATATATTAAACAACCACGGTGACATCACACATCCCTTTTCTAAGGCCTACTTTTACTGGGAAAAAATTTCCCTCTTTCCTACATACTCTAACTTGAGCCTCACTATCCTCGTATATATATATATTATATATATATATATATATATATATATATATATTATATATATAGATAGATAGATAGATAGATAGATAGATAGATAGATATTAATGCATCCAAGAAGTATATATTTAAATGTTTGTAGTATTCATAAATATTTCTGAAAGCTCTGGTTTAACTTGCAGACTATGTGAATGGAATTTCGTGTCCTGGTATTTTTAAATTTAAACTAGATGCAACCAGCCTGAAAGTTATCTATACAATTTCAGATTCAGCTCTCTCTCTCTCTTTCTCTCTCTCTGTCTGTCTGTCTGTCTCTCTCTCTCTCTCTCTCTCTCTCTCTCTCAAGTTCTGCCCACCACGTAACAGCGTTACGTGCTCTACTATGGATATGATATACCGTTGTACCCTGGTTATAATGTACCACTGTACCCTCTTTCTGATGTACCATTGCACCCTGGTTATGATGTTAGGTTGCAAAGTGGTTATGATGTACCTTTGTACCCTGGTTATGATGTTAGGTTGTACCTTGGTTATGATGTACCTTTGTACCCTGGTTATGATGTTAGGTTGTACCCTGGTTATGATGTTAGGTTGTACCCTGGTTATGATGTACTTTTGTACCCTGGGTATGATGTTAGGTTGTACTCTGGTTATGATCTACCTTTGTACCATGGTTATGATGTTCCTTTATACTCTGGTTATGATGTACCTTTCTACCCTGGTTATGATGTTAGGTTGTACCCTGGTTATGATGTACCTTTGTGCCTTGGTTATGATGTACATTTGTACCTTGGTTATGATGTACCTTTTTACCTTAGTTGTGATGTACCTTTGTACCCTGGTTATGATGTACCTTTGTACCTTGGTTATGATGTACCTTTGTACCCTGGTTATGATGTACCTTTGTACCTTGGTTATGATGTACCTTTGTACCCTGGTTATGATGTACCATTGTACCTTGGTTATAGTGTACCTTTGTACCTTGGTTACGATGTACCTTTGTACCCTGGTTATGATGTACCTTTGTACCTTGGTTATGATGTACCTTTGTACCTTGGTTGTGATGCACCTTTGTACCTTGGTTATGATGCACCTTTGTACCTTGGTTATGATGTACCTTTGTACCTGGCTTATGATGTACCTCTGCACCAGGCTTAGGACATGATGTTCACACTGGTTTGAAAATAAAGTAAGCCATCTCTAGTTGATATGGTTGATCAGTAAATGACCGACACACACACAGACTCATCAGCTAAGAGTGCCACGCTCAGAGACTCATTATCTAAGAGTGCCAAGCTCAGAGACTCCTTATCTAAGAGTGCCACGCTCAGAGACTCATTATCTAAGAGTGCCAAGCTCAGAGACTCATTATCTAAGAGTGCCACGCTTAGAGACTCCTTATCTAAGAGTGCCACGCTCAAGGACTCATCATTTAAGAGTGCCACGCTCAGAGACTCATTATGTAAGAGTGCCACATTCAGAGACTCATCAACTAATGGTGCCACACACACAGACTCATCAAGTAATTGTACCACATACACAGATTCATCAAGTAAGAGTACCATACAGACTCATGAAGTAAGAGTACCATACAGACTCATGAAGTTAGAGTACCATACAGACTCATGAAGTAAGAGTACCATACAGACTCATGAAGTAAGAGTACCATACAGACTCATGAAGTAAGAGTACCATACAGACTCATGAAGTAAGAGTACCATACAGACTCATGAAGTAAGAGTACCATACAGACTCATGAAGTAAGAGTACCGTACAGACTCATGAAGTAAGAGTACCATACAGACTCATCAAGAAAGGGTACTACACACAGTCATCAAATCATACATAGATGATGTAATACACTTCTCACGAGACGCCAGTTACTCTCTCCGTATAGACTGGTTACGTTCACAATCAGTTCTCTCTTCAAGCTCCTCTTCCTATTCAACACTGATTATCATCTGAAAAAAAAAATCTTCATAATACGTACTGTTCGATTACACATTTGCTCTTTCAATCTCATTAACAACAAAAAAAAACTATATATAGAGGAACTTAATATGAATCCTAAGTGTAATTAAGTTCAACACAGAATTTCGCAAAGCACCATGAAGGTCAGTTAACAACAGCGACTGGTCGGACATCCAGAAAGAACGAGATGCTGAAAATCGGACGGAATTTCATTAGTTCAAAGTCTCTCCCGATCTGTACAAGAAAAAAATGCATCTTTGTTGAGTGGCCGGACATTTCTGGCCAGCCTGGAGGCCGGCCAGCGAGTGTTGCTCCAGTCTCACCTCTGCTGTGCCAATTGAAAATCATTAATATAGAAAACATTCAGCGTAGAACGACAATATTAATACATAACTCCTAAAATCTTCCGCATGAAGAAAGATTAAAGATCCTTAAATTACATTCACTTGTAAGACGAAGAATGAGGGGAGACATGATCGAAGTGTATAAGTGGAAGATGGGTATTAATAAAAGTGATATAAATAAGGTGGTGATGATATCTCTTCAAGAGAGAACCCGCAGTAATAGATTTAAATTAGATAAGTTTAGATTTAGAAAGGATACAGGAAAGTATTGGTTCGGAAGTACTGTAGTTGACGAGTGGAACAATCTGCCTGGTAGGTTATTGGGTAGCTCCAAATACTGAGAGGGATTGGATTTGAGTGGGATTTGCACATGAGTAAATAAATTTATCAAATTTATAAATTTATAAATTTATTAAATAAATAAATTAGGCAGGTCAACAGGCCAACAGGCCAACAGACCAACAGACCAACAGGCTGTTGCAGTGTTCCTCCTTTCTTACGTTCTAATATATCCAGGAAAAGCGGTCCTAAGTCGCTAAGTGCTGCTCACGATCCATCCTTAACATAAGATTGTTAATTCATATTCAACAAGTAAAATATTAGATACGCACGACGTATTGCAGACAATAATAAAAACAAGACAGTAAAAGGACAATAAAAGCAATGTAAAACTTGAAAGTTGTACCAATAAACGTTTGTTATGTTGTGAGTGTTTTTACTTCAAGGAAGATGTTACACAGCGAGAAAGACAGAGTGGTCATAGTCAGGTTGGTCATGGTATACTGTGGTCATAGTCAGGTTGGTCATGGTGTACTGTGGTAATAGTCATCTGTGGTTTATGTTTCCAGGTCTCCATCCGTGGGCCCCCGGATGTCAACCCTTCCACACTTCGCACTTCCAGTTGTTTTGGTGGTTTCCCTAGTTCCGTGTGTCCAGAAGTCCACCTGTGTCCCCTCAGATGAACTCCCAGGTGTGGATCATGATGAGGCGTGGTCATAGCTAGGTGAGGTCATTGTGAGGTGTGGTCGTAAATGTGATCATAGGTGAGGGTGATCATGGTTAAGTGACGTCATAGTGAGCTGTGGCCATAGTTACGTGAGGTTATAGGTTAGGTCATAGACAGGTATGGTCATAGTTAGGTGAGGTGTGGTCATAGTGAGGTGAAGTTTGATCATAGTGAGGTGAGGTGTGGTCATAGTGAGGTGAGGTATGGTCATAGTGAGGTGAGGTGTGGTCATAGTTAGGTGAGGTCGTAATGAGGTGTGGCCATAGTGAGGTGTGATCATAACCAGTTGTGATTTATGTTTCCAGGCCCACGGATGTCAAGCCTTCCACATTTCCCACGTCCGGTTATTTTGCCGCTTTCCCTAGATCCGTGTCTCCAGAAGTTCATCTCTGTCCCTCAGATGAATTGCCGGGTGAGATGTTGTCATTGTGATATGAGGTCATAGTGAGCTGTGATCATACTGAGGTGTGGTCATGGTGTGTGTGGTGAGGTGTGGTCATGGTGTGTGTGGTGAGGTGTGGTTTTGGTGTGTGTGGTGAGGTGTGGTCATGGTGAGGTGTGGACATGGTGAGGTATGGTCATGTCAGATGTGGTTTATGTTTCCAGGTTTCCATCCGTGGGCCCACGGATGTCAACCCTTCCACACTTCCCACTTCCGGTTGTTATGGTGCTTTCCTAGTTCCGTGAGTCCAGAAGACCACCTGTGTCCTCTCAGATAAACTCCCTTCCTCACTTCCCAGGTGGATAGGTGGTTGGGTGGGTTGGTGGTTAGGTGGGCGGTTGGACAGTTGGTTGGGTGGGTGGGTAGGTGGGTAGGTGGGTAGGTGGGTGCTTGGTAGGGCGGATGTGTGTGTGTGTGTTGTGTATGTGTTGGCCCCTTCCCAGTGACCTTGTTGGATGGTAACTTGGTCTTCTCTAGCTGGTCTACTGCCGAAACTGTCCAGGTGGGTGTAATTACAGGACGCAGTTTTCTGTGTGTCCCCTCCTGTAATTCCACCCACCTGGACAGTTTCGGCAGTAGACCAGCTAGAGAAGACCAAGTTTCCATCCAACAAGGTCACCGTGGAGAGGCCAACACATACACAACACACACACACACTCACACGGGGCCAGGAGCTGAGTCTCGACCCCTGCAACCACAATTAGGTGAGTACACACACACACACACACCCGCCCTACCAAGCACCCACCCACCCACCTACCTACCCACCCAACCAACTGTCCAACTGCCCACCTAACCACCAACCCACCCAACCACCTACCCACCTGGGAAGTGAGGAAGGGAGTTCATCTGAGTGGACACAGGTGGACTTCTGGACTCACGGAACTAGGGAAAGCACCATAACAACCGGAAGTGGGAAGTGTGGAAGGCTTGACATCCGTGGGCCCACGGATGGAGACCTGGAAACATAAACCACATCTGACATGACCATACTTCACCATGTCCACACCTCACCATGACCACATGTTATAAAAAAGGATTATTTTGTAGGCTTGTAGCAGATAGTAAATGATACGTCTTCGGAGGCTTCTTTCTTTATTGTTAAGTCGTGGTGGGTACACAGGCTTGTGTGTTGTGCCCATGGCCCGGGAGGGCCATCCCACTAGAGAGAGCTACTAGGCCTACTGACTTGACTGCTTGAAGAGTGACGCCAGAGTGAGAGTGAGGCAAGGGCAGGCAGGCTGAAGTGGCAACGCCTATAGGTGGCAGCACCAGCATGGCACAAAATATGAACTAAGCTGGCAGACAGCATGGGCTGTCTGTGCAGACAGTACAGGCTGTCTACATACACTCGGCCACCTACCGCGCGTCGTCCCGACGCGACAATACTTGTGGTAAAAGAAACTCGGTCTCTCTCTCATAGGAACAGGGCACAGAACACAAAATATAAACATATATATACATATGGACATGGAAAGAAAACTTCCTACAGGGAGGGAAGAAAAAACATGTGGGGTGTGCTAAACATCGTGGTCATAGGCAGTGAGCGTCGAAGGGCATCACTGCACGCCTTCCTGCGTCTGGACAGATACTGCAACATGGGAGACATCGCTGTGGCTGAGCTGTGACGTAACAGGTTACGGTCTCCTCTGGAACGGTGAAGCAAACATCATAGGAGTCGCTGCAGGTTTTCACTCAACCTGGGGCACGACATGCTGGTGCCCTCGAGTGAGGCGTCGACAAAACTCGGCAACTGGGCAGGACTTCTGGCAAGCAACTCAGGAGGACACTTCTCGACTGGTACTGTCGCTGGGCTGTCACTGCCAGCGAGCGTGGAGCGAGTCGTGGCAGAGACGACTGGGCGAAACATCTGGGAGTCATAACATCATACACCAGACTGCAGTGAGAGAGCTAGCAGTCAAAGTGACATCTTCTTTGTGCAGGCTGCTCACTGAAGCTTGTGACACGAGGCTGACACAGCGCCTGCCGACAGGGCTAACTGCGGCTTGACGAGTATCATTCTCTCAGCAGTTGAAGTTATAGCAGAGGTTAGTCTAAGCTCCCCGACTTGTTTCTTACATATAACTGCATTCAAAGGGTCTGGGGGTGAATGAAAAAAAATCTCGAGGGGAATCGTAAGACATTCTGCAGAACATAAGAGCAACGAGCATAAAGCTTTTTGTAAAAGGGGGCTTGGTCATCGGGGCTGGAAATCAGTGTCAAATGCAGGGTCACTCGGGTGATTTAGCACAGGTTGCTACTCAGGCTCTCAACCTCACTGGACACCAAAACTTTAAACCACCCGGTCATGGGGGTACATACGAGAGGAATTAACCACGACTATTCTTCTCTCAATTTTCCAAAAAATACTGAAAAAAATTTCTAAAACACTCGATGGTCATCAGTGATGTCGGGCTGATTCGCGGGGTGCGTCAGGCAGACTCGGACGTCTGAATCGGGCGCACGTCGGTGACGTAATGTGATGTGGGCAGCAGACCACAGCATGGGGGCCTGTGACATCTGGTAACTAATTTGCAGGGGTTCACATAATGGTTCCACACCCACGTTGTGTGGGATCCACTGGCATCGTGATCTACGTGGCATGTGAAACGTAGTTCCGATGGCCGGGGCACTGGGATACACAGTTTGCAATGAATTCACACGGAAAACAGCAGAAACACAGCAGAGGGATGGGAAAAGGTGAGTGGGGTAGGTAGTGTGGGGCGAGGGGCGTGGGTGGTTGTGGGAAGGGAGCATCTGGCCATTCCTCCTCCTCCCACCCACAAACACAAGGAAACACACTGGATGCAGAAATCACCACGAAACTCACCTCTGGCTTGCTGAAACGGCTGTGCTGAGCTGAACAACAACAGCAACATACAAGTGACGCTGAACACGTGACTTGAGAAACAGCATGGGATGCTGTAGCGTGGGGTCGCTGGGACACCACTTACAGTTCTCAATTCGGCAAATTTCGGCTAGATCCTGCTTGTACCTGTGTCTGGATGCTGAAACGTGCAGACACGACTTCAGGATAACTCGTTGAGAGACGGATGCTTCTTGCATGGGATGATGAAGTGAAGATGACTTCATCACTCTTCCTTCCTCTCTCCAGGCAAACAACTGCTGCGACCACCGCTGCTACCAATGTTTAATGGGCTTATTTGGTAGGCTGTAAGCGGGTGGTTAATGATAAACTTCTTCGGAGGCTTCTTACTTTATTTGTAATGTCGTGGTGGGTACACAGGCTTGTGTGTTGTGCCCATGGCCCGGGAGGGCCATCCCACGAGAGAGAGCTAGGAGTAGGCCTTGTGTCTTCCTGCTAGGCCGCTGTGTGAGTGAGAGCGTGGCAAGGGTCGGCAGGCTGGCGTGCCCACCGAGAAGCCTGGCTACAGAGGGCAGCATCTTAGTGGCGCAAAATATGAACTAAGCTGGCAGACAGCATGGGCTATCTGTGCAGACAGTACAGGCTGTCTACAATGTAGCAATGTTACCACATGTTAATGTTACCACATGTAACAATGACGAACTGCAATAAAATAGGAAGCTCATAAATTTTTTATAGCAGATTTCCTGGTGAGAAGACAGAGTTACACACGGACTCACATCTGTACACAGTAAAACTTTAAAAAATACATACATACAGCTGCAATGGAACATAAATAGAAGTCCAAGATTATCACTAAGTAACCTCACCTTGGTGGCCATGTTGGGAGGCAGCTTGGTCTTGTCTAGTTGGTCTACTGTTCCAGGCTGTCTTGGTGGGAGTAATTACAGGACGCAATTTTCTGTGTGTCCCCTCCCAACATGGCCACCAAGGTGAGGTTACTTAGTGATAATCTTGGACATCTATTTATGTTCTATTTATGCAGCTGTATGTATGTATTTTTTAAACTTTTACTGTGTATAGATGTGAGTCCGTGTGTGACTCTGTCTTCCCACCAGGAAATTTGTTACAAAAAATTTATGAGCTTCCTATTTTATTGCAGTTCGTCATTGTTACATATGCAAATCATTGAAACTTCCACAAATAAACATGCTAGGACACTCACACAGATATTTACACACACAAACACACATGCACACGTGTGTGTGTGTCCCTGTAAATATCTTATGTGTGTTTGTGTGTGTGATAATCACAACACACATCTATCCCTCTCGTCCCTCTCTAACATCTATGTAAACAACCTCCCTGGCACACACACGTATAGTAAGTTACTGTCCAAACTCTGTGTGAACATGAGTTTGTAAGTGCATTTTTTCTCATTTTCTTAAAATTAAATTATATTTCACTGTCAGTACAATGGAAATAAACAAAGTGGAGAATGTTGTTATACAGTATTTACGAAATAATGTTAATAAGAGGTGTGAAGATGTTTAGGTAGATTAGATTGTACTACTACACATGGTAACAGTGTTGTTTGAGTTCCTGGGATCAAGTCTCCTACACCAGCCTACTGATCCATGCAGACAGGAGCTCCTCACTGATACTAATATACTTGTTGGTTCATCTCTCACTAATCTACAACTTTAAATAATAAATTCACTCGCTGTCAATAATAAATTTTGATATTAATTAGTTTGATGGCTAGGGAGGCAAATAGAAACAAATAAGGAACAATGGGTTGGAAGCTGGAAAAGTAGCAGTGATTGGTGGCGTAAAGTTTGTCTTGATTACAGTCAGAATTAAAAACTAAAAATTACAGAAGAATAAATCTGCTATGTGTTGTACTTAATGTAGTCAACCTCTGGACAAAAGGGATGTGACAACCTGGCCTGTAGAACTCTTGTTTTAATGTCGTCAATTGACAGTGTGAGGAGGAATATTCGGGAAGGTGATGATTCACAAAAATGACAAAGATAGTGACGTCCTTCACGCATAGTAAATAGTGTGATGTCCTGTATAGTAAATAGGGTGATGTCCTACATAGTAAATAGGGTGATGTCCTACATAGTAAATAGTGTGATGTCCTACATAGTAAATAGGGTGATGTCCTACATAGTAAATAGGATGTCCTACGTAGTAAATAGGATGATGGCCTACATAGCAAATAGACTGATGTCCTCCATAGTAAATAGGATGATGTCCTACATAGTAAATAGGATGATATCCTACATAGTAAATAGGGTGATGTCCTACATAGTAAATAGGGTGATGTCCTACATAGTAAATAGAATGATGTCCCACATAGTAAATAGAGTGATGCCCTACATAGTAAATAGGGTGATGTCCTACGAAGATAATAAAAAAGGTAATGTCTTGCCTGATTACAAACCCTTATGTTTCACTCAAGTCTGACGTGACGTGGTACCCCTGGATAGTCGCTGTTGCTCAGGTCTTGAAGTAGATCAGATACCCTGATATCTGAGTGTTCTGATATAGGACATTGTGATCCGTTTATGTCAGAAACGGTGTGTATAAGCAACAGTGGCGGCGATTGGCATAATCAAGGTATTATATCGTTGTCTTTGACACAACAATGTTTTCCAACCCCTGATAATATCATGAATGTTCTGTATGGTCTTGTATACTGGTACGTTCTTGTATGTTGATATGTTATTGTTTAATGGATGCTTTTCTACTCCACCTTCCACTGCGTTAACTTCCACATTAGCATTCGTGTCTCCCCAAATTATTTTGGCAGCTGATCTTCCAACCTGGTAAGTTCGCCACATTGTTCATATAACCGACACAGATGTTTTATGCACTTATTGCTTGTTCAGCACATTTCAAAGAACTGTTTCGTTACAGTAGCGATGATATGAAAAATCTCCAGGTTTCCATCCCAGGGCCCCGGGATGTCAACCCTGACACACTCTCTCAGATGAACTCCCTCGCTTTCCCAGGTGCGTGCGTGCGTGCGTGCGTTTCCCAGGTTCCCACAGGAACCTGGGAAACGCACGCACGCACGCACGCACGCACGCACGCACGCACGCACGCACGCACGCACGCACGCACGCACACACACACACACACACACACCTACACACGCACACACACACACACACACACACAGGAGCTGAGTCTCGACCCCTGCAACCACAATTAGGTGAGTACACATACACACACACACAAACACACACACACACACACACACATAACACACACACCAAGGAAGAGGTGGTGGTCACAGTTACATGAGGTGTGGCCATAGTTAAACGAGGTCATAGACAAGTGTGGTCATAGTAAGGTGAGGTATAGTGAGGTGTGCTCATAGTTATATTGAGGTGAGTGTTGGGAGGGTTCGTGGAGATAAGATGGTTGGAGATAAACACAAGTTGGGTGGTAACATTTATATTAGCAGTGTGAGAAGGGGACCCAGCATAGCCTGTCCTGTTGCCTTTAGGTCTATGCGTAATCTGAGAAAGAGACGAAAGAGACAGCGCGTCTCACGCTCACATGCGGCATCACTTGACGTCACACATGCTAACCACTGGGCCTAGCAAAGGGGTCATCTATGTAAAACATGTGGATGGTACTAACTATAATACTCAGATAACATATACATATACAGGATCATATTTATGTGTGGTCATAGTTACGTGAAGTCATATAGTTATAGTCATAGTGAGGTGTGGTCAAAGAAAATGTGGTCATAGGTGTGGTTCATGTTTCCAGGTCTCCATCCGTGGGCCCCCGAATGTCAACGCTTCCACACTTCCCACTTCAGGTTGTTTTGGTGCTTTCCCTAGTTCCGTGTCTCCAGAAGTCCATCTGTATCCCCTCACGCACACACACACTTTGGAACCCACACCTAGCCAAACTAGGTAACAAGACTAGTCCCGGAGCGAAGAGGCATGTCCTACGAGGACAGGAGACATAGGGGTCATATGATAACAATATATAGAATACTGTGAGGAATCGACAAGGTGGGCAGAGACAGAGTGTTCCAGAAATGGGACACAGCAACACGCGGTCAAAACTGGAAGTTGAACACACAGATGAATCACAGGGATGTTAAGAAGTATTTCTTCAGTCATAGAGTTGTCAGGAAGTGGAATAGTCTAGGAAGTGATGTAGTTCAGGCAGGTTCATGGAGCAGGGAGAGTGACCTAGCAGCGACCAGTAAAGAGGCGGGGCCAGGAGCTGTGACTCGACCCCTGCACACACACACACACACATACACCAATGAAAAGGTGGTGGTCATAGTTACATGAGGTCCTAGACAGGTGTGGTCATAGGTACATGAGGTCCTAGACAGGTGTGGTTATAGTTACATGAGGTGTAGTCATAGTTACATGAGGTCGTAGACAGGTGTGGTCATAGTAACGTGAGGTATAGTGAGGTGTGCTCATGGTCATAATGATGTGTGATCATAGGTGAGGCAATAGGTGAGGTTATAGTGAGGTATGGTCGTACTTAGGTGTGGTCATAGATCAGGTTAACCAGGTCTCCATCCGTGGTCCCCCGGATGTCAACCCTTCCACACTTACCACTTCCAGATATTTTGGTGATTTCCCACTCCCGGTTGTTTCGGTGCTTTACCTAGTTCCGTGTGTCCAGAAGTCCACATGTGTCTTTCAGATGAAATCCAAGGTGTGGACCATGGTGAGGAGTGGTCATAGTGAGGAGTGGTCGTAGTGAGGTGAAGTCATAGTGAACTGTGGTCATAGTTAGGTTAGGTTATAGTGAGGTGTGGTCATAGTTAGATAAGGTGTGCTTTGGTCATAGGAGAGGTCATAGTCAGGTGTGGTTAATGCTTCCAGGACTCCATCCGTGGGCCCCCGGATGTCAACCCTTCCACACTTTCCCCTCCCGGTTGTTTTGGTGCTTTCCCTAGTTCCATGTGTCCAGAAGTCCACCTGTGTCCCCTCAGATGAACTTCCAGGTGTGGATCATGATGACTTGAGGTCGAAGTGAGGTGTGGTCATAGTCAGTTATGTTTTAGGTTTCTAGGTGTTCTTCCGTGTCCAGAAGTCCATCTGTGTCCCCCCAGATGAACTTCCCAGGTAAGGTCATAGTGATGTGTAGTCATAGTTAGGTGAGTGGTGGTCATAGTGAGGTGTGGTTTATGTTTCCAGGTCCCCATCCGTGGGCCCCGGATGTCAACCCTTCCACACTTCCCACTTCCGGTTGTTTTGGTGCTTTCCCTAGTTCCGTGTGTTCAGAAGTCCACCTGTGTCCCCTCAGATGAACTCCCTTCCTCACTTTCCTAGGTGGGCGGATGGTTGTGTATGTGGGTGGGTGGATAGATGGGTGGTTGGGTGGGCAGATAGGTGGTTGGGTGTGTGTGTGTGTGTGTGTGTGTGTGTGTGTGTGTGTGGTGTGTGGTGTGTGTGTGTGTACTCGCCTAGTTGAATTGCAGTGGTCGAGTCCAAGTGTGTGTGTGTGTGTGTGTGTGTGTGTTGTGGTGTGTGTGTGTGTGTGTGTGTGTGTGTGTGTGTGTGTTGGCCCCTCCCCAGTGACCTTGTTGGATGGTAACTTGGTCTTCTCTAGCTGGTCTACTGCCGAGACTGTCCAGGTGGGTGGAACTACAGGAGGGGACACACAGAAAACTGCGTCCTGTAATTACACCACCAAGACAGCCTGGAACAGTAGTCAGCCAGACAACACCAAGCTGCCTCCCAACATGGCCACCAAGGTGAGGTTACTTAGTGATAATCTGGGACTTCTATTTATCTTTCACTATGTATTTAGATTAATTTTTGTTTTGTTTTCACTAATGCAGCTGTATATGTGTATTTTTGAAAGTTTTACTGTGTATAGATGTGAGTCCGTGTGTGACTCTGTCTTCCCACCCTGAAATCTGTTACAAAAAAATATGCGCTTTCTTTTTTGTTGAAATTCGACATTTTCCTATAAGCAAGACACTGAAATGTTCACAATGAAACAGGCAAGTGCACAACTACAGTCACACACACACTTTTCCAGCCAGTTCTTCATTACTTATATTTTGTCTCTTCCATCACTCGATCAATCACAATTTTGACGTATTCATTACTTGGTATAATCAGCAGCCAATAGACAAACACTAATATTTTATTTAAATTAAATAATAATTTATAATTTTATCTACCACTGTGTCCAGCAGTTGTGAACTGTACCAGAAACAAGTCAGGGACAAAGACTGTACCAGAAACAAGTCAGGGACAAAGACTGTACCAGAAACAAAGACAGGGACAAAGACTGTACCAGAAACAAAGACAGGGACAAAGACTGTACAAGAAACAAAGACAGGGACAAAGACTATACCAGAAACAAAGACAGGGACAAAGACTGTACCAGAAACAAGTCAGGGACAAAGACTGTACCAGAAACAAGTCAGGGACAAAGACTGTACCAGAAACAAGTCAGGGACAAAGACTGTACCAGAAACAAAGACAGGGACAAAGACTTCGTTATTTTTGTTTTGTTTTCACATATTGTTAATATTTATGTCAGTATGTGACTCTGTCTCTCCACCAAGAAATCTGCACACACACACACACACACACACACACACACACACACACACACACACACACACACACACACACACACACACACACACACACACACATGCACACACACACACACACACACACACACACACACACACACACACACACACACACACATACACACACACACACACATATAGCAGGGAGGGCACTGCAATGGATCAGGGAATACCTGACAGTGAGGCAACAACGAGTCATGGTACGTGAAGAGGAATCACAGTGGGCACCTGTGACGAGCGGGGTCCCACAGGGGTCAGTTCTAGGACCAGTGCTATTTTTTATATATGCGAACGACATGATGGGAGGAATAGACTCTGAAGTGTCCCTATTCGCAGATGACGTGAAGTTGATGAGAAGAATTAAATCGGATGAGTGATGAGGCAGGACTGCAAAGAGACCTGGACAGGCTGGACATGTGGTCCCAGAAACTGGCTTCTCGAATTCAACCCTACCAAATGCAAAGTCATGAAGATTGGGGAGAGACAAAGAAAACCGCAGACAGAGTATAAGCTAGGTGGACAAAGATTACAGACCTCACTCAGGGAGAAAGACCTTGAGGTGTCCATAACACCGAGCACGTCACCGGAGGAACACATCAACCAAATAACTGCTGCAGCATACGGGCGCCTGGCAAACCTGAGAATAGCGTTCCGATACCTTAATAAAGAATCGTTCAAGACACTGTACACTGTGTATGTTAGGCCCATACTGGAGTATGCAGCACCAGTCTGGAACCCACACCTGGTCAAGCACGTCAAGAAGTTAGAGAAAGTACAAAGGTTTGCAACAAGGCTAGTTCCAGAGCTCAGGGGAATGTCGTACGAGGAAAGGTTGAGGGAAATCGGACTGACGACACTGGAGGACAGACGGGTCAGGGGAGACATGATAACGACATACAAGATACTGGGGGGAATAGACAAGGTGGACAGAGATAGGATGTTCCAGAGAGGGGACACAGAAACAAGGGGTCACAACTGGAAGCTGAAGACTCAGACGAGTCACAGGGACGTTAGGAAGTATTTCTTCAGCCATAGAGTCGTCAGGAAGTGGAATAGCCTAGCAATTGAAGTAGTGGAGGCAGGAACCATACATAGTTTTAAGAAGAGGTATGACAAAGCTCAGGAAGCAGAGAGGGAGAGGACCTAGTAGCGATCAGTGAAGAGGCGGGGCCAGGAGCTGAGTCTCGACCCCTGCAGCCACAATTAGGTGAGTACAATTAGGTGAGTACACACACACACACACACACACACACACACACACACACACACACACACACACACACAAATACAACACACACACCAACACACACACACACCAACACACAAAAACCCCAACACACACACACACCAAAACACACATACACCAACACACACACACCAACACACAACACCAACACACACACACCAACACACACACACACCAACACACAACCAAACACACACACACCAACACACACACACCAACACACACAGAAATCGGCTGACGACACTGGAGGACAGGAGGGTCAGGGGAGACATGATAACGACATATAAAATACTGGTGGAATAGACAAGGTGGACAGGAAGGATGTTCCAGGGAGGGGACACAGAAACAAGAGGTCCACAATTGGAAGTTGAAGACCAAATGAGTCAAGAGATGTAGGAAGTATTTCTTCAGTCATAGAGTTGTAAGGCAGTGGAATAGCCTAGAAAATTGACGTAGTGGAGGCAGGAACCATACACAGTTTTAAGAGAGGTTTGAAAAGCTCATGGAGCGGGAGGAGAGGGTCTAGTAGCAACGTGAAGAGGCGGGGCCAGGAGCTAGACTCGACCCCTGCAACCACAATTAGGTGAGTACAATAGGTGAGTACACACACACACACACACCAACACACACACACACACACACACACACACACACACACACACACATCGGCCAGGACTCGGACTCGACCACCGCAACCTCAACTAAGTGAGTACACACAACACACCAACACACACACACACCAACACACACACAACACCACACACACACACCAACACACACACACCAACACACACACACCAACACACACACACCAACACACACACACACACACAACACCAACACACACTAACACACACACACACACACACACACAACCACACACACACACACACACACACACACACAACACACACCACACACACACCACACCACACACACACACACACACACACACACACACATATGCATGCACATACAACAGGCCTAGTGTCTAATCGACATGTGCCTAGGACCAAATGGTAACTAACACATTCGATCGAAGACCAGGCAGAACCACAAAGGGATCTGGACAGGCTGCAGACCTGGTCCAGCAATTGCCTGCTGAAGTTCAACCCCACCAAGTGCAAAGTCATGAAGATTGGGGAAGGGAAAAGAAGACCACAGACGGAATACAGTCTAGGGGGCCAGATACTACAAACCTCACTCAAGGAAAAATATCTTGGGGTGAATATAACACCAGACACATCTCCTGAAGTGCACATCAACCAAATAACTGCTGCAGCATATGGGCGCCCAGTAAACCTCAGAACAGCATTCCGACATCTTAATAAGGACCCTGTACACCGTGTACGTTAGGCCCATACTGGAGTATGCGGCACCAGTTTGGAACCCACACCTAGCCAAGCACGTAAAGAAACTAGAGAAAGTGCAAAGATTTGCAACAAGACTAGTCCCAAAGCTATGGGGTATGTCTTACGAGGAGAGGTTAAGGGAAATCGACCTGACGACACTGAAGGACAGGAGAGATAGGGGGGACATGATAACGACATACAAAATACTGAGAGGAATTGATAAGGTGGAGAAAGACAGGATGTTCCAGTTGGAAGTTGAAGACACAGATGAATAACAGGGATGTTAGGAAGTATTTCTTCAGCCACAGAGTAGTTAGGAAGTGGAATAGTTTGGTAAGCGATGTAGTGAAGGCAGGATCCATACATAGCTTTAAGCAGAGGTATGATAGAGCTCACTGTTCAGGGAGAGTGACCTAGTAGCGACCACTGAAGAAGCAGGGTCAGGAGCAAGGACTCGACCCCTGCAACCTCAACTAGGTGAGTACAACTAGGTGAGTACACACACACACACACACACACACACACACACACACACATGCAAACACCACACACACACACACACACACACACACACACACACACACACACACACACACAACACACACACACACACACAACACACACACACGCACACTCGCACACACAGACACCACACACACATAAACACACACACAACACACACATAGATACACACACACACACAGACAAGCACACACACACACTCACACACACACACACACACACACACACACACAAACACACACACAACACACACACACACACACACACAACACAACACACACACACACACACACACACACACACAACAACACAACAGAAAGGGGACTACACAGGAATGAGGAACTACCTGAACGGGGTTCAGTGGGACAGAGAACTGGCAGGGAAGCCAGTTAATGAGATGATGGAAAATGTAGCAACAAAATGCAAGGAGGCTGAGGAGAGGTTTGTACCCAAGGGTAACAGGAATAATGAAAAAGCCAGGATGAGCCCATGGTTTACCCAAAGGTGCAGGGAGGCAAAAAACCAAGTGTGCTAGGGAATGGAAGAAATATAGAAGGCAAAGGACCCAGGAGAATAAGGTAGAACAGTCGTTAGAGCCAGAAACGAATATGCACAGATAAGAAGGGAGGCCCAAAGTCAATATGAAAATGACATAGCAG
Source organism: Cherax quadricarinatus (assembly GCF_026875155.1). Taxonomy (NCBI): domain Eukaryota; kingdom Metazoa; phylum Arthropoda; class Malacostraca; order Decapoda; family Parastacidae; genus Cherax; species Cherax quadricarinatus. Next base: position 92,856,832 of record NC_069400.1, read on the forward strand.
CGAAAGCCAAATCTGACCCGAAACTGTTGTACAGCCACATCAGGAGGAAAACATCAGTCAAGGACCAGGTAATCAGGCTAAGGAAGGAAGGAGGAGAGACAACAAGAAATGACCGTGAAGTATGTGAAGAACTCAACAAGAGATTCAAAGAAGTGTTCACAGAGGAGACAGAAGGGACTCCAGAAAGACGGAGAGGTGGGGCACACCACCAAGTGCTGGACACAGTGCACACAACCGAGGAAGAAGTGAAGAGGCTTCTGAGTGAGCTAGATACCTCAAAGGCAATGGGGCCAGATAACATCTCCCCATGGGTATTGGGGAGAGGGAGCAGAGGCGCTATGTGTCCCCCAAAACAACAATATTCAATACATCTATCGAAACAGGGAGATTGCCTGAGGCATGGAAGACAGCAAATGTAGCCCCCAATCTTTAAAAAAGGAGACAGACATGAAGCATTAAACTACAGACCAGTGTCACTGACATGTATAGTATGCAAAATCATGGAGAAGATTATCAGGAGAAGAGTGGTGGGACACCTAGAAAGGAACGATCTCATCAACAGCAGCCAACATGGTTTCAGGGATGGGAAATCCTGTGTCACAAACCTACTGGAGTTCTATGACATGGTGACAGCAGTAAGACAAGAGAGAGAGGGGTGGGTGGATTGCATTTTCTTGGACTGCAAGAAGGGCGTTTGACACAGTTCCACACAAGAGATTGGTGCAAAAACTGGAGGACCAAGCGGGGGATAACAGGGAAGGCACTACAATGGATCAGGGAATACTTGTCAGGAAGACAGCAGCGAGTCATGGTACGTGGCGAGGTGTCAGAGTGGGCACCTGTGACCAGCGGGGTCCCGCAGGGGTCAGTCCTAGGACCAGTGCTGTTTCTGATATTTGTGAACGACATGACGGAAGGAATAGACTCTGAGGTGTCCCTGTTTGCAGATGACGTGAAGTTGATGAGAAGAATTCACTCGACGAAGACCGGGCCCGAACTACAAAGGGATTGGACAGGCTGCAGCCCTGGTCCCGAAATTTGGCTCCTGGAGTTCAATCCCACCAAGTGAAAAAGCCCATGAAGATTGGGGAAGGGCATAGAAGGCCGCAGACGGAGTACAGTCTAGGGGGTCAGAGACTACAAACCTCACTCAAGGAAAAAGATCTTGGGGTGAGTATAAACACCAGGCACATCTCCTGAAGCGCACATCAACCAAATAACTGCTGCAGCATATGGGGCTAGCAAACCTCAGAACAGCATTCCGACATCTTAATAAGGAATCATTCAGGACCTGTACACCGTGTACGTTAGGCCCATATTGGAGTATGCGGCACCAGTTTGGAACCCACACCTAGCCAAGCACGTGAAAAAAACTAGAGAAAGTGCAAAGGTTTGCAACAAAAGACTAGTCCCAGAGCTAAGAGGTATGTCCTACGAGGAGAGGTTAAGGGAAATCAACCTGACGACACTGGAGGACAGGAGAGATAGGGGGGACATGATAACGACATACAAAATACTGAGAGGAATTGACAAGGTGGACAAAGACAGGATGTTCCAGAGATTGGACACAGCAACAAGGGGACCACAGTTGGAAGCTGAAGACACAGATGAATCACAGGGATGTTAGGAAGTATTTCTTCAGCCACAGAGTAGTCAGTAAGTGGAATAGTTTGGGAAGCGATGTAGTGGAGGCAGGATCCATACATAGCTTTAAGCAGAGGTATGATAAAGCTCACGGCTCAGGTAGAGTGACCTAGTAGCGATCAGTGAAGAGGCGGGGCCAGGAGCTCGGACTCGACCCCCGCAACCTCAACTAGGTGAGTACAACTAGGTGAGTACACACAACACACATACACACAAACAGACACACACAAATACACACACACACACACACGCACACACACACACACACACACACACAAATACACACACACATACAAATACACACACACACACACACACACACACACACACACACAACACACACACACACACACACACACACACACACACACACACACACACACACACACACACACAAATACACACACACGCACACACACTTATTCTCTCGTCTCTCTCTGCAGAGGATTTCAGGGGTCAACGCCCCTGAGGCCCCGTCTCAGACCAATTTTCCCCCTCGCGCGAACAATATTTAATACCCAACCCCTATGTCAGTCACATGTGTACAAATATTTTCATGCCAGTTTTTCATTTGTCTTTTCCATCAGTTTTCACAAGTTATTTCCCTGTTATAATCAACAGTCAATAGACAAACACTAATATTTACATATTAGTATGCAGTCCTTGCATGTTACAGTAGTAATTTTGTCCTGTGTTACTGTATTTAAGTTACTGTACTGTCCTTGCGTGTTGCCGCACCATTTTTCTACAATGCTTTACTGTTCCTGTATGTTGACGTGCTTGCTGTGTTGTTGAGGTGAAGTATAGGTCCCACTTCAAGCACTTCAAACTTTCCCACTGCATATTCCACAACAAGATTTCCGCAGCCACAGCCACTCCTGCAACTTGGCTAGTTCGTCTCATTGTTACTGTATCCATTACTGCTGTATTGTGCAGTAATATCTTGTTGAAATATACGTTTGCAACCAAGCACTTCAGACTGTAAAAAAAAAAATCGAAGGCTCCGCCGTGAGTCGAACGACAATTGTCGTTCTTGAAAGCATGATATTCAGCGTATTCCTTCTACACCCACTGAGCATCTGGGTTCCCATTCTCTATTTCTGACCAATCACAAGCCTTTCCTGAGTCGCTCCAGCTAAGTGGTGATGGCTTCTGCTCGCTTCCCATTGGTTGAGAGACAAAATGTAAACACTTCTAGCTTGGCGTCGCCGAGAGACGTTTTTTTCATCGAGTGACACTCATATACCCTTGGATTTTATCCTCTACAATGTCGGTAAGTACTCATTTGTGTTTCTAGTGTGTAAATGGGATAGTTTAGGCATATTTTGATATATATATGAAGTCTGTGTGAAGCCTAATGTGAGTGCACCATGCAAAGGAAAAAAGTGTAACAAAAAAAGACCGATAAATATCGTTCTTGCCTATTTGGGCCCAATTTTAATTTTCAGTAAATAAATATTTATAAAAAAAATTTAATGCATATATCAGTTCTGTAGTGGTCTGGGTGTGTACAGAACGTTTTTATTGTCCTTCCACGTCAATCAGAAATTGTTTTATGGTGAGTCCTCCAAAGACAAGTCCAAATATCTCTGCATTTTGGAGGAAAGTGACTCAGGTCCAGAGCCAGATCACCTGGAATTGCTTGACAGTAGTGATGAGTACTTGCCACAGGATGCAGAGGTGTCAAGTGATGAGGAGGAGGAAGATAGACCATCCAAAAAGCCAAAATTCTCACGGGCCAGTGCCAGGCAAGCTACTTAGATGCAAATTGTGCAGCAAACACAAACATCATGTCACATCCTCATTTTCCTTTGCCATATGCAAAGTAAATATATACATCAAGAAGGATAGAAATTGTACAAATTAGTGATCTAGAATGATTATTCTTTCTTAAGAAACTCAAGAATGTGGGAATTGAAAGTTATATCCCTTTGCAATGTGCCTATGTTGCTACTTAATTCATTTTTGTATTTTTTTAATACTTACAAAATGTTTGAAAACAAGTTTAATTTGTCTTTGATATTGTCTTTTTGTATAATAAAATAAAAAAATAGTTATTTGGTGTTTTATTAACAATTGCAACTTTGCAACATTTAAAAATGTTCACCCTTAGATAGGCAAGACCTACTTTTGTCGGTCTTCTCATATTGACAGTTGATTGAAAACAAACTTTCACATATTCCTTTGTATGGGCTCATTTACTTTATATTGAGACACACTATCCACTCATAAGGAAAAAACATTTCAAAATTCGCAATTTTCGTTTTTACCTACCGTGCTGACCGGTGCACCACAGAACCGTAATATTTAGAGATGGCTTCTGGTTCTGTTGGCACCCACCTTGACGGTACTAGTGGCCGGTACCTCTCT